>SJYT01085158.1:10511-123466 GCA_006410635.1 Cephalophus harveyi | reverse complement strand
GAGGGTGGGAAAGATTGAAGGCAAAAGGAGAAGAGAGATAAGATGGTTAGATAGCATCACCAACTCAATGGACATGAAATTGCACAAACTCTGAGAGAGAGTGGAGAACAGAGGAGCCTGGCATGCTGCAGTTTATGGGATTACAAAGAGTCGGGCACAACTTAGTGACTGAACAACATTAAGTAACTTATGCAGTTACAGAACTGGGACCAGAACCTTGGCCACCAAATTGCTAGTCCAGCACTTTCTTGGTAACATCATTGCACCTCTTCATAAGGTTTATCCCCCGAGACTCAGAGTTCTAGAATCACCATGTTTGATGGAATTTTCACGTTTATCAATGATTCACCTTACATTACACAACTAAAGGGGTTGCACAGAGTTGGACACGACTGAAGTGACTTAGCAGCAGCAGCAGCACACAACTAAAGGCTGAACCTATCTGTGAACCAATGAACTCCCCAACAGAGCCCATTTAGGGACAATCTTCTAGAAAGTTCTATGTATAATCATACCAAATCTACTTCTTTCAACCTCAGCCTTTTGTTTTACCTTCAGAAGACATTCCAAACTTGAATCAATCAGTAGTTTGTTTTTGTTTGTTTTTTTTCCTATGACAGCTTTTGAGGTATTTGAAGAAAGCTCTCATCTCACTGAGTTTCCCCTTAAAAAATTTTGTAATCATTCTAGATTCTGGCTTCCCTTATCTCTGAAACTCTATTAAATACCAATTCTTTTAGTACTACCACATTATAATATCTCAAGCAATTCTCTATGTTCTACCTGTACTACCACTACTCTACCAAAGATTTTGGCTACCTTTCAGCTAGATTACTGCAATTATCTCTTTAGCGTGGCCTCCACCCTCTACTCTTTACCAGTTAATGCATTATCTATACTTGGAGCTAGAGTAATTTTTCTAAAATGCAAATCTGACATCATCACTTAGTTCCCTGAGTAGATGTATCTGTGTTCAATCGTGTCTGACTCTTCGTGACCCCATGGATTGTAGCCTGCCAGGCTTTTCCATCCATTGAATTTTACAGGCAAGAATATTGGAGTAGGTTGCCATTTCCTTCCCCAGGGTATCTTGCTGACCCAGGGATTGAACCAGTGTCTCTTGTGTCTCCTGCATTGGCAGGTAGATTCTTTATTGCTATAAAATCTGAGTTTCCTGTTGCTTATTAAATAAATTCTTAACTCCTTACCATAGCATACGCAGACCTTCATGAAAGAATGTCTGGTATATCTCACCATTACTATCCAATGATATTCAACTTTCAAAAGCAGGCTAAGAAAGGCTGTATTAAAGTTGAAGTGAGAAATGAGAGTATTCATAATGAGGGTGGTGGGATTAGAATCTCAAAACAGGGGTTGTTGGACTTGGGAGGTACCTCAAAATAATACAATTTTTACTTATCTCTGCCATCTACAGATAATTTCCAGATTTCTGTCTTGATTGACAAAAGAGATGCTGGTATCCTTCACAGAGACTAAGACACAGAAGGAACATGATGGGGGAGCCTAGGAAGCACAAGATGACAAGTGCACTTTTCAATGAGATGGAAGAAACTGTCTGCACGTACAGAGGTGTGAGAGACGTGACACGGGAAGCTGCACATGAGTTAGTGCAGCCTGTTCTAGAATCAGCTTTTTCAGTGGCCACAGGGCATGGCTGGTTCTTATTGAGCTACAAGTGGAATAAATTCTAGAGATGAAAGGATAATGAAGTTTCGGCCCCTGTCTGACCTTGGAGTGGGAAACCAGCTTCCAAACAGCCATTGTATGTAACTGAGGAAGGTTGTTTTTATTGCTGTAAAGAAACAGTCTACTTCACTCAAAAGATTTGTTTGTTTATCCTTTAATCATGAAGAATGCCTCCAGCTGTGGGAACTCTTCATAACTTATGCTTTCTTTTTCCTTGCCCATGACTCAGAGCTCATCCATTAAGGGAGGGAGGTGGGTCTTTATTTGGCATAAGAATGAAATATAGGCTAAAATGATAACCTTACATCTCCAAGATATATATAGTAGCCTCGTCAGTGGCCAGGTGAAGCCAAAAAGTCAGAGTAATCCATTTTAATAATGATAACCACCATTTCATTATAATAGGTTCCAGTAGATCATCAGCAATTATTCAAAAATCTGCTTTTCAGATGGAGATACTGAGGTCTAGCCAAGTTAAATAATTTGTTTAAGGTCACACTTCTACTAGTCAGATCTGTGTGACTCCTTCAATCTGTCCTCATTATACCCTTCAAAGCAGTTAAAAAATCAAACAAAAAAGCTAGGAGATTGGCTTCACTAAATAAGTAGCTATGTGCAGAGACACACAGAGCTAGGAGTGCACAATAATTTGCCATGAGACCTAGGTTTGGGTATAGGGACTAGGATTGTTTACTCTTCTGTGTGACTTGCAGCCATTCACTTCATCTATTTCTCACCTGAAACATGAGAAGAATTTTTTTTGTCCTCTTTGCCTGATAATGTTGCTATGGTGCTCAAGCAAGATCAGTTTAGAAAAAATGAGCTACAAACTTTAAAGCTTTGTACACATATTATTTGCTTAATTGCTCAGTTATGCCTGAATCTTTGTGATTCCATGGACTATAGCCTACCAGGCTCCTCTGTCCATGGGGATTCTCCAGGCAAGAGTACTGAAGTGGGTTGCCATGTCCTCCTCCAGGAGATCTTCCCAACCCAGGGATCGAATCCAGGTCTCCCACACTGCAGCTGGATTCTTTATTGTCTGAGTCACCAGGGAAGCCCAAAGTCTAACCACCCCAGATGGGACATGAACCCACAATCCCTGGCTTAGGAAGCCAATGCCTTATTCATTATGCAGAGATATTAATCAAGACCATAATTTGTGCTTATGATGATTAGGATCATTATAATAGTAAAGTCATCTCCTTTTCCTCTGAGCCTGAATTAGCACATCCATAAAATGTTTGACTTTCACCAAATAGTTTCTAGATCCCTTAAAGCCCTATTAGGAAAGAATCATGACAACTTTAAATACAGTAAGTAAAGGACTAGTGTGTAAGAAATACAAGGAAGATCCCCTTTGCCTGAGAAAACTGCAATGTAAAATGAAAACTTTCACCTTGAAGGCTAATTGTCAACTTAAGAACCTTGATTAAGCCTCAAAGAACAACAAAATATGTACATTCTTGAAAATCAGTTAGGAAATGCTTTGTAGTGAAGTGAAAGCTACTCAGTTGTGTCCGACTCTTTGTGACCCCATGGACTATACAGTCCATGAAATTCTCCAGGCCAGAATACAGGAGTGGGTAGCCTTTCCCTTCTCCAGGGTATCCTCCCAACCCAGGGATAAAACCCAGAATTGCAGGCTGATTCTTTAGCAGCTGAGCCACAAGAGAAGCCCAAGGAAATGGTTTGGGGCCACCTAAATAGGGTCACATGTATGTAAGGTCAATTCAGTTCAGTCGCTCAGTCATGTCTGACTCTTTGCGACCCCATGAACTGCAGCACGCCAGGGCTCCCTGTCAATCACCAATTCCCAGAGTTTACTCAAACTAATGTCCATTGAATCAGTGATGCCATCCAACCATCTCCTTCTCTCCCATCCCCTTCTCCTCCCACCTTCAATCTTTCCCAGTTTCAGGGTCTTTTCAAATTAGTCAGCTCTTTGCATCAGGTGGCCAAAGTATTGGAGTTTGTTTCAACATCAGTCCTTCAAATAAATATTCAGAACTGATTTCCTTTGGGATTGACTGGTTGGATCTCCTTGCAGTCCAAGGGACTCTCAGGAATCTTCTCCAACAACATAGTTCAAAAGCATCAATTCTTCAGCGCTCAGCTTTCTTTATAGTTCAACTCTCACATCCATACATGACTACTGGTAAAAACATAGCCTTGACTAGACAGACCTTTGTTGACAAAGTAACATCTCTGCTTTTTAAAATGCTGTCTAGGTTGGTCATAACTTTACTCCCAAGGAGTAAGTGTCTTTTAATTTCATGGCTGCAATCACCATCTGCGGTGATTTTGGAGCCCCCCAAAATAAAGTCTGACATGATTTGCCATCTATTTGTCAAGAAGTGATCGGACCAGATGCCATGATCATAGTTTTCTGAGTGTTGAGTTTTAAGCCAAATTTTTCACTCTCCTCTTTCACTTTCATCAAGAGGCTCTTTAGTTCTTCATTTTCTGCCATAAGGGTGGTGTCATCTGCATATCTGAGGTGATTGATATTTCTCCNGGACCAGATGCCATGATCTTCGTTTTCTGAATGTTGAGCTTTAAGCCAACTTTTTCACTTTCCTCTTTCACTTTCATCAAGAGGCTCTTTAGTTCTTCTTCACTTTCTGCCATAAGGGTGGTGTCATCTGCATATCTGAGGTGATTGATATTTCTCCCGGCAATCTTGATTCCAGCTTGTGCTTCTTCCAGCCCAGCGTTTCTCATGATGTACTCTGCATAGAAGTTAAATAAGCAGGGTGACAATATACAGCCTTGACATACTCCTTTTCCTATTTGGAACCAGTCTGTTGTTCCATGTCCAGTTCTAACTGTTGCTTCCTGACCTGCATATAGGTTTCTCAAGAGGCAGGTCAGGTGATAATCCTCCGTAAAATGTAAAAGAGTATTCTTCCTTTTTCTGGTAAAATTTTGAAATAAAGAAGTTTTTCTTATTTATTAATTTATTCAGTCATTCAACCAGCAAATGTACTTTAGTGGTACTATGTGCTGGGTGCTAGCCTGTGGCCTCAGATACAAATAAGGAATCAGGGTTCCTCACTTTATTAGGTGGCTGGTTAAATCCTTGTAAGGCAGAGCCACAGAGTATTCTCTGCAAAGTTCAAGTGAACTTAAGGTCATTTTCAAATGCTTAACTACCCTCATGCAAAGGCCTCTTTTAGGCACCGTAAAATCAACAATCAAGTATAAAAGCATTAACTTATTTCTATGCATAAGGAACTGTGGAGGAAACCAAGATATAGTAGTCAGTGAGATACTATAGTATGTCAGCTTTACAACACAGGTTCTAGAGTCAGAAAGGCATGGATTCAAATCCCAACTTTGCATCTCACTTACTTATCTTTGACAAGATATTTACCACTCTAATCCTCAGTTTCTTTTCATTCAAAATGGGAACACAATGGTATCTGCTTCAGAAGGCTGTTATAACACTAAAACGAGATTACGCATGGAAGGCACTTAGTGGCCCTGAATATGTTATATGCAAGGAATACATTCCTGAAGCCCTCAGATAATCTAAGACTGACCCAGACAGAGGATGGAGGGCACTTTTATCTACTGGCTACAAAGGGACTTCCTGGTAGTCAGTTCATTCATTCATTCACACAAGAATATAATCGCTTGGTTGACCAAATCTTGAAATTATGAGATTCTTGGGCTTCCCTCATAGCTCAGTTGGTAAAGAATCTGCCTGCAATGCAGGAGACCCGGTTCAATTCCTGGGTCAGGAAGATCCTCTGGAGAAGGGAAAGGCTACCCACTCCAGTATTCTTGGGGTTCCTTGGTGACTCAGCTGGTAAAGAATCCACCTGCAATGCGGGAGACCTAGGTTCAATCCCTGGGTTGGGAAGAACCCAGGAGAAGGGAAAGGATACCCACTCCAGTATTCTGGTCTGGAGAATACCATGGACTGTATCAATGCAAAGAAATAGAGGAAAACAACAGAATGGGAAAGACTAGAGATCTCTTCAAGAAAATTAGAGATACCAAGGGAACATTTCATGCAAGGATGGGCTCGATAAAGGACAGAAATGGTCTGGACCTAACAGAAGCAGAAGATATTAAGAAGAGGTGGCAAGAATACATGGAAGAACTGTACAAAAAAGATCTTCACGACCCAGATAATCATGATGATGTGATCACTAATCTAGAGCCAGACATCTTGGAATGTGAAGTCAAGTTGGCCTTAGAAAGCATCACTACGAACAAAGCTAGTGGAGGTGATGGAATCCCAGATAGTGAGGCTTCCTAAGGCCCACTTAGGAAGGTAATGCATGGTCAACCATGAGCATAAAGCCATAGCTACTGACTTGCATGGGGTTCATGGAGGTGGTAGGGTGGAAGACATTATTGCCTGAGGGCTTGTCCCTTGACCTTCATCCATGAACACTTAATATTAGGAACATTCTGGAGATGTGTGCATTTTAAATGATTTAACATGTTCTCCTTTCATGAAAAACCTATTTTGATATATTAATATTTTCCCTCTAGTTCCTACATACCTGGCCCTCTTTCTCAGTACTTTAACATTGATTTTCATATTTGAATGTAATCTGATCCTGTAAAGCATCTCCTGATGCTGGGAAAGATTGAAGGCGGGAGGAGAAGGAGACGACAGAGGATGAGATGGTTGGATGGCATCATCGACTCGATGGACATGGGTTTGGGTGGACTCTGGGAGTGGTGATGGACAGGGAGGCCTGGTGTGCTGCAGTTCATGGGGTCACAAAGAGTCGGACCCGACTGAGCGACTGAACTGAACTGAAAGCGTCCTGGCTTGGGGAGCATAGAGAGTGGATTGAGGCCTAGACCTTGACACCTGCTTGTCATGTTAGACCTTGAATAAATCTGATTTTGGTCCAGGTTTCATTTCTGTGGGACTTTTCTATTACTTTGGGGACTTGTTCTTCCTTAAGAACTATCTGCTGCTTCTAGGAACTTCCCAGCCTTCAGTGAAGAGGGGATAAATCTGAAACCATTCCTTAGTCCATACAAGCTCATCTGTGCACAGAGCAACTCAGACCATCTCTTCACAGGACAACCTCTCAGTTTCCATAAGTACCAAGCACTCTATTAGGTGCTGCAAGTACTGTTTACTCAAAATTTATCTGTTAAATCTTAAACCCAATATGATAGTATTTGGAGATGAGGGTCTTTGAGAGGTGCTTAGATCCTAATAGTGAAGCCCTCATGAATGGAATTTCTGTTATTATAAAAGAGACCACCATTTTATGAGCTACCCCCCTCCTTCTGTCATATGAAGACCCAGTGAAGAGACTGACGTTTATGAGCCAGAATACAGGTGTTCACCAAACACCAACCTGCTGCATCCTAAACTCGGGCTTCTCAGCCTTCAGACCATGAGAAATGTCTCTGTTTTATAAGCCGCCCTGTATATGGTATTCTGTTACAGCAACCTGGACTCACAGTGACAGTACAGAACCCCAAATAAGCTAAAGACACTACTCTGATCACGAAGCCTGGACTCAGTTTCCTGGATTCAAATTTTTAGCCTTACCACTTCCCAGAATCATCTTAAGAGAAATTACCTAACCAATCTGTGCTTCAGATTCCTTGTATCTTAAAGGGANAGCTAAAGACACTACTCTGATCACGAAGCCTGGACTCAGTTTCCTGGATTCAAATTTTTAGCCTTACCACTTCCCAGAATCATCTTAAGAGAAATTACCTAACCAATCTGTGCTTCAGATTCCTTGTATCTTAAAGGGACAATAGTTATATTTACCATATTGGACTACTTTTTTTTTTTTTTTGGCCACAGCACGAGAGATCTTAGTTCTCCGACCAGGGATCGAACCCATGCCCCCTGAAGTGGAAGTCCAGAGTCCTGACTACTGGACTGCCAGGGAATTTCCCCTTATTGGACTTCAGTGATGATTAAAAGACACAACTCATTTAAATGATTTACATTAGGGTCTCCCAATCTCCCCACTATTATTATAGCCTCTTGAACCAGATAACTCTTTGCTATGGGGGTTTCCTATATAACAGGGATCCCCCACCCCAGGGCCACGGACCAGTCTGCAGCCTGTTTGGAACCAGCCTACATAGCAGGAGGCAAGCATCAGGTGAGCAAGTGAAGCTTCATCTGCCTCTCCCTATCATTTGTATTACTGCCTGAACCATCCTCAACCTCCCACCCCCTCAGTCCATGGAAAAATTGTCTTCCACAAAATCAGTCCCTAGTGCCAAAAAGATTGGGGACTGCTGCTGTATACTGTGGGATGTTTAGAAGCATCCCTGGCCTCTACCTGCCGGATTCCACAGCATCCCAAATATGTCTTCAGACATTATCAAATGTCCCCCAGAATCAAAATTAATCCCTTGAGTTGAGGACCACTGCTTTTCATAAACAAAAATGTGATGAACGTTATAACTATTCTTGAGATATTTATTATTGTGTTTGGATTATCAATATCTTCTTCTAAAGATGAAGTATGGGTTTCTTTCTGTTCTATGATACTATAGAGAGGAAAGAACTCTGTTTTTAAAGTTTGGAGAAATAAAAGAATTGTGGTATCACAGATTTCCTGGCTCCAGTTTCCCTGTGTATTAACTGGAACAACATCACCGCTTCTGGGGCTGGTGAAGATTCAGTAAGCAAACACAGATCACACAGCCTGGTACTGAGTGAGCGTTCACTGACTGTCCCCTAAATCACACTGTATGGAGAGGGGTACTATGAGCTGAATCCCTGTAAGCATCTGGAGGAGGGGCGTGGCTGGGTGGTAGGTCACAGGCAGTACTTCTCAGCAGAGCAGAGTCAAGGTGGGTGAGCACAGCTGGGGGTGGCCTTTCCTGGGGTTCCCTAGGGGTGAACCTCTACTCTGTAGATGAGTCTTTTGGCACCAGGATGAACTCAGCTAAGCCCACCTGAGTGTCTGCCAGGCACAGAGTAGCCTGAGTCTTGCCCACACACCTGCAAACCTCTCCTGCTGGTTAAGGAGGAAGTAAATTCACCTCCAACCCCTCTGCCTGGGAGAAAACTGCCCTTTGCCTGTCTTTCTAAATAACTTGCTGGGAAGCCCAAGTGTGTATTTGTGTCAGACTGACACAAGGCAGGGGTTCAACTCACATTTTCTAAAACCTTAGACTGTGCTGATTTTATATATACTGCTTCACTTAACCATCAAAGGAGTCAATATTATTATTGGATTTTGTAGATGAAGACATGAAATCTCAGGGAAGTAAAGTCTCCTAAGAAAACATAGCAAGCAAGCGGTGAACCTTGGATTTGAACCCTTGTCTGTCTCACTCTGTGCCCTCTTATCTTTCTAATATCATACCTGAACAGAGTTTAAGGAGGAAAGTAAATCAGGAGACGGTTTTCTGGGATACCTAGCTGTCCAAGTCTTGTGAGAAATATTTGTTGAGGCTCAAACAGATGAAGAAGTTATCCACTCAAAAAGACCAAGAAACAGATACATCTCTGCACCTTTATTAGGAGCAATTTCATATCTCTGAGAATTCAGTGCCTCACATATTCCCTCTCTGGCCAGGCAGACCCAGTGTTAGAGCTAAGAATCCCTGATCTGAAAAGCCTAATTCAAAGGCTTGCCTGCTCTTGAAATGTCCATTGAGAAAATAAAAGAGATGGCCCTTTTGATATTTCCTTGCAAGGTCTCGATTGTGACAATTGTATATTCCAAGTGCTATGGGAGCAGCAATCAGCTCCATCTGGGGAAATTAGATCCTCCCATTGAGTCAGACATGACTTAGCGACTAAACAATAACATTGAAGACAGCTAACTGAATCTTAAAGGATGACTAGGAATAAGTACAAAATGATTTGTTCCTAAGCCTAGGCCTGTATGTGGTTGGATGCATTGCAAGATGCAGCCCTGGCTAATGGGGTAGACACTTGTTGGTAATTCATGACCCTTCAGGATATTAAATCATGGCCCTCCAGGATATTATATCAAGACATTAATGAGGAAACCTGAAGCCCAGAGAAGTAACCTGGTTTGTTCAGGGCCACTGGAATGAGAACCCCTCTAGTAATTCCCAGAACAGCATTACCTTCGTCATTGGCTATTTCTTGCTTAATCACTCTCACTTGGAGCCACCGCCTGTTTGTCTCCTGCCTGGCCCAGATTCCTGGGTCTCAGACCACAGGAGACCTAAGAGGGTACGTTAGTCATTTGTATTATTATCCAACCAGCACACTTTTCTGGCCACAGAGGCTTCTGGCTTTGAAGATGTATAACATGTGCTCATTTTCCTGCTGGGTTCAGCTTCATTTAAATTCAAAAAAATGAGAAATGCTACAAAAAAATGTACAGTCCTTGACCTTTGAGCTCTTCCACTTGGCCAGTGGCCTTGGGTGAATTCCTCCCCTGTGAATCAAAGTAAGGAGACAAGTTGCATTATTTTAAGGACTTCAGCCTCAATGTCTTTTCTCTGTCTGGAATGTTTATCCATTTTCCTCTGAAGTCCTACCAGATCTTTGAGGTGCAGGCCAGGTACCATCTCCTTTAGAAGTTTCTCTTATTCCCATCTTTCCATCTCACCCAGCCCGTAGTGCTTGCTAAGCACTTTGAATTCCTAACATACTATTTTTAATAGCGATTCTACACTCAGCATATTTTTATTTAAAGATGAAAAAAGAAAATACCGATCATGTCTTGTAACCTTCCCGACATTATATACCTGAAGTTTTTCTCTTATCCCTTTAGGTGTCATCTGTTTCAAACCAATGGCATATTGGCTTCCTTCTACCTTGGTATGTCATTTCTGTCATCCTTCATATTGTTATCACAGTAATAGCCTTAGTAAGGGCTGAATGCTTAGCCATGGGCCAGCAAATTACCATACTACCTAAGCTGCCCACTGCAAACTGGATGCTATCTGACCCACCAAGCCATAAAGTTGGGCATACAGAGCTGCACTCCATCGTCAAATGGACACGGTACAGATGAGATTGAGCTCACAGAGGCCCTGAAGGCACAGGTGAGTCACATAAAGAAGTAGTCCGAACGCCTGTGGTCCCTACTCCTGCTGTATTAACTTCTCTTCCCAACCTTCTGCTGGCCTCATGAGAAGCACCCTACCATCGGTTGACACCTTCTCTTGGGTGACCATAGAAGCCTTCTCCTGGATGACTCTAGAAACCTCTGAACTGGTCCTCCACCTCCAATCTCTTCCATTTTCTACTGACTGCTACATGTTGCCACCATGATCTTCAAAAAAAATAATTCCACTCTGATCACATTGTTCTCTTCAGAAACCTGTGCCCATAACTACTACCAGCAAAATTCTTGCTCACTCTTCAAGGTCTTGAACACACCCTACTGATTTCTCTAATCACTTCCCAGATGTCAGCTAGAGAGCACTTCTCAAATGTTATCTGCAAGGACTCTTAAGGACAAATGAAAATGATCAAGTGCCCCAATGGGTCCTAGAGGTATAGCCCAAGGCCACCTCCTTAAGAGTCTTTAAGGACTAATGACTTATCCAAGAATTATGCCAATTTGACCTTCTAGCCCATATTTCTAGAAGTGTTCATGTTATGTAAAAGTTACCTATAAGATTTATGAGCTGAGAACTATAAAAAACTAATAAACAAAATCAAAGATGGTTCTAAGAAATGGAAAGATAGCCCATGCTCTTGGATTGGTGGAATCAATATAGTTAAACTGGTCATACTACCCAAAGCCATCTACCAGTTTAATGTGCTTTCTAGCAACTTATCCTTGAAATTTTTCACAGAACTAAAATAAATAGTCCTAAAATTGATATGGAATCACAAAAGACCCAGAATTGCCCAACCAGTCCTGGGGAAAAAGAACAAAACTGGAGGCACAATCCTTTCAGATTTCAGATAATGTTCAGTTCAGTTCAGTTGACTCAGCCTTCTTCACAGTCCAACTCTCACATCCATACATGACCACCATACAACAAAATAAATTCAAAACGGCTTAAGGAGTCAAATATAAGACATGATACCATAAAACTCCTAGAAGAGGACATACACAATATGTTCTCTGACATAAATTATAGCAATGTTATCTTAGGTTATTCTTCCAAAACAATAGAAATAAAAGCAAAAATAAACAAATGGGACCTAATCAAATTTATAAGCTTTTTTGTACAGCAAAGGAAGCTATAAACAAAATAAAAAGACAAACTACTGAATGGGAGAAAATATTTGCAAATAATGCAAAAAACAAAGGATTCATTTCCAAATTATACAAATAGCTCATACAATTCAATAGCCAGAAAAATGAATGGGCAGAAGACCTAAACAGACATTTCTCCAAAGAAGACATACAGGTGGCCAACAGGCATATGAAAAGCTGCCAACATCAATAGTCATTAGAGAAATGCAAATAAAAACTACAATGATGTATCTTCTTATTCTGATCAGATTGATCAAAATCAAAAAGTCCACTAATAATAAATGCTGGAGAGGGTGTCAAGAAAATGGAACCCTCCTACAGTGTTGGTGGGAATATATATTGGTGCAGCCACTATGGAAATAGTATGGAAGCTCTTTAAGAAAATAAAATTAGAATGACCATATTCTTCAGCAATCCCATTCCTGGGAATATGTCTGGAAAAGATGAAAGCTCTAACTCATAAAGATACATGAGCTCCAGTGTTCAATATTTACAAGAGCCAAGACATGGAAGCAACATTAAGAGTCCTTCAACAGATGAATGGGTAAATAAGATGTGAAATGGACACACACATACACACACACACACACACACAATGGAATATTACTCCACTATAGAAAAGAACGAAATAATGCCACTGGCAGCAGCATGAATGGACCTAGAGATTATTATACTAAGTGAAGCAAGTCAGACAGATATATTTTATATATCACTTATATGTGCAAACTAAAAAAATAGTACAAATGAACTTATTTATAAAAACAGAAACAAACTAACAGACATAGGAAACAAACACGACCAAAAAAGGGGAAGTGGGGGAGGGAAAAATTGGGAGTATGGGATTAACACATGCATACCATCATATACAAAATAAATGACAAAGACCTACTATATAGCACAGGAAATTATATTCAATATCTTATCATAAACTATAATGGAATCAAAAAATAATATATATGTATGGATATAAAATATACAAATCTCTCTTTTGTACACTTGAAAAGGATTGATTTACTTAGATGTCTCTAGTAAATTTGATATTCCATGCAATGCTCTGTCTTTATCCTGTAGATCTTTATATGCAGCACTGACACGCCATCAGCCTTCCTTCATGCTAGTATTCTCAAATTTGAGAAAAAATGGACCTTCTAGCACTTTTTCTGGACTTCTGTGATGTGGGCATGCTTCGGTGCCTGAGAAACTCAGCCTAGAGAAGAAAACCCCATACCTGGCTAAGAGTGGGTATACATCATAAATAGTACATAGTACACAGTACTGGGCATCTGGAGGGCTTGTGTACTCTCAGTATCAACTGAAGGCTAAATTCCTTAACCTGAAATTGAAGTTAAGTCCTGACTTCACACAAGAACCTTAATAACAGTACTATTTACATAATACCAGTAGCTACAATCTATACAGTACTTGCTCTGACCAAATAATTCTCTAAGCTTTTCATTTGTATTAACACATTTAATTCTCAGATCCACCTCATACAATGAGTCTTGTTCATATTTTCATTCCAATTATATAAGGAGAAAACTGAGTTTGGCTTTGAAGCAGGCAGCCCAGCTTCGAGGACCATGACTTAAACCACTCTGTTATGACACGTCCCAATTATCTTTAATATTAAATAATTGTAATAACAGCATAAGTTATAATAATAGTTGCAGCTGTAACCACAGTAACTACACACACACACACAGAGTCCCTTAGACATTAAATGAGATAGCATATAAATCACCATAAAATCCTCCCAGCAGAGACTAGTCCATTATAAGGCCTTCCTAAACAACCCCTCTCTAAGCTCCCCCGCCCTTTACTACCCACAGAAGTTCAAGCAAAGGTCTCCTAAGATCTCTGTGGTTAAAAGTTCAGGGAGAACATGTTGAGATTGGATGGTTATGCAAACAAATTAAGACAGATCTGTGACTGTAAGAGTCATAGGCAATAAAAAGGTGCAGTTTCAAAAAGGTGAACTCCTCTCATGGGTATTCAAGGACCCACTTTGCTCTGGCTCCTCCTAACCAGTTGGAATCCTCAAACTTAAGATGCCCTTCCTCAGAATGAAATTCATGTTTTAGATCCAGGAACAGGCTCTATTATTGAAAGAATGTAAAGGAGCTAATGGTGGGAAGCCACAGGACATGATATAACTAACTCCACGTAATCCTCACAGAGTCCCAGTGATGGAAGTAAGACCATCATTTTACATATGAGGACACTGGTGGTCAGAAAGATTCCATACCTTACCCATGGTAATACAGAAATAAATGTGCAGCGCTAGTATTTGGAGTCATATACATCTCACCACAAAGCTTATTTATAACATACATGCTACAAAGGACCTATGTTTCTGACCAAGGATAGACCCTTGTTATAAAACTCTAAAAGAAAATGGCTTCAGAAACATTGCTGCTGCTGGTGCTGCTAAGTCACGTCAGTCATGTCCGACTCTGTGCGACCCCACAGACGGCAGCCCAACAGGCTCCTCTGTCCCTGGGATTCTCCAGGCAAGAGTACTGGAGCGGGGTGCCATTGCCTTCTCCAATGCATGAAAGTGAAAAGTGAAAGTGAAGTTGCTCAGTCATGTTCGACCCTTAGTGACCCCATGGACCATAGCCTACCAGGCCCCTCCATCCATGGGATTCTCCAGGCAAGAGTACTGGAGTGGTTTGCCATTGCCTTATCCGTTAGAAACACTAGGAACTTCAAATTTGAAGTCTCTCGCTTAGTGTGATTGCTTTTATAGGACATGGTTTCCTAAAATCTGAAGTCAGAATTCCCTTAAATATTGTACATTATTAGATGAAATGGATACTTTTCCACCAGGTGTGGTGACAATGGCCCAATGTGTACTTTCTAGGATCCAGCCATTTGTAAAGCTGAAAGGAAAGGGCAGGGGACAGAGGGTCCACACGGTAACTGGTGATAGGGGAAAGTTCACGCAGGAGAGAAACACCTCTGAAGGTTTAGCTCAGTCAGTTGTTTGGAGGAAGAGCAGTTAAATGGATGAGGGTGGGGAGTGGTTATGGTTGCTATTTGGAGAAGGAACAAACAAGGCCTTCCAGGTTTGGATTTCACTGTTTTCCCCTAAAGGTTACCAAAAATGGTATCAGGAACACGACCTAAGTCTAATAATAGAAACAGGAGCAGAGGCCAAATATCCAAACCAGAGATCAAGGCAGGAACAGGGTTATCAGAAAAGGTAACTTCAGGAACAGGATTATCAGAAAAGGTAACTTCAGGAACAGGTTATCAGAAAAGGTAACTTCAGGAACAGGATTATCAGAAAAGGTAACTTCAGGAACAGGTTATCAGAAAAGGTAACTTCAGGAACAGGTTATCAGAAAAGGTAACTTGATGCAGAATCCTAGGAAATGCCAAACAAGGACTCTTATGGTTCTGGATCTGGGGATAGCTCTGTAGGATTTTGCCAAATGCTGAGATCATAAAGGGTACAAGAGGCAAAGAACAGCATTACCAAACATAAAGGGTGGATCGGTGTGGCATTTCAGGGGAATAGTAAATGTTCTATTAGGTCTGGGATTAGAAGAAGTCATACTTAGAAAATGTTCATTGGGGGCAAATGATAGAGGAACTTGAATGTTAAAGATCCCGGAGTTTACTGTAGGGAATCAACAAGTTTGGGTGATGCCAGCTGGTAGATGATAGAGAAGAAGACACAAGGTCCGTGGTGGATGCTTTAAAAAAAAAAATGGATTGTGCATTGACTACAGCCGAGGGGTGACACACGAAATAATAAAGAAATAATTGAAATATTTAAGTTAGAAAGAGATCTTGGGGACTCCCTATGTAATTCCTTATTTCACAGTTGGGAAGACAAGTCTATGAGTGTCACCTCACGGTGATTCATAAAAAAACTGATGACCAATTCTCTTTCTAGTCCATTATACTTTGCAATTGCAAGGTTAAAAGTTCTATTTAAAAATGCTCCATATTTTGGAATTGTTGCTTATAAAGTAAGGGGAAAAAAAGAAAATCAGAAAATTGTGTCCTGGGAGTGGGGCTAAATAATAACTCAAAGTCAATTTTCTGTCTTAAAAAACACAAAGTCCAAGGACTTGACCGTGGGTTGTCCTTGGCTCTTCTCCCCAACTGCTGCAGGTCAGCCTTTTGTGTATTTAATCCCTTGGTCTGCAAGCCTTTTAACCTGTAAACTGCATAAAACATTGAAAAGTCAGGCAAATAATTGCAAGAGATTTCCTGTTTGACTGACTTAGCCTGGAAATGAAATCTGATCCCAAGAGAGAGCTAGACACTAAATCCAGGGAAATGAAAGATCAATATAAAGATAAATCCAGTTAAGTTACCAGCCACCAGCTGGCATGTTCCCTTCCCTTAACAGAGGCCTAAATAGAGAAGTAAATAAAATGAACTTCTAATACCTAAGTCTCCCAAGGTGGCAGAGATCCACTGCTTACTTCTGTCTGTCTCATTACACACGGCTGCTGTAAGCGAGACAGAGACACTCATTGTGTATATGGAGCCTGAAGGAGGAAACCATCGCCACTGGGGGAACCAGAAGCCTCACCAGGAGACAGATTTGAATTCATCTTTGAAAGATTAGAAGGTCCTTTTTCAGACAGACAAAAGACAAGAGGAAGGTTATTTCAACAGAGGACACAGTTTATGCACAAACATGAAAGGGACTACTGAGTGGATAGCAAACAGTTCAGGCTGGTGAGAAAACGAAGAGATTGAGGGTATGGAGAAAAGAGAAACATTTCAGGCTTATGAGAGGACATTCAGGTGTGAAAGAACCTGAGTCTCAGGGCAGTGTCAAATAGTTCCAGGAGGGCTGAGCCCAAGGCCACACAAGCAGGCATGTAGAGGCAGAGAAGGCTGGAAAGAAGAATGGCCCCAGCCAGGGAGGCTGTGAGTACCTTTATAAAGAAACTGGCTTTTGTTTTGCAGGTAGTAATGGGGGGGGGCGGGGGGGAAGCTAGGACAAACCCAGACAGTGTGTTAAAAAGCAGAGACACTGCTCTGCTGACAAAGGCCCATATAATCAAGGCTATGGTCTTTCAAGTGGCCATGCACAGTTGTGAGAGCTGGACCATACAGGAGGCAGAGAGCCAAAGAATTGATGCCTTCAAACTGTAGTCCTGGAGAAGACTCCTGAGAGTCCCTTGGACAGCAAGGAGATAAAACCAGTCAGTCTTAGGGGAAATCAACCCTGAATACTCATTGGAAGAACTGAAGCTGAAGCTCCAGTATTTTGGTCACCTGATGTGAACAGGTGACTCATTGGAAAAGTCCCCAGTGCTGGGAAAGATTGAGAGCAGAAGGAGAAGAGGGTGTCAGAGGATGAGAAGGCTGGATGGCATCATCGATGCAACAGATATGAACTTAGGCCAACTTCAGGAGATAGTGAGGGACAGGGAGGCCTGGTGTGCTGGAGTCCACGGGGTTGCAAAGAGCTGGACATGACTGGGCAACTGAACAACAACAATGGGCTGGGGGGTGGGGGGAGAAAAGCACCTGAGCAGAAGGGTGACACCATTAGAGCATATTTTTGGGGAAATGGATTAGAAAATGAGACTAGAAACAGAGGGCTTAAAACATGTGCTAGGTAAGAAATTCAAAGGATGCCAACGAGGGCCTGATTAGTGATCTAAAGCCAGTTCTACCAAGAACGTTTCCCCAGGCCTTACTCTCCCACATCACTATTAACATGAGTCCTGGCTACTGGACGTTTAACAGTACTACTAACTGTAGATTTTGCTCTCTGCTGTGAACAGCTCGAAGGCAAGGACAGGGTCTGAATAACCTCAACATCCTGGCACCTAGCAAAGAGTCAGCCGCATGGAGAGGTCTGTTGAGTGAATGCAGGCTGGCATGTTCAAATCAATCAATGGAAATAAGATGCAGCTGTATATACCACCCACCTTGTTCCCTTTACCGTCCCCTCCCATCCTTACCCAGATCCTAACACTGGCTGAGTAAATAGGGCACAATTGTTTCTTCGTTATTAATTACCTTTAAGGACCACTTGCTTAACCACTCAAACAAGGATTGTGGGGGCAAATATAACCAGTTCACTGGTGACTGGTAGGATGTCCTATTTCCTCTGACCAGGACATCCTGAATGTAACTCACACTATTCCTCAGGTCTACCCCGGTTCTACCTATACCCTGCAGAGCTGAGTCCTGGTAGTGAAAGGGATGATTAAAGAACGGACACAGTTGGGTCCTTAAGGCCTCATGTATCTGGCTCAAGACCACAGGGACAGGATCCTTCCAAATAAGTAACTGTCTTTCCCCATCTATTATCCATCTATACTGGATGGCACAACAACATCACAAAGTAGGTTGGTTTTACTGTCCCCATTTGACAGATGAAGGGCCCAAAGTCTAAAATGATTAACTCAGTGGTTCTCAACCCTGGTTGCAGTGGACAATCAACTAGGCAGCTGTTCAGTGATTCCACGACCAAGCCCCAGGCCAGGCTGCTCCAATAGAACTTCTGGGATAAGACTCAGGTATCAGAGTTCAAGGTAACTTGGCTGGTGAGTAGAAAATTTAGGACTGGAACTCAGCCTCCCCTAATCTCAGTGCCATTTCCAGAGCTCCATTGGAAGTAAGTAAAATTC
Source organism: Cephalophus harveyi (assembly GCA_006410635.1). Lineage (NCBI taxonomy): Eukaryota > Metazoa > Chordata > Mammalia > Artiodactyla > Bovidae > Cephalophus > Cephalophus harveyi. Next base: position 104,988 of record SJYT01085158.1, on the reverse strand, counting down.
TGTAGGCACTCTAAGTCTGATGAGGAGCTGAGTAACAGACAGGGAGGATGATAAATGGCAAAAATAGACAACAGTCTTTCAGTTTTTTATGCTCTTGCTTTTTATCTCAAATCATAGGACTGATCTGTGACTTCTATGGGACATCAACTGTTTAGGTTCCTCAGGTCCATCCTACTCAGAACACGCACAGCCACTTTCCTGCCAAGCAAGAACTTCGGGCACAAAGGCCTTGCCTCTGCCTTCTCTTTGGGGCAAGCAAAGGGCAGCTTTGGCAGCTTTACGGCCTGCTTCTCAGGTTGCTCATGCAGCCGCCTGACTGATGGCCTGCCACCCTGCACTACTGGGGCCATGTCCCCAGTTTCACCAAAGGAGCTCACTCAGGCATGTGTTTTGGCTCCTTTTTATGGGAAGATCTGTGTTAGCCATGAATCACAGAGTATCCATGCTGAAAAACAACCTTAAAGTTCATTTTGTCCCTGCCTCAACTGTCATCACTCCCTGGACACTTTTCTGATGGGAAAATGGAGGTTTATTTGATAATGAAGTATTAATAATCACAAAATTCAATATAGTAAAATATTTCAATACCAAGAAATGACTATAAATGGATGTTTACTTTGCATCAACTACATGCCAGAGACTACTTCACACACATTATCTTAAATAATTTTAAGGGCCACTGCATTGCACAAATCCAGGGGTCATCTTTAGCTTCATAAAGCATATATGATACATGCCAGGATGTGCATTGATTCCCTAGAATACTGCTATACATAATTTGTGTGGCCATACCTGGTAGCCTCGTAAGACTAATGTCAACCTTAAAATGGAGCTATCATTTCTGTAGTGGTTCAGGTTACCAAAGAGCCCTCTTCCTTGTGGAGAACAAAGATCCCCAGTCAAATGGGAAACAAACATCACTTTTTAAAATTTATGCAATCACCCTCTGTATCTGGTAGCTTTTGTTATACAACAGATCACCCCAAAACTTATGAGCTTAAAATGATAACCATTTGTTACTGCTCAGAAAGCTACAGGTCCGCTCAGCAGTCCTGCTGATCTGGGCTGGGCTGGACTGATCTTGGTTGAGCTCACTGATCTATATGCATCATTTGATAGGGCAACCAGAGGGTGGCCAGTCTGTGACCTCCTTGACGGCGCTGGTTCAGATGACTGAGACCTCTCTCCATTGGTTTATTTTCATTCAAAAAGTCAGCCTGGCTGTGCATGGAGGTAACAAGGTTTCAACAGAACAAAGGGGAGCGGGTAACATCTCTTAAGGCTGAGGCTCAGACCTCTCCAATCACTTCTGTTTCTTTGCTTTGGCCAAAGCAAGTTGAAAAGCCAATCCCGATGACAGGGATAAAGAAACTGACTCCACATCTCAAAGGGAGAAGAAACAAAAACCTGTGACCTGTAACTCAAAATTACTGTCAAGGGTTAACAGTTGAAAGGGCTTAGGTTTCCATCTGAAAGCAATATGACCTACACTCTTCCTGTGATATGCCCAGTTTTACAGGGAGAATCTAGAACAGGCAACAGAAAATGGGAATTGTTAGCAAGTGGTCAGAGTTTTCCTTCCATTGGCACTGAGCATATTAGATTCTGCTTTTCAGAGAGAAGTATGTAAGAGAGTGGAAAAAGAATGAGTCAGTCTCCCTGAGAGGAGCGTAGAAGGGACAGTCTCTCCTCTACAGGTCAAGGTGGAAAGTGGAAAGAACAGAAGATCCCTTCTTCATCAACAATCTCCAGTTCTCTGAGCCTCCATTTCCTTGTCTAGATTTGAAGTTACAGGGCCAAAAACACATAGTATAAAAGACTACACATGTTGCCAGATTTTAATATCAAGGCCAGCTAGGACCAGCTGTGCTTGATGCCTATCCTTAATAGCTTCGAGCCCTTTGCTGAGAGAGCCAAACAAGGCGCTCAATTGTATGAGCTGATGTTTTGGTCCAAGCATCCTTCTACGCTCCTTCACTGAAAATAGGACCTAAAATCTTCACCACTCCAAATGACAGCATTATTCTTCTCATACTGAATGAAAAACACTAAATTCTGAGAGGTGATGAGGTGTATTCAAGTTTACAGTTAGTTAATGGGCTAACATGGACCTAAATTTGAATTAAGGTTCTCACCAAAGTCCAAATTTTTTCTCTGTTAAAACATCTACTCATATCTTTGTCATGTATTATATGCAGCAGGCAAACTGGGTTATTTTCCTTTCTAAACGATTCTTCTTTATTCTTTAGTTCCCACTATCTCTTGCCTTGGAATGTGCTAACAACCTCATTTTGGATGATGTAATCTTCCCTACCTGCATCTGCTGCCCTATCTCAATCTATATGACCCCTAGCATCTTTAAAGGACAAGCTCAAATACAACCTTCTTCAGGATCCAGAATTAAGGTCTGTTCTTTCCTCATCCCTCCAGCAGGAAGTTATCTCCCTCTACTTCCTCTACACTCCTACAACTTTTCGTCTCATATCACTTTTGCCATATGCCATTACTTATATTTACTTATTTACATCTTCTATGCCTTGAAAGCTTGTTGAGTCATAGGGCTCATCATTACAACTCCAATACCCAGAACAGACCTTTGTCATTGACTGAAGGGACAAAAGCAACAACAAAAAAAAATAGGAGCTACATGATTTCCATGTGCAGGTTGCAGGCATTGAGTGAATCCTCATTTGCTGTTAGCAAACCTGGGAAGGCTGCCTGGAGGAAGCTTTGGATCTGGAACCATGAGAAACTTCTGATTTTCCTCATTGCTTTCACCTCTTTGGTCTCTGATGTCTAAAAAGTGTTGAAAGCACTTTGGTAGAAATCAGTAGTCTGTCGAGTTGGTTACAGACATTCTTGGAAGAGACAAGGGGGAAAAGTGCACAGAATGGTATGGTAATAGTTCATTTTATCCAAATAAGATGTGGAAGACTGCTTGAAGTGACACATTTCTGGCAGTTAATTGTCCCCAGAAAAGATAAAAGAAAAGAAGAGCAGAAAGCACTTTGTGGAAGCTCTCACCACTCCAGAACTAAACCACTCTTCTTTCTAATTCTCAGAGAAAAGAGGGAATGGAAGAAGTGATCTTCTAAAGGTAAAAGAGTGAAAGTCTTCACTGGCTCTGAGTGGGGGTCAGGTATCCAATAATTCCTAGCATGTGTACAGCATTTTACAATCTATAAAGTGCTTTCCAACTAGTCCCCCAGGCACATAACAAGCCTATGCAGTAGATGAAGCCACTGAAGAGCGAGAAGTGCTTGAAGCTTAATCTCATGGTATAATTTAAATTTTGCATTGACACTTTTAGTATGACACATGTTTTCTTTTCAATGACCTTTGACTCTTCTTCCAAGGCACAAAGACTGTCTCTTTGAAGACAACTCCGCCCCCGCCAGGCAATCTAATGGAGAGGAAGTGATCCAAGACAGAAGAAGAAAAGGAGTAAGATAAAGACTTGAAAGAAAAGAAACATTTCTGGCTCCAGATTCCAGCCTGGGCTTGCTTATAACCCACCTCAAGACCTTGGACAAGTTGTTTCAACGTCTTAAGTTTCCCAGGCAAAGAGTTCATCATTTCCTCCACTTTCTTCCCGGAGCGGTTTCAGCACTGTATTATCATTTCCATGGTTTAATGTGTACGGTTTTCTACAAGCTTGTCTCCAAGTCAGACAGACTCCCTGATCCTCCTATGCGGCATGGCTTCTCTCACCATTATTCTCAGTCTCTGCCCCTTGCTGGCTACCTTCATAGCACTGATCACAATTTACCAGTATTTTCTTTATTTCTTGGCTTACTTGGTAGCATTTCTGGCTGTCTCCCCAGATGGAATGGCAGCCTAGTGAGGGCAGGGGCCAGGTCCCATTTTGTTTACTAGTTCTGTGCCTCAGGGAAGTCAGGTCTCAAATACTGACAGAGAGAGTGATGCCTCCTGCAGGAGATGGGGGAGGAGTGGGGTTCTTCTTTTAGTCTAGCCTCTGTCATAGGACTAGTGCTCACTTAGGACTATAATTGACAAGAGGAACATGGCTCCACCCCTGACCTCACACTTCAGTCTGGCCCACAAAGCAGGGAGTGTCTGCTCCCAGCCTTTACAATAGGTATGCTGCTGCTGCTGCTAAGTCGCTTCAGTCATGTCCGACTCTGTGCGACCCTACAGACGGCAGCCCACCAAGCTCCCCCGTCCCTGGGATTCTCCAGGCAAGAACACTGGAGTGGGTTGCCATTTCCTTCTCCAATGCATGAAAGTGAAAAGTGAAAGTGAAGTCGCTCAGTCGTGTCCGACTCTTAGCGACCCCATGGACTGCAGCCTACGAGGCTCCTCCGTCCATGGGATTCTCCAGACAAGAGTACTGGAGTGGGTTGCCATTGCCTTCTCCAATGCATGAAAGTGAAAAGTGAAAGTGAAGTCACTCAGTCACGTCTGACTGTTAATGACCCCATGGACTGCAGCCTACCAGGCTCCTCCGTCCATGGGATTCTCCAGGCAAGACTACTGGAGTGGGTTGCCATTGCCTTCTCCTTACAATAGATACAGACAAAGCTAATTAGAGCTCATTAGCTGGGGAGGCAAAGCATTCCCATAGTAAAAGTGCTTTCAAACCAAAATCAGAGAGTGGCTGCACTGGAAGATACTGAAGGATAATTTTCTACTTTAACGGTCTCTTTTTACAGGTGTAAAAACAGGTTCAGAAAGGTAAAGTGACTGGCCCCAAGTTAGCCTAAACACAGTTGTTCATAAGAAGCCATGATGCAGAGCTTGGGAAAGTTCTAGAAATCCATGCAGAGAGCTTCAAAGAAAAATGGGTTGCCTGGTGTGTGTGATCCCTCACTGGGGAAGAAGACGCTCTTTCTTTGCACACAAGGCCTGGGTTGCACATCCCTTCCTTTAAGATCTCATGAAAGCTCCCTCTATTATTGGGAGGTGGGGAAGTTTAATAAATTCTTTGTCCAGGAGATCATTCCTAGGAAGCCATAAGCCAGGCCTAGCAATTTAGGCCTCACAATTCTCCATCAAGACGGGAATCATCTCATACTGTGGAGAAGGAAACTGAAAGGTATCAAGCAGCTCTGATACTCTAAGTCCAAATGACACAGCTCATCGCTGCCCTCTCTGCTGGGGGGGGGGGGAGGGAGTAATTCTCCATCAAGACGGGAATCATCTCATACTGTGGAGAAGGAAACTGAAAGGTATCAAGCAGCTCTGATACTCTAAGTCCAAATGACACAGCTCATCGCTGCCCTCTCTGATGGGGGTGGGGGGAGGGAATAGACAGCTGTCTAGTTTCTGGGTGGGGGAGGGAATCTTGTCTGCCATGCTTTTTAGTATTTCTCTGGGCTTTGGGCAATGCCAAACACTCAAGAAAGGAGGAGGGAAGGGAAGGAATAGGGAAGAAGGAAGAGAAGGAAGGCAAGGAGGAGGAGAGGGAGGGAGGAAAAGAGGGAATGAGAAGATAGAGGAAGAAATTGTGTTTCTGCTCTTCTTTCTAGAATCAGATCATTATAATGACAAACCCTCAAACGTGTAGAGACTTTACCTTCTATAGAATGTTTTTGCATTGCTTGCATCCTTCCAATAGCCCTGTGATTAAAAAGAGAAGGATCTTTATCCCTACTATATAGGTACATCCATAAATTAATCATCTCCTGACCACCACTGATAACCATGATAGCCATGGGGTGCTGCTCTGACCACAACCTGGCTCTCTTAGGGTCCTGTTTTTGCCCAAATGAGTATTTCAAGCAATAGGGGCCTGGAATGGGGCTGTGTACAGAGGGAAGCAATTTGTCCCAAGAGGCCTTCCAGAGCTCTGTCTTCCAGGCATAGCAGATGCTTGAGGTGAGGTTTGGAGGAGCATGTGTGGAAGAACAGCACATATGAAAGTGCACATGTCTGGGAAAGGGTGGAGCCTTCTGGGTCCAAAGCGGCTGAAACCTCAAGACGCGTGCAAAAGAGCAAATGCAGGTGCTGACACTGGAATGGTGAATGGGCGCCAGACCTCAGGGGGGCCTTGAAAGCTTAACATCAGCTTGAGACAAAGGGACAGTTGACGGTTGTGTGCTAACAGTGGCCTGACCTGATCTTCACCCTGGGGGAGAGTGGAGCGGAGCCGGGCAAGGCTGAAGGGCAGCGGGAACAGTTAGGAGGCTGGAAGGATCACCCTGGATGGACAGGAAGGCAGGCTGCACTGAGGCTGGCCTGTAGCGCTGCAGCTGAGGCAGAGGGGGAGGGAGGATCAACACCAGGAGGGACTGAGCTTCTGGAAGTGCAGATCTGCCTGAAGGCTCCAATGCAAGCAGTTGGCAAGCCTAAATCTTCCGCATCCTAGTCTAGCATCCTTTCCCCGCAGGGCGAGCACTGCTTCACACTCTCATACATGCTGGCTGGCTCCCTGCTTTCTCACCCCCACTGCAGTCTACTCTCTGCTCACCCACCAGCTCCTAGGACTGGCTGCCTCTGCTTGCCACCACAAGATTAAAATTTCTTTCCCCCTTCAGGAGGTTTAGAAATTACAAAGCTGCAAGTGATAGTTAATCTCTCAGTCGTGTCTGAGTCTTTGCAAATCCATGGACAGTAGCCCACCAGGCTCCTCTGTCCATGGAACTCTCCAGCCAAGAGTTCTAGAGTGGGTTGCCGTTTCCTTCTCCAGGGGAATCTTCCAGCCCAGGGATCGAACCTGAGTTTCCTGCATTGCAGGCGGATTCTTTACCATCTAAGCAACCAAGCACGTAATAGGAGAATGTCCAATTCCTTCTACCCTTGCAAGGAAAAGTGGGCCATCACTCCCCGCTGTACCTCCTATTCACTGCTTTACTCAGNGATCGAACCTGAGTTTCCTGCATTGCAGGCGGATTCTTTACCATCTAAGCAACCAAGCACGTAATAGGAGAATGTCCAATTCCTTCTACCCTTGCAAGGAAAAGTGGGCCATCACTCCCCGCTGTACCTCCTATTCACTGCTTTACTCAGCAAGTATTTATTTTGTGTGGAGCACTGGGGCTCACCTGGCCTCTTGGGAACCTTCTTTACGTCTATTTCTGAAAGCTTGTTTAGTGTTAAAACTCAAGGAAACTTTTGAATTCACCTACCCGCTCCAATATTCTTGCCGGGAGAATTCCATGGACAGAGGAACCTGGCGGCTACAGTCCGTGGGGTGGCAAAGAGTCAGACACGACTGAACAACTAACACTTTCCCTTTTTTCAGGTTCAAGGGAACCATGTGACTCGTTCAAAGCCACAGCAGGCAAGTGGGCAGGTCGGGTCCCTGACTCTCAACCCCATAGAATTTCCATGACCTCTTAGTGGCCTAGAAAAGTAGGACTTGAACTTGCGTCTGGTCGAACCAGAATGCTTTCCTTTAAAGGAGTGAGGAGGGTGGTGATGCACCAAGGAACCAACAGGTAAGTGACTGTCATTGGTTCCAGGTGAGACAAGTGCAGAGCTGGCTCCCTATCCCCCCACAGCACCAGTCAGCACTCTGATACATGTGGTGTTTATCTTTCTCTCATTCTGTGGTGATGTGTTTGTTGATGAGCTGTGGAGCACATCCAGAATGTTTTTGGAGCTGTTAGCTATTATGTCCTAAAAAATAATAGATTGCATGCTGTGGCTCTGTTTCTTACCCCTTTTCTTGCTTTCAAAGCAACTGGAGGGCTAAAAATACCAAGCTTCTTCCAGGACCCACATCACATCAGAGTCACCACCAACAGGAGGGTCCCCTTGGCCCTGGAGCCCTTGTTTACTTTGAAAAGCTCACTCAGCACCAGCTGAGAGCCCTCTTGGCCCCGGTGCCTCCCAGAGGATGCCTTCCTGGGCTCCTTTGTGCAGACGCAGACAGCGGGCTGCCCATTGTGGTGGGGCACAGGGCTGCACCCCCAGCCCGCGGCTGGCCTGCTCCCTGGGCCACCAGGTCTGCGTTTATTATTCCAGATGATAAAGCATACTGTCCTGAGGAGTTCAAAGCTCCAAGTAACCGGCTGCCTCATGGGCAGGAAAGTTGCCATTGTTTATTTCCTAGAGTAACCAGCCCTCCCCTTGCCCTCCCCGCCCCTCCCTTTCTCTCTCTCTCCCTCACTCACCACCCCCTCTTCTCCCTAAACTCTTTTTATCTTTTCTTTCCCTCTCAGAACCTATTCCACATCCTCTATTCTGTCCTTTTTCTTTTCCTATTCTTTTCTCAAGCCCCTGAGGCAGCTGTGTAGAAAACTGTTTGAACCCCCTGAGTTAGATGCTAAACTGCTCCCTGGCACTGATGTCATGTCAGAGCCATTCCCTGCCATTGCATCTTAGGCAATGCATTTGGAGTGAGAGTGTAAAAGGTGGGCACTAACTGACAAATGGAAATGAACTTGAGCAAATTCCGGGAGACAGTGGAGGACAAAGCCTGGTGTGCTGCAGTCCATGCGGCCACAAAGAGCAGGACACAGCTTAGCAATTGAACAACAACAACAGCTGCCAATACCCAGCTCTCAAGCCAAGGGATAGAAACCCCAGGTCCAGCCTAGCCTGCCTGGACTGTAGTGTATTAATAACTTATTGACCAGAGACATATTAATGTGTCTTTTGTTACATGAAAGTTATTGACGGGAGTGTTTCAGTAGTCACTTCAGCTGCCAATACCCAGCTCTCAAGCCAAGGGATAGAAACCCCAGGTCCAGCCTAGCCTGCCTGGACTGTAGTGTATTAATAACTTATTGACCAGAGACATACTAATGTGTCTTTTGTTACATGAAAGTTATTGACGGGAGTGTTTTAGTAGTCACTTACATAGCAAATCACTGGTCACAGGCATTGATTTCTGTAAAAATCCCTCAGTCAATAATGTGTTAAGCATGAGCAGAAATGAGAATATTTATGTGAATTGATTAGAAAATTAGACAATTCCTCAACATTTCTAGATCTGAGGAAAATTATTTCTCTGTAGGCCTCAGCGTCTAATACATCTAAAGAGGTTAGGAATCCCTGTCTTGCCCTCTCCCAGGAAAGATTAAAGTTTACCTAGAATCACAGGAAAATTCTTTGGTGCCCCCACACCAGTATAGTAATTTTATTAAGGGCTACATACTACCCACGATTATGGTTAAGAAAGAAATAGGAATATGTATATAAAATCCCTCTCAGAGTGTCAGGCACCAAAAAATAACATTGACTGCAACTGTCACTTGAAGCTAGATAGTTCATACTACTTCTGTGGCTTACTCTTGCCTCTATGTCACCCTATTGTTTAAACATAACTGATGACTTCCATCCCCTAGGAAAGCAGTGAAGACTCCTCTTCACAACTAGCGCATCTCCCCCTCAGCAGGCTCATTCCCTGCCCCTCCTTCAACCCCTCCACCTCATGACCCCAGCAGTCATCCAACACTCCAAATGCAGGGCTGTGTTCCTGCCTAGAATCCCTCCCCACATTTTCCTCATGAAGGATTCCTACACATCCTTTCAAGCTCAGCCCAAATGCTCCTTTCTGGGTGTCCTGGATGCACTGCAGTTATAAGACTTAGATAAATAAACAGCCAATCATCTTCAAGGTGATGCTTCTGATACTGAAAGCGGGGCACCGCTATAAGGAACAGGCTTGGCTTCACAGCTGAATGGCCGTGGTTTCAATCTATTCTACTACATCCTGACTTTAAGCTGGGAAGTCTCCTAAGGACTTCGAGGCTGTTTCCTTATCTCTTACCAGAATACTACCTTCTTGAAAGGATTGTTTGGGAGATGGATGTATAACATTCGACTGAGTGTTGGGCATGAAATCAGTGTTTGCCCAGCTGCGCTCCCTGTTAGGCACACAGGTAGCAGTGTCCACTCTGCCTTCCCTTCTTTGAGCACAGATTCGGCATGGCACAGTTAAGTTCCCGGGAGACAAGGTCTCTCTCTCCTTGCTCAAGATTGCTTTCCTCATCTTTTGAGCCTCAGTGCCCCAAAAGATTTTTTTTTTTAAACAAGTGAAACATAGCCATTTTGGAAATGTTGAAGTAAATGGACTTGAGTTGAATTCCTTAAATTGTCTCCAATGCAGGGGACATCTATGTCATTTTTAGAGAAGGGTGAAATGAAGGCTCCTAAGATGGTGACCAGCCCAGCAGCCTTGGCAGATAGCTTTAGGGGTAAGAACGGGCCTGCCATGATGATTAACACCCCCATCTTTCTTTTCTTTCCGAGGCAGCTGGTCTCCACAGTGACACAGCCATGCTGGACAAGTTCAGACTAAACACATATACATCATTGTCTTCATGTATGCTTCTAATGTGCTCGCATCAAACTCTGGATAGGACTCCTGGGGACAGTAAATGGGGCTGAGACCACCTCGAAGTAATTTGGAACGTGCGTACCTGTCATCCGCCTGTCAGTCTTCCTGGAGTAGCGTCGGGGCAAGTCCATGGGGGCAATGATTCCATGTTTCCATCCAACATCCAAATGCATCCTGCATGACCTGGGCCCAGGCCAGCACACCAGATACCACTTCTAAGAAGAGAGCATATCGTGTGGCTGACATGGCTTCCAGTGAGAAGAGCTGGTCACCTCTTAGCTTCTTTAATTGTTCCTCATGAGGGACATTTATGATATAACGATGGGTTTTTGGAGGAACTCACATTCAGACAGTAATTTACTTGAGGGGGGAAAAAAAAACCTATAAACACTGAAAAGAAGACAAAGAATATTAAAGGTTGTATTTTTCTTTTTCACTCAATAGTGAACAAATATTTATTAAATATCCCCCATGTGTCAGACATTACTCTGTGTACTGAAGGCCCAGGGATGTGAGACTCATCCCTGCCTGTATAAAACACAGCTACCAGGCAGTCAGTGCGATGAGTCCTCCAGTTAGCTAGGTATACAGGCAGATCAGAGGCCCACTCTGGACTTGGAAAGATTCCCAAGAAAATCGTAATTTAGCTGAGGCCTAAGGGATCATCTCAGAGTTCCTCTTGTGAGAACAGGCAGTAGAGAGATGGGGAAAGTGTGCTTCTATGAGAGAAAATGGTATGTGAGAAAGCGTAGGAGCAAAACAGGGGATGGTCCATTAGAAATGACAGATCAAGTTATGGCAGCGAGACCTCTAAGAGTGCAGATGAGTGGTCACAAGGGGGCTGCAGGAGGTGGCAGAGACCCCCCAACGGAGGGGCTCAGAAGCCACGTTGGAACACTCAGATCTTTTCCTTAGCGCCCGAAGAGCCAGAAAAGCCCTTCGAGCAAGATCAGAATGCTTGGTGGAAGGGCACTGTCTGCTACCTGCACTCAGCGAGTCTCCCAAGTTTCAGAGCCTGTGTTGGCCCTTGAGTGCACTCTAAATAATCAACCAAATCTAAGAGAACTTAAGCTCTCTTGCAGAGCTTGTCAAACTCTGAGGGAGAATGAGAAATCGAAAAGTAGATTAATTCCACCGTTAATTCTATGGGTCAGGTGGGTAGGCAATGGTACCGTTGTTTGGGCAAATCATAGTTTAGATGTTGCTATGAAAGTCTTTCGATTTTCATATGATGAACATTTATAATCAGTGGACTTTAAACAGATTATCCTCCTTAGTGTAAGTGGGCCTCATTCAATCAGTTAAAAACCCTAAATGCAAAACTCAAAGTTTCCCAGTGAAGAGGGAGTTCTGCCTTAAGACTATAACATGAAAACCAGACTATTTTCAATCTGCTGACCTGCCCTGAGGATTTGAGACTCAAGACAGTAATATCAACCCTTAAGTGAATTTCTAGCCAGCCAGGCTGCCCTGCAGATCACAGGCTTGCTAGCCCCTATAATTGTTTCCTTAAAATTAATCTCTCAATAAATGATAAATAGATGGGAAGAAAAAGATATAGGAGGAAATGTATACACACACACACATTTTCTGTATCTTTGGCGAACCCTGAATAATACAGGTAGGCATCTGAAAACTCATTCCAATCTTCTTTCTGTCATTAAACTTCCCTGAGCCCATTGTCTCATCAGCATAATGGAGACTAATCACCCACCTTTAGCACCAAGGCTGGCACATGACAGGTGCTTCAGGTCATTTCCTTTCCCCTTTCCATGACTGATTGATAGGAATAGATACATACCCAAAAGGGGCACTTTTCGCTGACACAGGCTGCACTTGATGAAATCTGATCTAGAATGAGAAATACTAAACAAATCAAAAAGAATTTACTCTTTGAGTATTATTGCCACCGTGATGGATGGCTGCTCCAAAGGCTATTTCTCAAGAGTTCACAACAGAGAAAAATGTTCGGTCTTGATTTTATATGTGTCCAGAAAATAAATTGTATGACAAGGGTGGCGACATTTGGACGGGGAGAGGGCTTAGCCAGGGAATTAAACATGTCAAGAGCCTCAGAAGGAAAATAATGTTGAAATGGAAGGTGAAAGGGGCATATTTGGAGAACTTGACAAGTGGCACAATGGGAGGAAAGGTGGCACTCTGGAATGGGATGTCAGCCATTCTCTGCCACTAAAGCCGCCATCTGCCCTTAGTAACTCAGCAAGGTGGAAAGGAAAAAATATGAGCCCAGGTTCTAATGCTCTATTATCACAACTGGCTTAAATTATTTTTCCTTGCTTCATTGACCACACAGCAAACACACAGAGAGTAAAACCAGGCAGGCCTTTTTTTTTTGAGGAATCTTTGCCTAGGTCATCTCTCAAGTTGCTGTCAACAAAACTCCCAACATTAGAAATGAATGAGATGCAGAGAAAGAAAATATCTGGGATGATGTCACGTGGAACACTAGCAGAAAACCCCAGTCTAAAACCCAGACCTGTGAGCTCCCAACCCCAGGGCTTTGTAAGGAATGAAGAACATTATCTAGGCAGGGGGACAGCAAACAGGCAGCACTCAGTTTTAATTGATTGATTGTGCTGACTGAGGTGTGTGAGAGCGAATGCAGGTTTAGCTGCCTGAAAGTGGGGCTTAATTGATTAGTGATGTCTGTCATGGGAACCAGAGGTTCTGCAGGCAGGACAAATATGTATCATTTTTATCTGATCCAACCTTTTTCTCCCCCCTGTATTATACCTCAGCAAAATATAGCCCATTTTATATTCAAAATATAGCCCAAAATATAGCCAAAGTAGGCCCAATGCCTGTTTTTATAAATAAAGTTTTATTGGAATACAGCTTGGTTCATTCATTTGCATATTTTCTATAGCTACTTTGGCTCCACAACCACAGAACTGAACAACTGCAACAGAGATCATACAGTCCACAAAGCCTAAAATATATATACAGTGTCCCTTTATAGAAAAAGCTTGCCAAACCTGTTCCAGAGAATACTATGACCCAGGCTGACTTGATTCCAAAACAAGGCCATTCATTGACTCATTACATATTTCTTATATTCTGATATGATATGTTCCACACACATTATTAAACTGTATAGAGCTTCTCCATCTTTCGTTGCAAAGAATATAATCAATCTGATTTCAGTGTTGACCATCTGGTGATGTCCACGTGTAGAGTCTTCTCCTGTGTTGTTGGAAGAGGGTGTTTGCTATGACCAGTGCGTTCTCTTAGCACAACTCTATTGGCCTTTGCCCTGCTTCATTCCGTACTCCAAGGCCAAATTTGCGTGTTACTCCAGGTGTTTCTTGACTTCCTACTTTAGCATTCCAGTCCCCTATAATGAAAAGGACATCTTTTTTGGGTGTTAGTTCTAANAAGATGATGCTTTGAAAGTGCTGCACTCAATATGCCAGCACATTTGGAAAACTCAGCAGTGGCCACAGGACTGGAAAAGGTCCATTTTCATTCCAATCCCAAAGAAAGGCAATGCCGAAGAATGCTGCTCAAACTACCACACAATTGCACTCATCTCACACACTAACAAAGTAATCCTCAAAATTCTCCCAGCCAGGCTTCAGCAATATGTGAACCATGTACTTCCAGATGTTCAAGCTGGATTTAGAAAAGGCAGAGGAACCGGAGATCAAATTGCCAACATCCACTGGATCATGGAAAAAGCAAGAGAGTTCCAGAAAAACATCTAAATCTGCTTTATTGACTATGCCAAAGCCTTTAACTGTGTGGACCACAGTAAACTGTGGAAAATTCTTCAAGAGATACGAATATCAGACCATCTGACCTGCCTCTTGAGAAACCTATATGCAGGTCAGGAAGCAACAGTTAGAACTGGACATGGAACAACAGACTGGTTCCAAATAGGAAAAGGAGTACATCAAGGCTGTATATGGTCACCCTGCTTATTTAACTTCTATGCAGAGTACATCATGAGAAATGCTGGGCTGGAAGAAGCACAAGCTGGGATCAAGATTGCCGGGAAAAATCCAATAACCTCAGTTATGCAGATGACACCACCCTTGTGGCAGAAAGTGAAGAGGAACTAAAAAGCCTCTTGATGAAAGTGAAAGAGGAGAGTGAAAAAGTTGGCTTAAAGCTCAACATTCAGAAAACAAAGATCATGGCATCTGGTCCCATCACTTCATGACAAATAGATGGGGAAACAGTGGAAACAGTGTCAGACTTTATCTTTTGGGGCTCCAAAATCACTGCAGATGGTGACTGCAGCCATGAAATTAAAAGACGCTTACTCCTTGGAAGGAAAGTTATGATCAACCTAGATAGCATACTGAAAAGCAGAGATATTACTTTGCCAACAAACGTCCATCTAGTCAAGGCTATGGTTTTTCCTGTGGTCATGTATGGATGTGAGAGTTGGACTATAAAGAAAGCTGAGCACCGAAGAATTGATGCTTTTGAACTGTGGTGTTGGAGAAGACTCTTGAGAGTCCCTTGGACTGCAAGGAGATCCAACCAGTCCATCCTAAAGAAGATCAGTCCTGGGTGTTCATTGGAAGGACTGATGCTAAAGCTGAAACTCCAGTACTTTGGCCACCTCATGTGAAGAGTTGACTCATTTGAAAAGACCCTGATGCTGGGAGGGATTGGGGCCAGGAGGAGAAGGGGACGACAGAGAATGAGATGGCTGGATGGCATCACCGACTCGATGGACATGAGTTTGATTGAACTCCAGGAGTTGGTGATGGACAGGGAGGCCTGGCGTGCTGTGATTCCTGGGGTTGCAAAGAGTCAGACACAACTGAGCAACTGAACTGAACTGATGTAATATAATAATATTTACTATATATCATAGTAATCTATACTATGAAGGGAAACAACCTTAGCTTGACATGTTTATAGATAAATTTACATTCAATATATTAGATAAACATTTACAATTGGACATATATATATATTTCCAATCCATGTCACCCTAAAGCTGTTTCCCTTGATAGTCACAGGATGGCTGACAGTGGCAACCTGGTCTGTATGCTTCCTTGTTTATATCCAGCAGAGGAGAGGAAGATTCTGCTACCTCCAGAAGAAGTTATAAATCCTCCCCTTCTTTCAGCTTAATTAGGCCACTAAGGTCACAAGCTCAAACCTAGATAAGCAACATTTGCCAAGGCTTTGTTAGGTTCCATCCCTCAACTAGGGGTGGTGGCAGCATCCCCCTAGCCACATGGGAGAGAGATGAATTCGTGCCCAAAATCATGTTTCTCATAAGGACAAGGAGACAGATGGATGATGGTGACTGGTAATCACCAGGATCTACCTGGCTATCTCAATAGCATAGGAGAGATGATGGCGACTTCTTAGAAGAGAGCAGGAAAGAACAGAGAAGAATGCAGACAGGAGGACTTGTTAGACTGCATGTGAACATAGAGGGCACAAATTCGACCTGCAAGTTTCTGGCTTGTGCAGTGAGTCAATGACTTTTTAGCAATAAGACAGAAGAGTGGAAAGGTCAGGGAACTCTAAACTAGGAAGACCCAAGCCTTCCTGCCCATTTTTAAAGCCTGGCAAGCTTTAAAAAATATTTGTGTCTGGGCCGCCCTCCAGACCAATTAAACCAAAGTCTCTAGAAAGAAGCCCGGGCATTGGTGTTTTTGAAAAGTTCTCCCAGGAGGTTTGAATGTACAGTCTGTGTTGAGAACCACTTCTCTAAACCATTCAAGTAGGAGTGAAGCCAAGAGATTATCTGACCAAACCCCTCACTTTGAGTGAGAAAATCTGAATCCTGCCCAATGTCGCATCCTTCACCACATTTTCCTTTCATTTCTGTAAGTTGTGTCTGGGTGGCCATGCTGCGGGTGACCATGTGATGAGACATCAAGGTTAGCAGAGGGTCTGACGCACAGAACTGCAGAGGTCGTGGGAGGAAGGGCCATAGCTACGGCCTGTGTGCTATAGCAGGAAGAGTGTAGTTTTTGGAAACAAAAACCAGGCTCCAGTTCCTGGCTCTGCCACCGTGAGGTCTTGGATGAATTATTTAAACAAGAGTCTCTTACACTCAGAGAGGTGAGGACAATAACATGTGTCTCGTGCAGGAGTGGACAGGGTTAACTGAGAAAACATATGGAATGTCCACAGAGGACCAAAAGACACTTGGAAATTATTAGCACCTTTTTAAACAGGTTGGGGATGGTTAACCCCTTGTTTGTGGACTGGAAAGAGCCCGGGCTGGGAAATAATTCTGCAACTGAACTCGAGACTTCTGCCAGATGATCTCGGTGGACCAAGAGCCTACAAATGCATAGCATGGTGAGCTATTATGATTCCAGTGTAGATTTTAGTAACAAAATGACTTCTTTCCTTGAGATGATTGATCCCAGAAGACAGCCTCATCTAAAATTTAGAGGATTTCATAGCTCTCTCAAGAGCCCAGAAATGTGATTTGTCTTCAGGTTTCAGAGCTTCCAAGATCATTGCCAGAGCCAAACCGATCGTGATTCTCTTTTTCCCTCTCTCTGCATCTTGAGCTATGAGTCACTGCGACCACAGGATCACTTTGGGAACTGAGGGATGCACTTGACTGGCCCCCACTCCCAGAGCCATCCAGCTTTCCACGGTCATCAGCTGCCATTAGGAAGGATGTGAATCACTGGGAACTTGCACGTGTGTGTGCCTGTGTGTGTGTGAGAGAGAGAGAGAGAGAGTGCAAGAGACTTACTCATTCCTTCTACATACATTACCAAAGACAACCACAAAGCCGTGAGTGATCTGGAATGATGGGGCCAAGTGGTCATGTGCCCTGGGTCCCTAGACCTGACACAAGCCCACTGACATCCTCAGCCCACAAGCACATGCCTCACTTCCCCTGTGACTTTCCCAAGGGAACAGCTGGCCTGAGGTGCCCCAGTCAGGAAAAATAATCTTTAGACTCAGGGAGAGGATTTAAGCTCCTTGGGAGAGAAAAAGTCAGACTAAAGTTGACAAAAAAGAAATACTCTGCAAAAATGATGCCAGGGTCGAAAGTGACCTTTGTCTGCAGAGGAACAGGACACATCTAACTGAGCACCTCCTATGTGTCAGGCACCGACATGGCAGATGTAAAGCCGCACTATAGCGCTTCCCTGGTGTCTCAGTGGTAACAGATCCACCTGCCAATGCAAGAGATGCAGCTTCCATCCTTGATCTGGGAAAACCCCATATGCCACAGAGAAACTAAGCCCATGGCCACAACTATTGAACCTGTGCTCTAAATCCCAGAGCCACACTACTGAACCCATGTTCTGCAATTACTGTAGCAAATGCTGGTGACTAATGAACATCAGAGAAAGTGACTAATGAACATTAGTCTCTAAGCCAGGCCGTGTACTAAATAGGCTACCAACACCATCTCATGGATTCCACAGCACCCCTAGGACAGGCATAGCATAGAGCCATTGCCCAAATGAGAAAACCGAGGCCTCTACCTGAGGCTCAGAGTCATATTTCCCATTAAGAGCATAGTCAGTACTGTAAGCCCTGGGGGCCTGATTCCAAATTTAATTCCCCTCAATAAATGGTGACATTATAACTGTTGCTGTTACTTAGTTGCTAAGTCATGTCCAGCTCTTTGCAACGCCATGGACTGTAACACACCAGGCTCCTCTGTCCTCCATTATCTCCTTGAATTTGCTCTAATTCATGTTCACTGAGTCGGTGAAGCTATCTGTCGGGCACTTTAATTTTCTAAACTGTAAAGTAGCAAAGCGTGGTCTTGAGCCTATTCATTCCTGGCTCCTCGTCCACCATTATTTCAAACTTCTGCCTTAAAATGTCCCATAAAATATAAAGCAGGTCAAATGGCCAAAGAGAGTGGGCAAATTTCCTGGGGTTTCAGGGTGTTTAGGAGTCTCCCCTGCTGAGTAGCCCATGGAAAAACGAAGGCCACTAGGGTGGATCAAGTTCATGGTGTAATAGGAGATACTTAACAAATGGCAGCTGAACGAGGCATTTTAGGCACACCATCTCATGGAGTCATCAACCAAGCCTATGAGCAAAGTAGACTTATCTCTGTTTTAGAAGAAACTGAGGCCCACAGAATCGAAATGACTTGTTCACAGTCACTTAGCTGGGATTTGACAGAGTATGTACTAGAACAATATTTTTTTTTTTCCTTACTCTATCGAAATTCCTTGATAGAGCATGTTTTGATAGCTTTCTATTCATAGCATCACAATGCCTGGAAAAGAACCAAGACTTGATAATTGAAAGTTGCTATGAGCAAATATGTGCCAATAAAATGGACAATCAAAGAAATGGGCAAGTTCTTAGACACGTATAGTACCCCATGACTGAACCAGGAAGAAATAAAAAATATGAACAGACCAAGTACCAGTAATAAAATTAAATCATTAATATGAAAAAAATCCTAACAAAAGCCTAACAGATGTCCTAATTGTTCAACAACAGATGAATGGAAAGATGATGTGCTATATATATATATGTGTGTGTGTGTGTATGTGTATGTGTGTATACGTATGCTGTACTTAGTCACTCAGTCTTGTCTGACTCTTCACAATCCCATGGACTATAGCCCACCAGTCTCCTCTGTCCATGGGGATTCTCCAGACAAGAATACTAGAGTAGATAGCCTGTCCTTTCTCTAGAGGCTCTTCTCAACCCTGGAATCGAACCACAGTCCCCTGCATTTCAGGTGGATTCTTTATCGCTTTAGCTACCAGGGAAGCCCATGCACACGCACACGTGCGTGCGCACGTGCACACACACACACACACACACAATGGAGTACTACTCAGCCAGCCTTTGCCCGACTTTATTTTGTACTCCAAAGCCAAACTTGCCTGTTAGTCCATGTATCTCTTGACTTCCTACTTTTTCATTCCAGCCCCCTAGAATGAAAAGGACATCTTTTTTGGTGTTAGTTCTAGGAGGCTTTATAGATCTTCATAGAACCATTCAACTTCAGCTTCTTCGGCATTAGTGGTTGGGGCTAACAAGCAAGTTTGGCCTTGGAGTACAAAATGAAGCAGTGCAAAAGCTAACCAAGTTTTGCCAAGAGAATGCACTGGTCATAGCAAACACACTATTCCAACAACACAAGAGATGACTCTACACATGGACATCACCAGATGGTCAATAACAAAATCATATTAATTATATTCTTTATAGCTGAGGAGGGAGAAGCTCTATACAGTCAGCAAAAACAAGACTGGGAGCTGACTGTGGTTCAGATCATGAACTCCTTATTGCAGATTTAGACTTAAATTGAAGAAAGTAGGGAAAACCACTAGACCATTCAGGCCTGACCTAAACCAAATGTCTTATAATTACACAGTGAAAGTGACAAATAGATTCAAGGGATCAGATCTGATAAAGTACCTGAAGAAATATGGACAGAGGTTTGTAACATTGTACAGGAGGCTGTGATCAAAACCATACCCAAAAAAAGAAATCCAAAATGGCAAAATGGTTGTCTGAGGAGGCCTTACAAATAGCTCAGAAAAGAAGATAAATGAAAGACAAAGGAGAAAAGGAAAGATATATCCACCTGAATTCAGAGTTCCAAAGAATAGCGAGGAAAGAAAAGAAAGCCTTCCTAAGTGATCAGTGCAAAAAAATAGAGGAAAACAAAAGAATGACTAGAGATCTCCTCAAGAAAACTAGAGATACCAAGGGAATATTTCATGCAAAATGGGCACAATAAAGACAAAAATGGGATGGAACTAACAGAAGCAGAAGATATTAAGAAGAGGTGGCAAGAATACACAGAAGGGATATAGACCAAAAGATCTTCATGACCCAGATAACCATGATGGTGTGACCACTCCCCTAGAGCCAGACATCTCTGAGTATGAAATCAAGTGGGCGTTTGGAAGCATCACTACAAACGAAGCTAGTGAAGGTGATGGAATTCCAGCTGAGCTATTTCAAATCCTAAAAGATGATGGTATGAAACTGTTTCACTCAATATGCCAGCAAATTTGGAAAACTCAGCAGTGGCCACAGGACTGGAAAAGGTCAGTTTTCATTCTAGTCCCAAAAAAGGGCAATGCCAAAGAATGTTCAAACTACCATACAATTGCACTCATCTCACATGCTAGCAAAGTGATGCTCAAAATTCTCCAAGCAAAATTCAACAGTACATGATCCAAGAACTTCCAGATGTACAAGCTGGATTTAGAAAAGGCAGAGAAACCATAAATCAAATTACCAACCTCCATCGGATCATAGAAAAAGCAGGAGAATTCCAGAAAAACAATTACTTCTGCTTCATTGACTATGCTAAAGCCTCTGACTGTGTGGATCACAACAGACTGTGATGATGGGAATTCCCTTAAAGAGATGGGAATACCAGACTATTTAACCTGCCTCCTGAGAAATTTGTATGCGGGTCAAGAAGCAACAGTTAGAACCGGACACGAAACAACAGACTGGTTCCAAATCAGGAAAGGAGTACATCAAGGTTGTATATTGTCACCCTGCTTATTTAACTTCTATGCAGAGTACATCATGTGAAATGCCAGGCTAGATGAAGCCCAAATTGGAATGAAGATTGTGGGGAGAAATGTCAATAACCTCAGACATGCAGATGACATGACCCTTATGGGAGAAAGAGAAGAGGAACTAAAGAGCCTCTTGATGAAAGTGAATGAGGAGAGTGAAAAGCTGGCTTAATACTCAACATTCAAAAAAAGAAGATCATGGCATCCAGACATCACTTCATGGCAAAAAGTTGGGGAAACAAAGGAAAGAGTGACAGACTTGATTTTCTTGGGTTCCAAGGTCACTGCAGATGGTAACTGCAGCCATGGAATTAAAAGATGCTTGCTCCTTGGAAGAAAAGCTATGACCAACCTAGACAGCATATTAAAAAGCGGAGACATTACTTTGCCAGCAAAGGCCCATCTAGTCAAAGCTATGGTTTTTCCAGTAGTCATGTATGGATGTGAGAGTTAAACTATAAAGAAAGTTGAGCACTGAAGAATTGATACTTTTGAACTGTGGTATTGGAGAAGACTCTTGAGAGTTCCTTGGATTGGAAGGAGATCTGACCAGTCAATCCTAAAGGAAATCAGTCCTGAATATTCATTGGAAGGACTGATGCTGAAGCTGAAGTTCCAATACTTTGGCCGCTTGATGCAAAGAACTGACTCAATGGAAAAGACCCTGATGCTGGGAAAGATTGACGGCAGGAGGAGAAGGGGAAGACAGAGGAGGAGATGGTTGGATGGCATCACTGACTCGATGGAAATGAGTTTGAGCAAACTCTGAGAGTTGGTGATAGACAGGGAAGCCTTGAATGCTGCAGTCCATGGGGTCGCAAAGATTCAGACACAACTAAGCAACTGAACTGAACTGAACTACTCAGCTATAAAAAAGAATGAAATTTTTTACATTTGCAGCAACATGAATGGACTTGGAGGGCATTATGCTATGTGAAATAAGTTAGACAGATGAAAGACAAATATTCTGATATCACTTATATGTGTAATCATAAAAATAGAACAAACAAGTGACTATAATGAAAAAGAAGCAGACTCACAGATATAGAAAACAAACTGTTGGTTATGGGGTGGGGTGGGAAGAAGAGGGAAGGAGCAAGATAGGGGTAGGGGAATAAGAGGTATAAACTATTAGGTATAAAATAAGCTATAAGGATATGGAACACAATACAGGGAAGATAGCCAAGATCTTATAATAACTATAAATGGAGGACAACCTTTAAAAATTGTGAATCACTACATTGCACACTTGTAGCTAAAAAAAGAAAATAAAGGTTTATCTTCCTTTTTGACACTAATGTTATCCACTCAAGAATGTGCCTGGCATTGTTCTAAATGTTTTATAACACATTATTTTTCCAGTATTCAGAATAAGCCTATGAGATATCTTTTGCATACACTTTTAAGGTAAGGAAACAGAGAGAGACTAAGATTCTATAATTGATATCTTGGTTTGTACAACTCCAATATTGTGTGTTGTCCAAGTCTATACATCTCTACTTTTTTGAAGGACTTTGGGGCCAATAATCTAATTTCTGGAACTGCCCCGCATCCATGTCCTGAGTGCCCTCCACAGTCCTCTTCCATTAGCCCCATTGTGCTTGCCAAGTGAGAAACTGGAGGCTCATTGAGGAACTGAGTTTACCAACATTTTCCAGGACGTCTTGGTATTGGTATTCCTAGAGTCTGAAATCAGTTTGTAAGGAGCACCAGCCTCTGATAATTCTATTTTTATACCTGGAATGTGTTGTGAGCCAACTGGCTGCTGCTACAGCTCAGATATCACCTGGCGCTTTCTTCTGAGCAGGGTGAATAAATCAAATGAACAGCTAAACCAGACTGTCTGTCTGGGTCTGTATCTGATAAGAGACTCAACAAGTGAACTGTGTTCCTCTTACTGCAGGGCCCTGTGTAAAAAGTGGCAGCTCAGTGGATAAGAATCACGGAACTTCAAAGGAGAAGGCCCATCCAACCCCATTGCTTTACAAGTAGACAAACTGAGACCCAGAGCCTTTGGCTGGTATAGTGGCTTGCAGGAGAGGGAAATCCATTCAATTTATGGAGAGTGGTATTGTTGCTATTGTTCAGTCGTTCAGTTGTGTTCTGCTGTTCGCAACCCCATGGACTGCAACACACAGAGTAGTATATTTAAATACAAAAAGGTATCTTATGAAACCCCCTTGTAGGAAAGACAACCAGAATATATGAGCCCTGGAAAGTGCTCCCCCTTGTGGTATACCCAGAGATGCATCACACAGGACCCCCTTCTAGCAAAAACTTACTGCCCAGCTCAGGAGAGTGCTGTCAGCAGACAGCTTCCAGCAGACCCTTCCTTCAGGGTCTGCCTTAGCTCTGAGGCCAGGCTAGTCTCACTCAAGGTCATGCTTTTGCTGGAGTAGCCCAAATCCCATGATTATGCAAGGCAAGCGTATAAAGTTCCAGTCATTTCAACCTGACAAGTTACAAGTCTGATAAGCAAAATTTGCTCCAGAACACACACCTGCAGTTGGAACTCTATCACAGTTCAGCTTCTCCCTCCTCCTGGTATCGCCTCCTCTTTCTTTCTTTCACAGGTGTTGGTCCCTAATAAACTTTGTATACCCAAATTCTAAATCTCTCCTTTGGGAATCCAATCTCTAACACCCTCACTCTCTCTGGCCAAGTGGGATTTCCTTTTTGCACTCCTTGGTTTGCTTCATTTAGCAACGCTTTCCCTATAGTCCACTTGTGATGTCTTCTTGAACATACCCATCACGACTGCCTCCGGACCTGTGACAGACCATGTTTTCCAAACCGACAAATGCAAGATTTTTCCTGCCAGTTCTTCCAAAAACTGGCCACTCCTCACTCAGAGGAAGAATCTGTTTCTCCTCCTGTTGAGGCTGGACTGGACTTTGCGAGTACTTTGATGAATAGAATGAATGTTATTTCATTCATTCTGGAGCTGAATCATCAAAAATAATATGGATTCTACTTGGGGCTCTCTCTCTCTCTCTCTCTGGGGACACTCAATCTTGGAACCTAGTCACCAGGCTGTGAGGGAGCCCAAACTAGCCCATGTGATGTGATGGTATGGAAGGGAACCTGAAAACCAGAATCAACCATGAGACGTGTGATTGCATGAGACTTGAGATGATTCCAGCCCCCCATTTTTGAATCTTCTAAGTGCCAGACATGGTGAAACAGATACAAGCTGTTTATTTTTGTGTGTCTCCCATTGGTGCATAAGCTTTCCATGAGATAAAGGGCTTCGCTCCACCTAGGGCCGTGCCTGATACATGGCAAGGCAGGTGCCCAATAAAATTTTACTGACTAAATTAATGAGGTATGCACTGTGCGGTCTTAGGCAAACTACCTCTCCTCTCTGAGACTTAGCACCCTGCCTTCTGAGAAAGGGATAATGACATCCTCTTCATGGGTTGTTGAGAGGCTTAAATGAGATAAGCATGCAAATCCTGCCCCAGAGCAGGTGTGCAAGACATGCTAATTCCCTTTCCTTGGAGTTCTCCAGCCAGTAGAAGGTCAAAGTGGAGTGGGACAGACAATAAAAAAGTGAAGAGGGGAATGAAGAACTGGTGCTGGAAAAGTTAGGGAAATCTTCCTGGAGGAAACAGAACTAAAGGTAGGCTTGGAAGAGGCAAGCCGAGCTATGTTTGCTTCAGAGCTTTCAGGATGGACTCAAGTTCAAAATGAGGCAGGAACAATAGCTCCCTGTATGTGCTATCCCAGGTCCCCATCAGAACAGAATCATCAGAGTAGAGACCCTGTACCAAGGGGATGTGCTGTCCCTCAAAGCTTTTCAAAGTTTGTGTGTTCCTGGCCCCAGAAATTGACACAGATGTCTCTGCTAAGACTTTTGCAAGGTAGAGGTTTTAATAGATGAGCCTCTGAGTTCTGACCCTCTCCGTCCATGGACAGACATCAGGCAGTCATCTCGCGAGGATGTCAACAAAGCAAGTTACACAGTTTGCACGTGGTTTTCTTTTGTATTAAATTGTCAAAGCAAACCCTGAAGAAAAATCTAACATGGTTTGCCAGGAGTCATGGTTTGGGAGTCAAGAAACAGAGTCAACACAGCAGAAGTGGGAGTTAACTGGCTTTTGGCTGTACATATTTTCTCCCCCTTTTGGGGCCTCGATCTTCCCATCTATATAAAGAAAGATCTGGGTGAAAGATTGGAAGGCATCTCTTTTATGATTCTCTTGGGCTGAGATCCTTGAGGAATAAGTGCCAGGAATGCTGATGGGTCCCTCAGAAGCCTGTGCATTTGGACAACCTTCAGGGTTGTGGAATCTGGGTCTGTTTGCAGCCACATCAGGATGGCCCCACAACTGACCTCATTCCCTGGCACATCCTCTGTTATGACAAAAGCCTTGGTGCATCCAACAGGCCTGCCCTGGGTCGGGGTGCAGCTGGAGCACAATCCAGCCAGCTTCAGCAGAGTTGCCTAAACCCCAGGAATTGTATCCCTAGGAGGCCAGCTGGTGCCAGTAATTAGTGTGGATGGCTAAAGTGACCCACAGAACCTGCCAAGAGTAGCAAGGGGGTGGCAAGGAGCCCTGATTTCAGGGTCAGGAAACCAAAGAAGCATTCCAGTCTCCGTCCCAACCAACTGAATGTCTATAGGCAGGTGTTCACCCTTTCTGAGGACCCACTTTCCATAGGGGATGGGATCCTGCACACCTTAAGGGAGCCTGTGAAGATCAAATGAGATCACAGATGCAGGCCTTTGGAATATTACCAACGCACAAGGTTAAGATAATGTTGTTTTTGATGGCCTGCGTCTACAGAGCACTTGACAATTTATGAAGCTCGTTACTGCTAACGCACATTCACATGGGTTATCTCACACACACACCCCCACCAACAGCCCTTAAAGGAGACACGATGAACCTTCTTATCCACTTGCCTCTTATCTGCTCCTCTCTTGGGGCACTTAGAACGTTAAACCGTCAACTCTATGTTTTTAGTTATTTATGCACATGTCTAATCTCCCCACCTTGAACAGAAGCCAGAGCAGGCATGAGGGCTGATGATTCTTGCTCTGCCACTCCCCAACTCCCCATCTACTCATTGACTTCTGCATAGTAGGTCCTCAGCCAGTAAGGAAAGTAAGGAAAAGGAGGAGGGTGGGAGGAAGACAGAGACAGGCAAGTAGTATAAACTGAGTCTTTATTTCAACGGTGTAAGTTAAGGTGTCTACCATGATAGCTACTAGCCACATGTGATTACTTCAACTTAAGCTAATTGAAATTAAGTTAAGTTGCTCAGTCATGTCAGACTTTTTGCAACCCCATGGACTGTAGCCCACCAGGCTCCTCTGTCCATGGGATTCTCCAGGCAAGAATACTGGAGTGGGTTGCCATTTCCTTCTCCAGGGGATCTTCCCGACCCAGGAATCGAACCCAGGTCTCCTGCATTGCAGGCTTTCTCCTGCATTGCTTTAACCTTTGAGCCACCAAAGTTAAAATTTCAGTTCCTCTGTTGAATGGCCACAGGCTTTCTCCTGCATTGCTTTAACCTCTGAGCCACCAGAGTTACAATTTCAGTTCCTCTGTTGAATGGCCACATTTAAACTGCTCAGTGGCTCAACATTTCCATCACTGTCGAACACTTGGTTGGAAAACACTAGTATAGAGAAGGGAACCTGGGCTCTGGGATCAGATAGAACTGGCTTCCAATGCTGCATCTGTGATTCAGGCAAGCCACCTCACCTCTCTCAGCCTCACTGTCCATACTTGTCAATCGAGGATGCTCATAGACATCATTATAGCAAGGTCCCTCACTCAGCATTGTTGAGAGAATTAAGCAACCTATTCGCTTCACACTAATGTTAGCAGCGCCTCTGCTCTGATGCCGCCACGTGATGGTAAACAAAACGGTGGAACTTGAGGCTGGCGTTTGCCCCATAGGAAGTGATGGGGCAGGATGGAACAAACATAAAGATATGGGCAGACAGACTGAAGTTTGAATCCTGGTTCCACTTGCCAGGTACGTGATCTTAGAAAGATCATTCAGCATCTCCGGCACTCATTACCTTTCTTTTCCAGGTGGGGGGAAAAAAATCATCATCTTGTTTGATTCTCATAACATCCCTAGAAGTTAAATATTCAATATATAAGAAGTATTCCTCAGTTGCATACGACATGTTCAATAACTAGAAAATTACTACATTATAGTAATATAAAAATAAAACAGTTGGAATTATTAGTGTCTGCTTTAGGTATGTATGGTCATTGTTTTTGTTATTGTGTTTGCTGCTACTTCCCAGGTGGTGCAAGTAGTAAAGAACCCACGGGCCAATGCAGGAGACATAAGACCTGCAGTTTCAACCCCTGGGTCGGGAAGATCCCCTGGAGAAGGGAATGGCAACCCACTCGAGTATTCTTGCCTGGAGAATCCCATGGACAGAGGAGCCTGGCGGGCTATAGTCTATGGGATCACAAAGAGTCTGGCATGACTGAAGAAACTTAGCATGCATTACTACTACTAACTAGTTGATTGAGGGTAGGTACCCTAACCATAGTGGGAGGTTTAGAGATCCTGAGAGTTGAAATAATGTACTTTCCACAAAGTAGACAGAAATGTATATTCTGTTATGGAAATCAGATCACGCCATTGTCCTGATGAAGAACGACAGTGTCTTCACCTCATGCTCACAATACAGTGAAATTTCCTCCCCATCTCCAATGCCCTCCAGCATGTGACAGCTCCAGCCTCTCCCTCTAGGCACCAGTGCCCTGACCTCACTGGAGGTCCTGCTCTCGCCCAAACATGCAAAGCTTGTTCCTCCTGTTCAAGACTCTGCCTGCATCTTTACTCCCCAACAGGATGCCCTCTCTTGTCCCCCATGAGCCTCTGCTCAAACGTCACCTCCACAAGGGCTGTTCTTCCTCCTGTGTGTGTGTGTGTGTGTGTGTGTATGTGTATGTGTGTGCACGCACATGCTCAGTCCTCTCCTACTCTTTGCAAGCCTATGGACTGTAGCCTGCCAGGCTTCTTTGTACTTGGGACTTCCCAGGCAAGAAGATTGGAGTGGTTGCCATTTCCTCCTCCAGGGCATCTTCCTAACTCTACTTTTTATCACACTGCTTTATTGCTCTTTATAGACTATCATCTCAGGCAGTGATTTACTTCCATCCCTTTATTCACCTTTGAATTCAATGTTTGTTAATGTAGTAATTAGTAGCTTGAACATAATCTCTGTGCAGGAGAGACATCGTTATCTTTATTTCTTTTATCCTGTGCCTGAAACAAGACTTAGCCTGGGACAGGTTCTCAGTAAATTTCAATGAATGTCAACATTCAAACAAAATCTCTCAGGTCCTGGTTGGCTATCCATTTTAAATATAGCAGTATGTACATGTCCATCCCAAACTCCCTAACTATCCCTTCCCCCCACCACGTCCTTCCCCTCCAGCAGCCATGAGCTAATTTTCTCTAAGTCTGTGAGTCTATTTCTGTTTTGTAAATAAGTTAATTTGTATTATAATTTTTAGATTCCACACTAAGGGATGTCTTACAATGTTTCTGCTTCTCTGACTTACTTCACTCAGTATGACAATCTCTAGGTCCATCCAACGTTGCTACAAATGACATTACCTACTGTACAGCTCAGGGAACTCTGCTCAAAGTTATGTGGCGGTCTGGATGGGAGGGAGTTTGGGGGAGAATAGATACATATATATGTATGGCTGAGTACCTTTGCTGTCCACCAGAAGCTATCACAACATTGTTCAGTTCAGTCAGTTCAGTCGCTCAGTTGTGTACAACTCTTTGTGACCCCATTAATTGCAGCACGCCAGGCCTCCCTGTCCATCACCAACTCCCGGAGTTCACTCAGACTCATGTGCATCGAGTCGGTGATGCCATCCTGCCATCTCATCCTCTGTCATCCCCTTTTCCTCCTGCCCCTAATCCCTCCCAGCATTGGTCTTTTCCAATGAGTCAACTCTTTGCATAAGGTGGCCAAAGTACTGGAGTTTCAGCTTTAGTATCATGCCTTCCAAAGAACACCCAGGACTGATCTCCTTCAGAATAGACTGGTTGGATCTCCTTGCAGTCCAAGGGACTCTCAAGAGTCTTCTCCAACACGACAGTGCAAAAGCATCAACTCTTCGGTGCTCAGCTTTCTTCACAGTCCAACTCTCACATCCATACATGACCACTGGAAAAACCATAGCCTTGACTAGACGGACCTTTGTTGGCAAAGTAATGTCTCTGCTTTTGAATATGCTATCTAGGTTTTTCATAACTTTTCTTCCAAGGAGTAAGCGTCTTCTAATTTCATGGCTGCAGTCACTATCTGCAGTGATTTTGGAGCCCCCAAAAATAAAGTCTGACACTGTTTCCACTGTTTCCCCATCTATTTCCCATGAAGTGATGGGACCAGATGCCATGATCTTCGTTTTCTGAATGTTGAGCTTTAAGCCAACTTTTTCACTCTCTTCTTTCACTTTCATCAAGAGGTTTTTTAGCTCCTCTTCACTATCTGCCATAAGGGTGGTGTCATCTGCATATCTGAGGTTATTGATATTTCTCCCGGCAATCTTGGTTCCAGCTTTCGCTTCTTCCAGCCCAGCGTTTCTCATGATGGACTCTACATAGAAGTTA
Source organism: Cephalophus harveyi (assembly GCA_006410635.1). Lineage (NCBI taxonomy): Eukaryota > Metazoa > Chordata > Mammalia > Artiodactyla > Bovidae > Cephalophus > Cephalophus harveyi. Next base: position 75,636 of record SJYT01085158.1, on the reverse strand, counting down.
AATAAGCAGGGTGACAATATACAGCCTTGACATACTCCTTGATAGAACTGGATGCCATGATCTTCATTTTCTGAATGTTGAGCTTTAAGCCAACTTTTTCACTGTCCTCTTTCACTTTCATCAAGAGGCTTTTTAGTTCCTCTTCACTTTCTGCCATAAGGGTGGTGTCATCTGCATATCTGAGATTATTGATATTTCTCCCGGCAATCTTGATTCCAGCCTGTGTTTCTTCCAGTCCAGCGTTTCTCATGATGTACTCTGCATAGAAGTTAAATAAGCAGGGTGACAATATACAGCCCTGACGTACTCCTTTTCCTATTTGGAACCAGTCTGTTGTTCCATGCCCAGTTCTAACTGTTGCTTCCTCACCTGCATACAGATTTCTCAAGAGGCAGGTCAGGTGGTCTGGTATTCCCATCTCTTTCAGAATTTTCCACAGTTTATTGTGATCCACACAGTCAAAGGCTTTGGCATAGTCAATAAATCAGAAATAGATGTTTTTCTGGAACTCTCTTGCTTTTTCCATGATCCAGTGGATGTTGGCAATTTGATCTCTGGTTCCTCTGCCTTTTCTAAAACCAGCTTGAACATCAGGGAGTTCACGGTTCACGTATTGCTGAAGCCTGGCTTAGAGAATTTTGAGCATTACTTTACTAGCAGGTGAGATGAGTGCAAACTACCCTTAAAGGATGAATTTTATTGTATGTAAGTTATACCCCACATAAAAAAAATTCAGCAAGACTTATGAATACAACTATTTCTATACACTGCAACAAATAGAAAATAAAAATACCATTCGCAGCAGGATCAAGAAGCAACAAATTACCTAAGAATAATAGATGCACATACGTTTGCACAGAAAACTGAAAGACATTACTGCAAATAAAGATCAAAACAAGTGAAAGATATACAGGTTCATTGATTGGAAGACTAAATGTATAAACAAATCAATTCATCCAACTCCAAATTAATCTGCGGATTCAATGCAATCTCAGTCAAAATCTCAGCAAGTTTCTTCTTAAAATGACAATTGAGGAGCCAATTTTAAAAGTTCTATGGAAATGCAGAACACTAGGAAAAGTCAAGGCAGTCTTGAAGAAATGTGTGAAGATTCACACTGCTGTATATTAAAACTTATAAAGTCATAGTAAGTAAGTGTGTCTGATGTTGGCTCAAAGATGAACAGAAAGATCCAGCCATGTAAGAATATCTGATTTATGATGAAGAGATACTAAAATACAGGGAGAAAAATACATGACGCTGGGTTAATTTGCTATTTCATCAAGGTATAATAAAAATTGATTAGAAGAAAACATAGGAGACTATCGTATGACTTTAAACCAGGCAAATACTTACACAACAGGACACAAAAAGCATAACTTCTTAAAAAATATTAAATAAGAACCTCTATTAAATTGTGCCATTTTGAGTGAAAGGGCAAAGCACAGAATCAGATATTTGCATTGTGCGTATTATAAAAAGAATTTACATCCAAAATACAAAAAATTTCTAGGAATCAAGAAAACCAAGGAGGAAAAACAGCAAAGTTCTTCATGAGAAACCTGTATGCAGGTCAAGAAGCAACATTTAGAATGGTACATCGAACAACAGATTGGTTCAAAATTGGGAAAGGAGTACCTCGTTTGTAATTGTCACCCTGCTTATTTAACTTATAAGCAGAGTACATCATGAGAAATGCCAGGCTAGATGAAGCACACGCTGGAATCAAAATTGCCAGAAGAAATACCGATAACCTCAGATATGCAGATGACATCACCCTTAGGCAGAACGCAAAGAGGAACTAAAGAGCCTCTGGATGAAGCTGAAAGGGGAGAGTGAAAAAGCTGGCTTAAAACTCAATATTCAAAAAATGAAGATTATGGCATCCAGTCTCATCAATTCATGGTATATAGATGGGGGTAAAATGGAAACAAAGGTATTATATTCTTGGGCTCCAAAATCACTGCAGATGATGACTGCAGCTGTGAAATTGAAAGACACTTGCTCCTTGGAAGAAAAGCTATGATAAACCTAGACAGTGTATTAAAAAGCAGAGACATCAGTTTGCCATTGAAGGTCCATCTAGCTGAAGCTATGGTTTTTCCAGTAGTCACTGAAGAACTGATGCTTTCCAGTCAATCCTAAAGGACATCAGTCCTGAATATTCATTGAAAGGACTGATGCTGAAGCTGAAGCTCCAATATTTTGGCCACCTGATGTGAAGAGTTGACTCACTGGAAAATATCCTAATGCTGGGAAAGATTGAGGACAGGAGGAGAAGGTGGTGACAGAGGGTGAGATGGTTGGATGGCATTATTGACTCAAGGATGAATTTGAGCAAACTCCGGGAGATAGTGAGGGACAGGGAAGTCTGGCATGCTGCAGTCCATGGAGTCACAGAGTCGGACACAACTGAGTGACTGAATGACAACTTCAAAAGACAATGCTGCTGCTGCTGCTAAGTCGCTTCAGTAGTGTCTGACTCTGTGCAACCCATAGACGGAAGCCCACCAGGCTCCACTGTCCCTGGGATTCTCCAGGCAAGAACACTGGAGTGGGTTGCCATTTCCTTCTCCAATGCATGAGAGTGAAAAGTGAAAGTGAAGTCGGTCAGTCATGCCCGACTCTTAGCGACCCCATGGACTGCAGCCCACCAGGCTTCGCCGTCCATGGGATTTTCCAGGCAAGAGTGATTCTCCAGGCAAGAACACTGGAGTGGGTTGCCATTTCCTTCTCCAATGCATGAGAGTGAAAAGTGAAAGTGAAGTCGGTCAGTCATGCCCGACTCTTAGCGACCCCATGGACTGCAGCCCACCAGGCTTCGCCGTCCATGGGATTTTCCAGGCAAGAGTACTGGAGTGGGGTGCTAAATGAAATTCATATGTAAATGTGTCTACTTTCTTTAATCATCTGAGGAATGCAAATTCAAAGTTCAAATGCAATACTAGTATACAACCAAACACAATGAGCAAAAAAGAAAACAGCTAAGCAATACCAAGGTTGACAAAGATGAATAGCAATAAGAGACTATTGTATACGGTTGGAGTGCATAAAAATGGATACAACCACTTAGGAAAATTGTGTGACATTATCTATTAAAGCTAATTATACACAAAAGACCCAGTAATTTCACTCATCATGAAAACAATGCTTACAGGTAGACATCAAAAATATCCACAAAAATGTTACTGCCTGCAGAATTTCTAAGAGCCCAAAGCCAAAACAATCCTAATGCCTATTAGTAATAAAATGGATTTTTGAGTGTATAGTAAATTCACGCAATGCAATGCTATATAAGTTTGAAAACACAGTAATATATAGCATTGAAAAGGGGCAAATTATTATATATACAGTGTGTTTAAGTTTTAGAAACATAACATTAAGGGGAAGAAAATAGCATAAAAAAAAAAGACATTGTTTGACTCTATTTCTATGAAATTTAAACAATCAGCACCAATATATGGCGAAGAATAGTGGTTTTCTTTGTTGGAGGTTATGTCCAGGAAGTGGTCAACTTCTTGATCAGGGTGATGGTTCAACACGTATGTTGTTTTTATAAAAATGTATAGGACAGTTACTTATAACCTGTGCATTTTCCTGTATATGTTATAGTTCATCCTAAGTTTACAAACAAAATAGGAGTAACAGACACTCATTAAAAATGTAGCATCAGTTCTTTTGGGACATATTTTAGGATGCTTTTACTGTATTAGCAAGACAAGCAGAGACCCTATCTTTGTGTGTGTGTGTGTGTGTGTGCACGCGTGCACACTTTGTGCTCATTGTTTAATTGGAAGATAACTGCTTTACAATGCAGAGATCCTATCTTAAAGATGAATTAGTGGTTAATATTTGCATGATGAATAAAATTTTCCCAGAAATTCGGGAATCTATGCCTTTGGTGAGTATCTCACTACTATTAGTTGGATTCCCTCCAACTTTCAGGTACAGGAACGAAAACATTAGTCATTGCCAAGTTCCCAGTGTATTTCGTTGGACCACCAGTTAGAAAATTCCATGTACGTTTATTTAGTCAGACAGTTTAAAATTATTCTATGTACAGTACCATCTCTGTCAAAAATTATTAAAAATTTTTAGAGTAAGACATTTACTATTCTAACAACTTTATAAAGAATGTAAGATAATTACAATAGAACCCTGTAATTACTGTAGAATTACCTATCAGAACATGCCTTGCTGACTTTACAAACTATTTGGAGTATACACACACACACACACACACATACATGCTGTGTTCTTCTAGAGGAAGCAGAAAGTCATTAAGTGACTTAAGTTTACAGAGTGAAGGATAGAAACTTATTTTGAAAATGAACAACAAGTTTTGCAACAAAACCCCCAATATATCAAATTTAAAATGCCCACAGTGTTCCGAGGATCAGGGAGTATACATGTATACAATTTACTGGATTACTGCGATTTCAGAGGTGGGAAACCTGACATAGTGAGAGATATGGTATGTTACTGGGGGAAGGGTAGAGAATATTAAGTCCTTTAAAAAGCCTTAAGAAGATACTAAGGCTGGATCTTTTTAATTTCTACCTTCCTTTGAAAGTTTTTCTCATTTTTTCTTTGTAAAATGTTTCCAAATTCATCTTCTCAATATTTAAAAGAAGTTAACAGACAGTTGTTTCTACTGTAAGCATGTCATGCACCTTCTGTGGATTCAAGGATAAAATTAAAACAAGGTATTCTCTGTAAAGCAAATATATTTATTATGCACTTTCATTTACATAGGGATTTTAGCTTAATATAATACAAGGAATAAAATAAAACTTTTACAATGTGAAATTCAATGTACATTTTTCGGCTATTTACATACCCCCAAACCAAGGGAAAAATTCAAAAAGAAAAAGCATTCGTCTGCAACTACATTTGCTGCAAGGTGTAAATGGAGGACATTTAAAGTAAAACAAGTATTTGCATAGGCAAACAATATTGGAAAAAGTACTTACTCTTGTGTTTTGAGCAGTGAACTACTTTTGGTGAGAATTCTGGTAGACATGGGGGGTGAGGGGGAGGGACACGACATTACTGGTGTATTCTGCAGAACACACTGAGTTCTGGTCCATTTTCCTTCCAAAACCTTTCTTACACACATGGNCAATATTGGAAAAAGTACTTACTCTTGTGTTTTGAGCAGTGAACTACTTTTGGTGAGAATTCTGGTAGACATGGGGGGTGAGGGGGAGGGACACGACATTACTGGTGTATTCTGCAGAACACACTGAGTTCTGGTCCATTTTCCTTCCAAAACCTTTCTTACACACATGGAGACTTTTTCATTACTGTATATATATATATATATATATATATATAAAATCACTTCCTCTGCTATCAACTCATGACTTTTAGGAAAGGAACACAAATGGAAGGGTATAAAACTGTTTAAAAGCATATGGCATCACAGTTGTATTGTGGCAGCAGGTGATTTACAAAATTTAACATTTTTTATTTAAAAAATAGTTACTTAGGAGTTTTCTATTCATGGGACTATTTTTACTCTCAATGGAGCAGAAGCTATTTTCAGTCATGGTATTAAATAAATCCCCACAGAAACCAATAAGCAAAGCAGGGCTTCTTCCACCCCCATATTAGCCTTATCCTAACTGAAAGCCATTGCTGTTCTATTCCAAAACTTAGTTCATATAAAAACATACAGAGGAATATTTACTTCTGAAAAGCATATTTCTCCAACAGGTTCTCTTCCTACCAACTGTTTCAAGTGAATATAGTATGGATATGAAAACACTGAGCTCTTCAGAAAACAGAAATCCCTTGTGTCACAGGTCATATCTTTGCCCGTTGGCCACAAGGTGCATTTTTGTAAAAACAATAAAATTAAATAAATACAATTCCAATAATTCAAGGTTTAATAGAAAAACTGGCAGCTTTCAAGATTCTCTTTCTAAAAAAAAAATACACCTAATAAGAAATTAGAGCTTTCTCTTCTAAATTACGTAAATGTACTGTATTTGAGATATGAGTAGAGTTGGTTCTAATAATAGGATGTGTTCATAGTTATTAACAGAATCATTAACACTTTTAAGGCTACTTTGCAAGAGTCCTATTAAGTGTATTTAATAAATGTCCCATAGGAACAAAAATTCAACACTTGAAACATTCACATTTGAGTTATAAATATTGCCATGTCACCTTAATATTGATTGAACTTATCTCCTATTCTGATTATGACTTACCAATGATATAAACACCCAAGTTTTGTTGACTTTAAAAAACAGAAGCAAAAACAAAAGCCTTACAGGAAGATCAAGTGAAACATTTATCACGACCAACTACATATTTCTGTTTCTGTGAACAATGCATCATGTATGTGTCCTTCATATATGAAGATGACATTACTGACCTCGGATACTAAGACATTTTCTAAAGATTTTTTTCCAGTAGTCGCAATGGTTTTGTGCTGAATCTCCAAATTCTCTTTCCTATTCCTCTTCATCAACAGCACATGGAAAGAACAGAATTTCTGGGTTTTGTAAGATCCCAGGGCTTTTGCAAAGATCAAACCTGCAACCTTGGTTTCTAAACAATAAATTTGACCCTCTCCAGACATGCATACAACACACCAAACTAGCTCAACTGGTTAAAGTGTCCATCTAGGAGGTCAAGGCAGTGGGTCACATGCTCATCTGAACAGTTGACTTTATTTTCCTTGGTTACAGACTTCACCCCTAACCCTGGCATCTATCATTCTAGAAATGATTGTCCAAAGAGTAAAACAGGAAAGAGTATGTGGACAGAAAAGTGCAAATCCATTACTACTATTTAGCAAATAGCAATAAAAAAATACACCTGTGCTATGGCCACTAGGTTAGTAGTGTCATCTGTGAAGGGAAACACATATTCATCAAGAATACTCATCCAACTAATCATTAAAATTGATCCAATTGATTCTGAGTGGGGGGCTATTTTGGACATGCAGTGATTTACAAAATAGAAACGACTGAGAGAAGCCGGCATCGCAGTTTACAGTGGCAGATGTTTTACATAACTGGCTGGAAGAAAGAACTGTGAACTGTTCAGGGATCACAAATACACCCTCAGACAGACAGGTGCATCTCCCTCTACACACATGCCACTGAGGCCTGGCTCTGTCCCTGAGAATTTTCAGGCCTCGGGAATGATCGTCTGTCTTCTTGGATGTGTAATGACAAGTGAGAGGAAGGTGAAACTGCATCCCAGTCAATGAAACAGAACTTTGTTCTGCCTATAGTCTGTGTGTGGGCTTTTTCTTTTTTTTCACACCTTTAGCTGAAGATTAGGAGGATTCCACTGAGAAATCCAAATTTAAACTACTCAGAGCAGCTCCCTAAAATACTAGACTTTTAAAAAAATCATGAAACTATTTTTTCACCTTGATGTAGCATAAAATAGAAACACATTTTTAACCAATGCTGAAGGTGTAGTGAACATAAAAGAGTTGCATGATTTATTTTATTGAGTGACATTTTTAAGGATACAGGAAACAAACCATACACTACAAGGTAAATGTGACTGAAACAGTATGCTTAAGTTTTGTTTGCCACAGAAAGAAAAAAATAAATACAAGGAACACTGCCTTTTCATATATATATTTGATCATGGCACATGCACACTTACCAAATATTAACTTAAAATACTCAAAATATTTTTCATCTTTTATCAGGGAACTGCAGTATATATCTGCATTAAAAAAAAAAAAAAGTGCTTACTCTTGGGTAGTGAATACAAAGCACGCAAAATGAAATTTTTTGAGCACAGAGGGTTACATTGAGAAGGCAGCCTTACTACTTAGGCACATGACAGTATTTAAGGTAACTGTACTGCAGGTATCACATTCTTCTTTTTTTTTTTTTTTCAGCAAATCAACAGGCATTTTATGTTTTCATCCAGTAGCTGAAGAATCTCTCCAATCACAATGTCTTCTGTTTCACAGAATAGGAAACTAATACAAAAGTTAAAAAAAAAATTAATTTCTATGTTATACTTATTAAATGTAACTACATATAATTTTAAAATTACATAAGAAAGGGTTCAATCCCTAGGTTGGGAAGATCCCCTGGAGAAGGGAAAGGCTACCCACTCCAGTATTCTAGCCTGGAGAATTCCATGGACTGTATAGTCCATGGGGTCACAAAGAGTCGGACACAATTGAGTGACTTTCACTTTCACATAAGAATATATATATATTTACTATGTAAAGCACAAAAGTAGACCTATTAGAGATTCACTAAGTATAAGTTACTTAAATATTCCACAAGTGTTCACCTTAATTTCTATGTTTTATTGTAAAATATATACCCATACTTAATATTTACAAAAGATATCATGAGAGTTAGAGGGCAAGGAGATCCAACCAGTCCATTCTGAAGGAGATCAGCCCTGGGATTTCTTTGGAAGGAATGATACTAAAGCTGAAACTCCAGTAATTTGGCCACCTCATGCGAAGAGTTGACTCATTGGAAAAGACTCTGATGCTGGGAGGGATTGGGGGCAGGATGAGAAGGGGACAACAGAGGATGAGATGGCTGGATGGTATCACAGACTCGATGGACGTGAGTCTGAGTGAACTCGGAGAGTTGGTGATGGACAGGGAGGCCTGGCATGCTGTGATTCATGGGGTCGCAAAGAGTCGGACACAACTGAGCGACTGAACTGAACTGAACTGAACCATCAGAACTAAATATTTTAAAAATAAATCACATTGGAGAATGAAGCTTCCCTGGTGGCTCAGAGGTTAAAGCGTCTGCCTCCAATGCGGGAGACCTGGGTTTGATCCCTGGGTCGGGAAGATCCCCTGGAGAAGGAAATGGCAATCCACTCCAGTATTCTTGCCTGGAGAATCCCATGGACTGAGGAGCCTGGTGGGCTGCAGTCCACGGGGTCACAAAGAGTCGGACATGACTGAGTGACTTTACTTACTTATACAACTTATGTTTGAATGAGCTTTAACCAGTCTTCCATAGATTCACATTGAAGGGTGTTTATTATTAGAATGTATAGGAAATACTTGTGTATAATTATACATATGTATAATTTAGCACATGTACAAACTACAAACATACATGTGTATATACACATGTACAAACATACTTGTGTATAATTTAGCAAAAATGCCTAATGAAACCTTGAATTTATCTCAAATATGAGAAATGTATTTCTGAAAAAGTATCTATAATATAAAATTATAAAACTGTAGTAGAAAGGAGAAAAAAGTTTTTATTTAATAAATATAACTTTGAGGTCTAAAACAGTTCTTACACCTAAATATTGGGCCCTGAATACCCTAAATATCTACTTTTGATATGTGTACATTTCACTTGAAAGATTCTTAAGAGATCTGTCATAATAAAAATTACCTTTTATGATTAAATTTTTTACTTCTTCCAGGGTGAAAAAAGGAAGGAAATTAACATTCACTACCTACCCACTAAGCATTACATACACTACTTTATTCAAACCCCAAAGGGAAATAGCCCCACCTCTGTTATCATAAAAGAACTTTTAAGGGGGGGAGTGATTATATAGGAAGGAATCTTTAATTTGAGATCCATAGATAGCATATTCATTGATTCACTCATACAAAACATTTTTACTGAGAAACTGCTATGGGTCCAAGCAGTATTCCAAGTACATGGAATACAGTGGTAAATAAGAGAGATTAAAAATCCCTACCCTCACAAGGCTGACATTTCAGATGAGAGGGGACAAATAATAAACATAATAAAGTATATAAACCATGTTAAGAAATAAGTACCATGGCTAATGGGAAGCAGAAAAGAGGGAAAGGGAGTGACGGAGGTGGGAGAATTCAAATTCCAAAGAGTAAGGAGGGAGGGTCTTGCTGAGAAGAGGACACAGATAGTGATGAGGTGAAGGATCAGGTCATGTGGATTAGGGAAAAGAGCATTCTAAGGGAACAATATATGGAGGGAACCATACTTTGGATGTTTATTCTTTATGTTTGATGAAATGTTACCTTTTATAATGGTGTTTCCTTTTTATAGTTGAAGCTAGGGTCAGAACCCTCAATCTGAAGCTTCAGAGCTTGTTTAAGGCTTAATTCCGTCTCCGAGGAAGGGTATCCTTCTAACACTTCCTGATGCCCTCTGTCTGGTATTGTCCGTGGGACTGAAACCCTACCGAGAAAAACCTGGTTGCTCTGCAGATGATAATTTGGATTTGTCATTATTCCGTTTCTCTTCTTCTGTTCCCCACTTTGTTGGTGAATAAGGAACTGCTGTTGAGATCGACCTATTTCTGGCTGAGCTGAAGGAATCATGATTTTACACTGTGAATCTGCTGGCATCTGCTTAGATGGTGCACTGGTCCCAGATTTGGCTGTGGGTCCTCTTTTATCAAACTGAGTCATTTCATATTCTAAGACCTTCGGCTGTGAAGAATTATTTTGTTTGGCTTTTTTCCCAGATGACCCAGATTTGTTGGAATTTTCTGATTTCCCCCCTTTATTCGTCTTCGTTGACTTCAAGCTGGGCTTGACTTGACTCCACTCAAACTCACTGCTCGGTGAATGATGGCTCTGGCCCAAGGACTGTGTTGTGGAAGACGGGGAGACAATCGACTGGCGGCTTCTACTGCGCGGCAACGAGTGCTGCTGAATTTGTTCTGTAAATGACAAGCTGTGGAAGCTGTCGATTGGCACCGTTTGAGCCGTTGCTGTAGATGAAGTAGTTCTCAAAGATGAATTTTTTGAGCTTTTCAAGGAATTATTTGACAACGATGACTTCTGCCGATCAACTGTCGAATCAGGCGACTCTGAAGGAGAACTGAATGCATGCGCTGGCCCGTTTGGTAAACTGCGCAACGAAGGCTGCGCTTCCCCGCCACCAGTGCTGCCCGAGCTGTTTGATTTAATTGTTAGGGACTGCATCTTCGAAGACACTGACTGTAGAGGCTTTTGCTCCATCGTGTGAACAGGAGATGGAGAACAGCCATTCAAACTGGATGCACCATATTTTTCTAATAATTTAATTATCTGAGAGTGTCCATTTTTGGCTGCAACTCGCATAGCAGTACGTCCAAATTGATCAGCATGGTTTGGATCAGCACCGTGCTCTAATAAAACCTGCACGACGTCGATGTGTCCTTCCTGGGCCGCAATGCAGAGCGCGGTGGCGCCCTGATTACACGTGTGGTCCACCACGGCACTGTGCTCAATGAGAAGCTGCACCACTTTTACGTGGCCCTGCCAGGCTGCAGACTGCAGTGCAGAGCGCTTTTCATTGTCGGCAGCATTGACATCAGCGTGATAGGTGATCAGAACCTGCACCATCTCCAAGTGGCCTTGCCAGCACGAGACATGAAGTGCTGTTCTGCCTTCAGCATCACTTGCTTCCACGTTTGCACCATTTTCCAAAAAATACTCAGCCATTGTAAGCTGATTTTCTAAGGCCAAAATATAAAGTGTTGGCCTACCATCGGCATCTTTGTAGTTAACATCAGCTCCATGGCTAAAAAGCAATTCAACAATGTCCCGGTGTCCTTCTAACGCAGCAACCCGCAGAGCATTTCTTCCATCATAACCTCTCTGATCAATGTTGGATTTATTCTCCAGTAATATTTGAACACAGTCATAATGACCCTCTTGCGAAGCTAATATGAAAGGTATCCGCCCATCGTTGTCGATCTCATTTGTTCTAGCACCTTGTTCAATAAGTGCTTCACATATTAATCGGTGGCCTTCAAAAGCTGCCATGTGCAAAGGTGTCCATCCAGCATCATCTCTGTGATTTTCATCTAAGCCCCGGTCCAGCAGAGTACGGACTACTTCCACGTTTCCTTGGGCTGAAGCTATGCTAAGCACTGTTCTCCCTTCGCTGTCAATGCTGTCCACAGCGGCACCCCAAAACAAAAGCGTGTTTACAACTGAGGCATGACCCATAGAAGCGGCAGCTAGGAGGGGCGTACGCCCATTGTTATCCGTGTGGTCGACATCAGCTCCCCCCTCTAGAAGCAAGTCAACCACATCGACATGTCCTTCATAGGCAGCCACCAGCAGGGGCGTCATGCCATCCTTATCGCAGTGATCCACTTCAGCACCTCGATCAATCAGGAGGCTAACGACTGATGCATGTCCTTTGCTTGCAGGAACACAAAGTGCAGCCACAGAGAGTGCAGTCCTGCCGTCGACATCCTCATGATTCACTTCCGCTCCGTGATCCAGCAGGTGTTCCACAATCTCTCTATGTCCCATGTAGGCAGCCGCTATCAAAGCAGTTCGGCCTTCGTTGTCAGCTTTGTTGACTTCAGCACCATGCTGGAGCAAGTTCAGCACAATATCCTCATGTCCTCCCCAGGCCGCTGCTCTCAGAGCTGTGCGGCTGTCGGCATCTGCACAGTCCACTTTTACGCCAGCATAAAGCAGTGCAGACACCACCTCGGTGTGACCACCCCAAGCTGCGGATCTCAATGCTGTCCAGCCGTCCTGATCGGTGTGATTAATATTTGCTCCACAACCAATCAGACAATTAACCACCTTGGTATGTCCTTGACGAGCAGCCAGGGTAAGCGGTGTATGTCCGTGAGCATCTTCTATTTCTAAATCTGCTCCCCTAGAGACCAGTAAATTCACCACATCGAGGTTGCCACTGTAAGCCGCATTAGCCAGTAATGTTCTCCCATTCGAATCACATTGATTTACTGAAGCTCCATTGTCTAACAATGTCCGAATGGAATCCTCTCTTTCTAAGGCCTGCCGGACGATGCATGACGTGCGATCATCTTCGCTGTTGACATGAGCACCAGCTTTCACCAACAGCTGCAGCACTTCTTGTTCCTTGGGTATTAAAGTAGACAGGGAGTCTCTGACAGGTGTGCCATTCCATATCATCCACAGAGCTAACTCAGCTGTCTCGAGCTGTAAGTTCGAATTAATTAAGTGCAATGCAAATTCTTGTGCTTCCAGTGGTGTTAAATTCTTGGCTTGACAGGTATAACTCATAGCCAACATTCGGTGTCCTTCTGCTGCATTGCATAAATACTTCTGAGTGCAGTGTTTCACATCCAGGAGCCACTCTGCAAAACTGTAGTGAAACAGTATTTTAGTATTTCCAAGTCCATCAACAAGAAGTTTGGAGAGGACATCTAACTTGCGTTGAAAGTCTTCCAAGGTTAATGACATATTTTTTGTCCATACTGCATGATATAATTCTGTTATGGTCAGAGGCCGGCAGGCTGCAAGAATCACATTCAAGATAGGCTGAACCTTTGCAAACTGTTTTCTTACGAAAAGTCTTTGACACAGCCAGAGATATAGACCATTTAGAGTTCCTGGGATGTCACGAATCTCTCTCAACATAATAAAATTTTCTACAACTCCATCGAGAACTCGTTCTAGATAAAGAAAGCATCCACTACTTTTAATGTGCAGTTGATTTAACATCTCTGCAGTTTCTTTCGTGAGGTGTTGTCGCAAAGCTTCTTCTTGATCTAAACGATGAAGGATGTACTGCTGAACATCCTTAACGATATATGCCTTCCGAAGGTCATCTAAACTTATTTTTCGAAAACCTAAGGACAAAAAAGTACGTGTCAATTGAAAATGATTATCAAAGTTGCCATATTTCAAAGAGAATGTGTTCAACATGTGACAAACTAATAACCAAAGAAATTAATAGTAAGTCAATTAATACTAATAAACAAGTCAATCAATACCTAGAAATATAATAAACAGATTTTTTTTCCCCTTTCTGGAAAAACACGCTGATGACAGATAAATGATTTCATTTTACTAACCACAAAGGGAACTATTTATTTGTTTAGTGGTTCAGTGCTCCTCTCAGCTTCAACTAAACTCTTATCATTAGAGCATTAGACATCTTTAGCTATATCCAGCACTCTGGGAAGTTTTTTTGATCCCTCTCAAATGATTAGGAAAAAAAGTTGCAGAAGACATAAATAAGATTTGTTTTTATAAGCTGATCTTTTCCATGTGAAAAATTTACATATTTCTCTCCACATAACCGAATGTACGCTAGTCTTAATTATGGAATTGAATATTTGCATACAGTTAGAATAACACTTGTCACCACCTTTAAATTACATTATTTTACATGTTACCAAATTTAAATAATTAAATCTTAGATTGTCAAAACAGCTCCAATCTGAAGATACAACTTGGTTAAACCACGTTAACAAAACTTCAGCACTGTAAAACTAAAGCAGCTTAATAAAATTCAAACCAACCTAAAAACATACTAGTTAACAGCTATTCAAAACTCACTTTAAGTTCTTTGAAAGGAATCATAATTTCATTTTTGGAAGGGAGATGATATCCTGTTTTATAGATATGGATTTATTAGACAATTGTGTAATTCATCTTCCAGAAGAAAAAACTGTTGAGTGAATGAACTTTCTTAAGAGGAATAAATCTAGAAATGCAGCAAAGATCAGTGATGGTCAATTAATACTGAGTAAAATATTCTCACTCAATTGAATAAAACAAATATGAATACACACACACACACACATATAAAACCTACTATATTCCAGGTACTATGTGAATAAATGAGACTTTGATTTTGTGATCAGAAGTCAGTGAGAAGCAAGACAATAATGTGAGCGGATTTGTATTCTGAAAGACTATTCTAACATCACTAAAGACAAACAGCTAGAGTGATTCAACACTTGGGGTAAAACTTTTTCCAGAGTCTTTAGTAAAGTCTACCTAAGAATCACTAAAAGTTGCAACAACCAAAGCAGTGGCAACAGCAGATAAATAAAAGTTAGATTTGGGGATCAGGAGAAAATCATTCCAGTCAGAGGGAACATCAAGCACAAGCCCCTATAGCAGAAAAAACAGATCTGAAAATAACAAATGTTAACTGACAAAAATATAGAGAAAAGGGAAATTTCATGTTTTGTTGGCAGGAATATAAATTATTTCAAGCACACTAGATAGCAGTTTGTCAAAATTAAAGCTCAAAATGTATACACTTTATTCTCTAGTAATTCTATATGTTTTTATAATATAAACTTATAGCTCATGTGTGCAAGAAGGTGTGTTTAATGAAGCATTTCTTATAATAATGAAAAACTGAAATAATGTCCATAATTAGGATAATGGAAAAACTAGAGAGTTATTCATGGGAAGGAATAATATACAGTAGTTAAAAGCAATGAACTGGGTTTAAAAGTAGTAATAGAAACAAGGCTCAAAAACATTGTTTTTGATATACTGTTTTTGTTTTTTGATTTTTTTTATATAGTGAAATGATAACAATAGTAGTGATACATTTATGAAGCACTTATTATGTATTAGGCATTGCTCTAAGTCACATAATAAGACTTGTCACTTAGACTCACACACAAAAATACTCTATGGGGAAAGTAATAGAAACATGTAACGACTATCAATTCATAGATGAGGGCACTGAGGCACAGACTGTACTGGAAACTGCATAAGGTCACACAGACAGTGAATGGGAAGAGCTAGGACAGTGTATGCAGCGTTTCATTTATGTAAATTATAAAAATAGAACGAAAAATATGAGATAAAAGGACAAAAATAAACCAATATTGGTTGTCTCAAATGAAGAAGGGAAAGAAATGGGATGACAGACCAAAAGGGGCTTCAACTTTACCTGTACCTGACATACTAAGAGATATCCAAGTTCATCCTATTAATTTCCTGACTTTTATCAACTCAATTTCCAATAACAACAAAACAGAATAGCATAATGGAAACCAAATCAAAAGGTATTATTAGCAAGGCAATTGAAAAGAGAGGGAATAACTGTGGTTACAGGAAGCCATTTCAGCAAATTAGCAAGATTTCACCCTTATGTAAGATGTACAGAACTATCTTAAAGTGATATAGCTAATTAACCAATAACTATTATCTCCCCAATTACACTATAAATCCTATGAGTGGTCCTTGTTTTATGCTCCTGTTCATTGCCACAGCACACAAAAAAAGTGCTTTACATAATCTAATAGGAGTAAGCACTTTCCTGTGATATTTAAAAAAAAAAGTAAAGTAAGGAAACAAGAAAAGAAAAAAAAAAAAACACCTGATCACGTACTTTTAAACATTATATAGATTGCTTTCTCACACATCGGAAAAGGGTCTAAAAAAATAAAGGATCTCCTTCAAGAGGTACCCTAAAAGGCTGTCTGTCGATTCTGTCTCTCCTCTAAAACCAGGAAAAACGTCTTAGACAAACTGCCATTGATTTTTAAGGAGGCATTTTCCGTACTCTCAGGATGTGCAGTTTAGTTAGAAGAAATATAAGCCGATCAGGAAACATCAGCATAAAATATGTAGCCCTCACCTTTGCTAAGGAAGTTATTAGGTAAAGAATCTTGAAAAAAGAAAGTTGCTATTAAATTAACTTAAAATATTTTATGGCCTGTTTTTAATACCACTTTAAAAAGTTGAAAATCGCTAACAGAGCAGAACAGCTGAGAGAACAGCAGAAGCAAGGGCCCAATTTTTAACGGAGTACTCTCCTCCAAGAAAGAAATACAAGTCTTAAGTTCAGCAAGGAAAACCATTTGCAGATGGTAGGAATTACACTTACCAGTAAACATTTTAGTAACAGCTTTGCTCTGTTTTCGGGCAGAACAGAGAAGCAATAGCCACGGTGGAAAGAACTCGTGGTGACCAGCCAAAAGCTCTGCCACAGTCCCAGATAAGCTGGTGGACGTCTGTTCTCCTTCAGTAATGTTACACCCTTCGTCCACAGAATCCACAAGAAGATAGAGGCTTTGCTGGGGTGGCTTCATTCCCAAAAGAGGGAGCAGGACGCACCTGTAAACCACATCCATATGAGCACTTTCAGTGTTATTGGCTATGATATTAAGATTTATTATCTGAACACTAGAACTACAGGTAATAAATATTGTTTGAAGAAAGGCAAAGTTTTAGAATAAAAATACTGTACAAGTTTCAGCTCCTTACCTGAATATGAATACTGGTCCTAAATAGTTCACTTTTTCAAAAACAACATTTTCCACAATAAAATGTATGAGGGTGTGGGTGAACCAGTGATTCAGTATACTTCAGAAAGGCAGTAGGAACTTGAGAAAACAAGACTTCAATATTCCTTTTCTGATTTTTTATCAATAATAAAAGCTTGAAATGTTTAGAACAAAGCTAAAATGTAAAGGAAAAAAAAAACTGGGGATCACTTCCATAATATAAAAAAAAATCAGTTTCTTTATAGAAGATTTTATCATCATGTCTTTCACAAATAGACTGCACTTGATCTAGTTTGTCACACACAAATTTTATTTTAAAAGACTTTTCAAAGATAAACTGCAGTCTAGGTCCCATTTGATGTATGCTCAAATTTCAATGTAAAGAATAAATTATTAGGTTTAATCCTACAGCAGAACACACCTCCTACTCAGACTGTTTATACTGAAGTTGAATGCAACTTTTTCATAACTAAAATAATACTCATTCATTTTCAACAAATATGTATAGGAGCATTCCATGTGCTCAATGAAGTTCTAAAAGATACAATGGTGAAGAGGACAAACTCCATCTAATTATGAACACCAGAAATTTACAGATGATCCTTTCTACAACTCTCCTCTTAATCTTTCAATTCCAGTAGCAACCAAGATCCAACTTATCACTAAGTCTTGTCAATATTTCTTTATAAAAATATCTCAGTCCCACCTTGGTCTGTATTATCACTGTATTCCAAAAACTACAGTCATGTCTTTCACCCGGGAACCATGACAACGCATGTCTTCACCCACTCCCTCCAGAGTTCCTATGGTGGCAGAGTAAACCTTTTAGAAGGTTGCTCCAGCCATTCTAGCTTTCTTTTGCAGACCCCTCTCCCTACTGTTTTTGAGATATATTTGTATATATCTTGTGATAGCTCTTCAATAAGAGAACTTTCCTTTGCAGGCTAGTGTATCCACTGTTTAGGTTTCTAAGAAATCTCCTTATGACTCAAGAGTTAATGGGCATGAACAACTTCCATGTGCTTTAACTTCTCTAGCCAATTAAGATGAGAAGCTGTGGGGATGTATACAAGGCAGCCTTTCTCACCACAATCCCCTCCCCACAATCCTCAAATGTCTGATTCTTACATATAGCTCATGTGTGTGACTCATTCTTCCCTGCCCTCTTTATTCTTCCTTTCTGCTTAACTGGGTCCAGGGAAACTTCCAGTGTAAGTCTCCTGTCTCCAGTTCCAATAAGAGCCTTTGTGTTCTTGATAATGTTCATGGTATGCATATAAAAATGTTCTGTCAGTTTTGTCTGTATCACCATTTGACATTAACTTCTACGTTTATCTTGAGGTTGGGGTTTACAGGTCTCTGATAGTTTTACTTTCTTGCTATTTGACTGTTTCCCAGGACTCATTCAGTCATGTTAAAACCAGAAGTCAATCTATGGCATTAAAAATGTTGAGCAATTTTTCCTAGCCTTGCCCTCAGCCCTAAACTCAAAGCTGTCATCTCCTTATGGGTGTCCTACAGGTATCTCAGATTCAATGTGTTTTAAAAAGTATTCTCTTTCAATTTACACCCTAAATAACTTCCTCCCCACTCATCTCTCCATGTCAATTAGTGGGATCCCATCCCCACTAGTTTCTTAAGTTAAAATCCCAGGACTCATTCCTGAGATCTCCCTTTTGTTCCAGCCACACTGCTCTCCTTTCACTTCTAACACCAAGCTTTCCTCCAGTCAGGGTCTATGTACTTGGTACTCCCTCTGCCTAGAAAGCTCCCCCAGGCAGAACTGCTCTTCCTTCAGGTTTCAACACAAAGTTTATTTCTGAAGAGGCTTTCCCTGATCTGCTGCTGCTGCTGCTGCTGCTAAGTCGCTTCAGTCGTGTCTGACTCTGTGCGACCCCAGAGACGGCAGCCCACCAGGCTCCTCTGTCCCTGGGATTCTCCAGGCAAAAACACTGGAGTGGGTTGCCATTTCCTTCTCCATTTTCCTGATCACCGTATCTTAAATAGTCTTCATCATGTACTGCCGTCGCCCTAACACCTGATCCTGTTTTGCACGCACTGCTGATCGTATTCTCAAAGGAACGTACTGTATTACTTATGTGCTGGTTTCACTGTACGGCTGGAGTGAAGCTCCTCCACTTCCGTGCTGCCCCCTGCCCCAGACAAAGCCTCTCTTGTGCTGCCAGATGCCCAGCACTCAAAACCATTATTAGCACATCACAAACACTCAATAAAGTTTGCTTCACGAGTGAATGACAATTAATAGGAAAACTGCTACTTCAAAACACTACATAAAAATGTTACTAGACTCAAAATTCCCATCTTCAGTTTCATTTATTTCAACAAAAGCACCATATGGGGATACCTACACCACGAAGTGACACACAGATCCACTTTTTCTACCAGGTTACATTTTATCATTTTATAAAATGACAATCCCATCAAAGTATGTACACACAAAGCCCAGAGTACTTTAGACAGTCTAAAACAGATTTTTCTGTTTGTGATTATATATGTATATACTTATAACCTTCAAAATGAGATAATGTAATGGTACTAGGTTATCACATTCATCCAAAGAATACCACCATCTTTAAAAGCACCAGCAGGCTACAGGGTTTTTACTTTGTATATGTATGTGATTAAATGCCCCATATCTCTTAGCTACATTATTAAAATTTAGAAAATATATATTACATTCTTCATATTGTTGAGTTTAAAGTCCTTGAGTGGCTTTCCCATTTGCAATTCTGTCTTGAGTGTAAGCGCTGGCAGCACCGTGCTTCCGTAGCTGGCCTTCTCATTTCCAGGTCAAAAAGCAGCTGAAAGACTATCAGGGCAATTCTGAAATGAAATTCGCTCTTTTTTGTTTTCAAAAAAATTTACCTACTGCCCCTTCTCAGGAGGCTAATTAACTTTTAAAAGCTGCTACAAGTATTATAAGGAATATACTAATAGATAGCACATGTACAATAGTTTCTTAAGGCTTTCACTGTTGAACATGGGGTATCATCTCCTTCGCTGGCTTGCTCTCTCAGACGTAGACACCAGCTACACCTTCCAGTCTTACAATACAAGTCTTTCTTCCACCCTTACAATAAAGTAAGGCCGACAAGCTGCAAGTTCAAGACTTTTCTTGAACCCATGAGAACTTAGGTCAGAGGGCAACCAACTAGCCCCAAATCCAAGGTGACACAGACATCTGCAGGCAGGCGTAGAAGACACCTCTGCTTACCTGGGCAGATGCTCCTAGACACTGGAAAACAACCTCAATTAAAAATAGGCAAAACACCTGAACTGACACCTCACCAAAGAAGCTATACAGGTGGCAAGTAAGCATATGAAAAGAAGTCCAACATCATATGTCATTAACGAATTGCAAATTAAAACAAAAAAGCACTGCTACATATATTTTAGAATGGCCAAAATCCAAACACTGATAACACCAAATACTGGCAAGGATGTGGAGCAATAGGAACTCTCATTCATTGCTGGTGGGAATGCAAAATGGTACAGCAAGTCTAAAGGACAGAGTGGCAGTTTCGTAGAAAACTAAACATACTCTCATACAAACCAGCAATTGTGTCTCCTGGTATTTACCCAAATGAACTGAAAATTTATGTCCATGTAAACCCCTGCACACAGGTGTATATTACAGCTTTATTCCTAATTTCCAAAATTTGGAAGCAAGTAAGATGTCCTTCTGTGAATGTTAATAATTGGTTAACAAACATTGGTTAATAAACATCCAGACAATGGAATATAATCAGCTCCGAAAAAGAAATGAGCTATCAGGCCATGATGAGGCAAAAAGATAGGACACTGAAAGGTGAACTCCCCAGGTCAGTATGTGCTCAATATGCTACTGGAGATCAGTGGAGAAATAACTCCAGAAAGAATGAAGAGACAGAGCCAAAGCAAAAACAACACCCAGTTGTGGATGTGACTGGTGATAGAAGCAAGGTCCAATGCTGGAAAGAGCAATACTGCATAGGAACCTGGAATGTTAGGTCCATGAAACAAGGCAAATTGGAAGTGGTTAAACAGGAGATTGCAAGAGTGGACATCAACATTTTAGGAATCAGCGAACTAAAATGGACTGGAATGAGTGTATTTAACTCACATGACCATCCTACCTACTACTGTGGGCAAGAATCCCTTAGAAGAAACGGAGTAGCGATCATAGTCAACAAGAGAGTCCAAAATGCAGTACTTGGAGGTAATCTCAAAAAGGACAGAATGATCTCTGTTCATTTCCAAGGCAAACCATTCAATATCACGGTAATTCAAGTCTATGCCCTGACCAGTAACACTGAAGAAGCAGAAGTTGAATGGTTCTATGAAGACCTACAAGATCTTTTAGAACTAACACCCAAAAAAGATGTCCTTTTCATTATAGAGGACTGGAATGCAAAAGTAGGAAGTCAAGAAACACCTGGAGTAGCAGGCATATTTGGCCTTGGAGCACAGAATGAAGCAGGGCAAAGGCTAATAGAGTTTTGCCAAGAGAATGCACTGGTCATAGCAAACACCTTCTTCCAACAACACAAGAGAAGACTCTACACATGACATCACCAGATGGCCAACATCAAAATCATATTGATATATTCTTTGCAGCCAAAGATGAAGAAGCTCTATACAGTCAGCAAAAACAAGATCGGGAGCTCACTGTGGCTCAGATCATAAACTCCTTATTGCAAAATTCAGACTTAAATTCAAGAAAGTAGGGAAAACCATGAGACCATTCAGGTATGACATAAATCAAATCCCTTACAATTACAGTGGAAGTGACAAAAAGATTTAAGGGACTAGAACTCAGAGACAAAGTGCCTGATGAACTATGGATGGAGGTTCGGGACACTGTACAGGAAACAGGGATCAGACCATACCCAAGAAAAAGAAATGTAAAAAAGCAGAATGGCTGTCTGAGGAGGCCTTACAAACAGCTGTGAAAGGAAGAGAAGCAAAAAGTAAAGGAAAAAAGGATATTCCTATTTGAATGCAGAGTTCCAAAGAAGAGCAAGAAGAGTTAAGAAAGCCTTCCTCAGGGATCAATTCAAAGAAATAGAGGAAAACAATAGAATGGGAAAGACTAGAGATCTCTTCAAGAAAATCAGAGATACCAAGGGAACATTTCATGCAAAGATGGGCTCAATAAAGGACAGAAATGGTATGAACCTCACAGAAACAGAAGATATTAAGAAGAGATGGCAAGAACACACAGAAGAACTGTACAAAAAAGACCTTCATGACCCAAGTAATCACAATAGTGTGATCACTCATCTAGAGCCAGACATCCTGGAATGTGAAGTCAAGTGGGCCTTAGGAAGCATCACTGAGAACAAAGCTAGTGGAGGTGATGGAATTCCAGTTGAGCTATTTCAAATCCTAAAAGGTGATGCTGTGAAAGTGCTGCACTCAATATGCCAGCAAATTTGGAAAACTCAGCAGTGGCCATAGGACTGGAAAAGGTCAGTTTTCATTCCAATCCAAAAGAAAGGCAATGACAAAGAATGCTCAAACTACTGCAAAATTGCACTCATCTCACATGCTAGTAAAGTAATGCTCAAAATTCTGCAAGCCAGACTTCAGCACTACGTGAACCGTGAACTTCCAGATGTTCAAGCTGGTTTTAGAAAAGGCAGAGGAACCAGAGATCAAATTGCCCACATCCGCTTGATCATCAAAAAAGCAAGAGAGTTCCAGAAAAAATCTATTTCTGCTTTATTGACTATGCCAAAGCCTTTGACTGTGTGGATCACAATAAACTGTGGAAAGTTCTGAAAGAGATGGGAATACCAGACCACCTGACCTGCCTCTTGAGAAACCTGTATGCAGGTCAGGAAGCAACAATCAGAACTGGACATGGAACAACAGACTGGTTCCAAATAGGAAAAGGAGTACGTCAAGGCTGTATCTTGTCACCCTGCTTATTTAACTTCTACGCAGAGTACATCATGAGAAACGCTGGGCTGGAGGAAGCACAAGCTGGAATCAAGATTGCTAGGAGAAATCTCAATAATCACAGATGACACCACCCTTATGGCAGAAAGTGAAGAAAAAGTAAAGAGCCTCTTGATGAAAGTGAAAGAGGAGAGTGAAAAAATTGACTTAAAGCTCAACATTCAGAAAAGTAAGATCATGGCATCCGGTCCCATCACCACATGGCAAATAGATGGGGAAACAATGGCTGACTTTATTTTGGGGGGCTCCCAAATCACTGCAGATGGTGATTGCACCCATGAAATTAAAAGACGCTTACTCCTTGGAAGGAAAGCTATGACCAACCTAGATAGCATATTAAAATGTCGATACATTACTTTGCCAGCAAAGGTCCGTCTAGTCAAGGCTATGGTTTTTCCAGTGGTCAGGTATGGATGTGAGAGTTCGACTATAAAGAAAGCTGAGGGCTGAAGAAGTGATGGTTTTGAACTGTGGTGTTGGAGAAGACTCTTGAGAGTCCCTTGGACTGCAAGGAGATCCAACCAGTCCACCCTAAAGGAGATCAGTCCTGGGTGTTCATTGGAAGGACTGATGTTGAAGCTGAAACTCCAATACCTTGTCCACCTGATGCAAACAGCTGACTCATCTGAAAACACCCTGATGCTGGGAAAGATTGAAGGCAGGAGGAGAAGGGGACAACAAGGGATGAGATGGTCGGATGGCATCACCAACTCAATGGATATGAGTTTGTGTGATCTCCGGGAGTTGGTGATGGACAGGGAGGCCTGGCCTGCTGTGGTCCATGTGGTCAGAAAGAGTCGTACACGATTGAGTGACTGAACTAAAAATTACAATGTATTACTGAGTAAAAAAAGTCAGTATGATTTCTGACTGTCAAACATTCTGGAAATGGCAAAAGTGGTTAAAGTAGAAGGCTCACAGGTTGCCAGAGAACAGGGAGGCAGTGATGAGTAGGCAGAGCACAGAGGATTTTTAGAGCAGTAAAATATTGTGTAGTTTTACCATTCAAAACTATACAGTAATGGTATATACACGTCATTATACATTTCTTAAAACCAACTGGATATACAATACCAAGAGTGAACCCTAATGTCAACTATGGACTTTGGATGATAATGATATGTCGATGCAGATTGATCAGTTATAACAAACACACCACTGTGATACAGGATGTTTATGGTGGAGGAGGCTGTGTGTGTGAAGGTGTGGGGATAAACAGGAAACTCTCTGCACTTTCCACTTAAGAAGAAAGCAGTGAACCAAAAAATGCTCTAAAAAATGAAGTTTACAAGTTAAAAAAAAAAATAGTATGGTATTTGCAGAATACCATAATGACACATTAAGTTAAAAACAGACCAGTGTAAATATAGGAAGCTGATTTTTCAGTGTTGCAAAGATAATTCAATTGAGAAAGGAGTTTTTTTCAACCTAAAAAATTATACACAATATTACTTGATTACCCATTTTGAATTCTGAAATCTTACTACTAGGCTTCTCTCGTGATCCCCTGGTTAAGCATCCGCCTGCCAATGCAGGGGACACCAGTCCGATCCGTGGTCTAGGAAGATCCCACATGCCACAAGGCAACTAGGCCTGTGCACCACAACTTCTGAGCCGGTGCTTTAGAGCCCTCAGGCCACAAGCTCTGAAGCCCACACACCCTAGAGCCTCTGCTCCACAACAGCAGAAGCCACTACAAAGAGAAGCTGGAACACTGCAACCAAGAGTAGCCCCCACTCGCTGCAACCAGAGAAAGCCCGCGTGCAACAACGAAGACCCAACAGAGCCAAATCTCTAAAACAATTAAAAACAAATAAAATTTTAGTACTACCTGGTGAAATCTGTCATCAAAATATTATACATTTTAAGTTTACTTAGACGGTTAATCCTATATATGTAGCACCTTTCCAAAATCATCTGGAAGTACCATGCTGACATACCATGCCTGTCATTTTATTAATGAAATATTAAATTCTTTCAAAAGGCTATGCTTTAAAATAAATGTTTTAAAAGCATGTGAAGTAGAAAAACTAAATCACTAATAATTCTTACTTAATATATCTTGTCTTAGGAAAACAGACCCAGGTTCTTACTTTTCTTTTTCTCCAGTTTCATTAAGATATATACTTGACGTACTACATTTTGTAAGTTTAAGGACTATAACACATGTATGTACATACAGCAAAATGTTACCACAGTAAGATCAGTTAACACCCATTATCTCACAGTTATAATTTTTTTTCCCTTGTGATAAGAACTTTAAGATCTATTCTCTTAGCATCTTTCAAATATACATTATTGTTAACTGCAGTCACCATGCTGCATGTACACTCCCAGGACCTATTTATCTTATAATTGGAAGTTTGTACCTTCTGACCACTTTCATCTAATGTCCCCAACTCCTAATCCCTGCTTCTGGGAACTACAAATATGATCATTTGTATTTCAATGCGTTTGTTTTTTAGATTCTGAATAGAACTGAAAACATACAATATTTGTCTTTCTGTGTCTGAGTCCATTCTAAAGGAGATCAACCCTGGGATTTCTTTGGAAGGAATGATGCTAAAGCTGAAACTCCAGTACTTTGGCCACCTCATGCGAAGAGTTGACTCATTGGAAAAGACTCTGCTGCTGGGAGGGGTTGGGGGCAGGAGGAGAAGGGGACGACCAAGGATGAGATGGCTGGATGGCACCATGGACTCGATGGACTTGAGTCTGAGTGAACTCCGGGAGTTGGTGATGGACAGGGAGGCCTGGCGTGCTGCGATTCATGGGGTCGCAAAGAGTCGGACACGACTGAGCGACTGAACTGAACTGTGTCTGAGTTATTTCATTCAGCATAATGTCCTCAGGATCCATTCATGTTGCCACAAATATTTTCTATGGCTGAATTATATGTATGTGTGTGTATCACAATTTCTTTATCCATTTATCTAAACTGATGCACACTTAGGTTATTCCTTATGTTTTTTTAGAAATGAAATTACCCTCCAATAAATTAAAGCATGTGAAAATGTGGAATAGGGTATAACTGATACCTCAAACCAGTTAGGGATCACATGTTATATATTCATTAAAAAAAATCTCATGAGTATAATTGATAATTAAAATCAGGTCAGGACTTTAGCCAAAATATAGGGTGAAATTTCTCTCTAAACATTGACCAGGATATTGTAGGGACTTCATGAACTGTTTCCCCATTAGCTAAAATACAGCAGGGAATTATGAAATATTAAAACAAAAAGAAAAAAGGAAAATACCAGAGTCAAAAATAAAATAAACATTTCAAAGTATCAGACACAGAAAAGAAGCAAAATGCTGTAAGCCTAAATGAGCCTAAAACTTCAACCTGTCAAACAAGTCTGCAATGTCAGCCCAGAGATTAGATGGTGGAAGTAAAAACTGTGACAAGTTCTCCTGCCTCTACTAATAGGACTCAGACTCGCTGTCTGAAACTAGAGGCTGGAAGAGGGGCTCTCCCTATGAATAATGGAAGAAGGAAACAAAAAGCACAGACTACCGCCTAGGGCTATGGCTTTTAAGAAGCAGCAGGGAGGGCGAAAAATCAGCCTTCATGGAGACAGGAACTGAACCTAAAAAGATCATGGGTCAGTGACTAAATCTACAAAATCACGTGCACAGGCTTGGAGTAGGAGCTTCATATCTCAATTATTGACCATCATCCTAGACGGCACTGATGGTAGGAAGCGGTGGGGGCAATCAGCAATTAGAGCAAGGAGAACAGAGGTAGAAATGGTGATTCAAAAAGGAGAGTGAAAAAATTACAAAATTCTTAGCGCTTTGAAAGAAAGCAGCAAATGCAACAATCAGAATACAGGTTCATGTCCAAATGAAAGTAACTTATAAAACTGCCAAAGAATTTAAAGAAAACCAATCTGTGATGTTCAGATAAATAAAAGATTATTTTATTTATTTTAAAAAGAAGTTACTTAACAAGCAAAGGTACAAATCAAGTAAAACAGGAGAGAACGAGAGAAATTTTCCTCATAGGGACTTTCACTGCCAGATAAAACGCAGTAGGTGGCAGCAGCCCAAAATTCCCACTGCAACAGCTAGAAAATAATGTTATCCATTACAAAATTTACATTTTTAAAGACATGAGAAGGTTGGTGAAGCAAGAGAGCAAAATGAATTAGAACTCCAGAGGACAGAATTCATCCAAAAGGAACAAAACAAAAAGAAACTACCTGCTGATTTCTTCTAAGGGGTCATTTGCTGATTTGGGGCATGTAGTGATTTTAGGTATGGACGAAGAATCAGACTTGGGCCACCCTGAGGGACTCTGCCAAAGAAATAACATCACCCCAACTTTTAGAGGTCAGACATTTCTCTTTCAGAGAGCAGAGTCAAATCTGAAGTGTCCCTAACAACAGACTGTTTTCTCTAAGGTATCTCTGCTAAATTCTGGGTTGGAGAACGAGGATGACTGTGTCTAAAAGTCCCCCACCATCTGCACGCTGAAGACAAAATTCTACCAAAGGGAGGGAACTTGCTTTAAACACAAAACCCACCCTCTTCAAGATGTTTGTTAGAATTTGAAGGTGTAAAGGGCAGGAAGTCAAAAAACTAAATGGATACTTCTTGGAGAAGTGAATTATCAACAGTCCTTTTGGAGCTCTCAATCAAAAGCTGAGAAGGTCCACACCAAAATGACAGAAATAAACTAGCAGTCTCAGTAAGACTTTAAAGGAGCCTCAGCCCAGCTCAAGCTCTATTTACAGCAGCCCCTCACTCTCTGCCCAAATGAGAAAAAAAGCAAGCCTTCTCTGATGAAAGATATTGTCTGGAACTCTACAGTATTTGACACACTATCTGACTTACAATCAAAAACCATCAGAAAAAGGGAAGAAATATGTGACTGGTAATTTAGGAAAAAGAAACAATAAATACAGATTCAAATTTAGATACTATTGTTAGCATAAACTAAACTAACCATAATTAAAATATTTAAAAAAACAGATTAGGAAAAAAATGAAGAATTTCAACCAAAAAAACTCAGAATCTATAAAAACAAAGAACTAAAATTCCACTTTAGAACTAAAAAGCTGTATGTATTTGATGTCAGAAATTCTTTGGGTATATTCAACACCATCCTGATAACTATGGAAGATGAAATTAACA
Source organism: Cephalophus harveyi (assembly GCA_006410635.1). NCBI lineage: Eukaryota > Metazoa > Chordata > Mammalia > Artiodactyla > Bovidae > Cephalophus > Cephalophus harveyi. The sequence goes on along the minus strand of SJYT01085158.1, from coordinate 47,571 downwards.
AATTCAAAATAAAGGCCAAAAGAAAATACCCAAACGTGAGAAAAGAAGGCTAGAACAGAGTAGTGTGGAAAATACATGAGGAATGCATTTGAAAGGTACAACTTACACACAATTGTGGTCTGCAAAGAAAAAGAATCAGCTCAAAGTAAATAGATGAGACTTTTCTAAAACTAATGAAAAAAATCAATCCCTAGATTTAGGAAACTCAGTAAATCCAAAAGCAGAAAAACTACCAAGAAACCACACTTATATAAGACAAAGTCTAACTACCAAAAAACAAAGAAAAAACCACAAATACAGAAAATCTTAAAAGGAAACAAAAAAAAAGAGAGAAGGCATTATCAAAGAAGCAAAAACAAGTCTTCAAGAAACTTTTCAACATGTCTTATAAGACATCACCACACACACATACCACACACACACCACACCCCACACACACCGCCTAAACACACACACCACACACACACACACACACCCACCCCCCACACACACACCACCTAAACCTCTAACTCTACCAATCGGAAACTGGAGCCTATTATACAGAGTGAAGTAAGCCAGAAAGAAGAACACCAATACAGTATACTAACGCATATGTATCAAATTTAGAAAGATGGTAACGATAATCCTGTATGAGAGACAGCAGAAGAGACACAGACGTATAAAACAGTCTTTGGGGCTCTGTGGGAGAGGGAGAGGGTGGGATGATGATCTGGGAGAATGGCTTTGCTGCTGCTGCTGCTGTCACTTCAGTCGTGTCCGACCCTGTGCGACCCCATAGACAGCAGCCCACCAGGCTCCCCGTCCCTGGGATTCTCCAGGCAAGAACACTGGAGTGGGTTGCCACTGAAACATGTATAATATCATATATGAAACAAATCACCAGTCCAGGTTCGATGCATGATACAGGATGCTTGGGGCTGGTGCACTGGGATGTCCCAGAGGGATGGTATGGGGTGGGAAGGGGGTTCAGGATGGGGAACACGTGTACACTCCTGGCGGATTCATGTTGATGTGTGGCAAAACCAATACAATATTATAATTAGCCTCCAATTAAAATAAATAAATTTATATTAAAAAAAGGAAATATACTTCAAAAGTGAAAGTGACTAGAGAATAACAATCAATGAGTGGACTTCACAAGACTGCTTTGTGACAATGTCAATATATAAAAATCATTTGAACTACTACACACTAACGTTTTAAAAAACACATAAAATAGTATTTACAAGTAATATCATTTACAATAGTACCAAAAAAAAATCAAATAGTTGAAAATAAATCCAATCCAAGATGTACTGGACCTATATACTAGAAACTATAAAAAACTGCGGAGGAAAATTGGAAAAAAAAAAAAATCTAAGTAAGTTAAGATGTACCATATTCATGGATTAGGGGATTCAACATTGCAAACAGGTCAATTCCCACAAATTAATCTAAAATTCAATGCAATCCTAATAAAAATCTCAGTCAGAATATTTATGTACTCAATCTCTCATGTGGCCCTCACCATACCCTCAAAAGAGAATGAGAGTGAAAAAACAAATACTGCATTGTTAGTATTGCTTTTTTTTTAAAAAATTGACCTTGCAGGGGCCTGCACCACACGTGGAAAAGTACTAAACCACCCATGCTCCACTTGCCTAGAGGACTATTTCATACTTTCCTCTTCTCAAAGTTCACTCCCAACTACTGACCTTGCTTCTTAGATAAAAAATTATATAACACTTCTCACTACCTCCACCACTTCACCAAAGTCCAAGTATTATCTCTCGACCTTAACTGCTGCACTAGCCACTTACTGGTTTCCCTGCTTGCATGTTTACCACCCCAGTTCTTAACACAGTAGCTAGTATGACCCTTTAAAACCATAAGTCATATGATGTTTTACTACTCTGTTTAAAAGACTTAATGTCTTCTCATCTCCTCAAAGTAAAAGTGACTATCCTTATAATGGCCTCCAAGTCCAAGTCCATGTATTATGTGGCTCCTAACTCCATCTCTACTTGTCTCTTAGTTTCCCTTTGTTTTTCTTGGATAATACCAAGCCAGTTCCCACCATAGGACTTTGCACTTGGAATTTTCCTCACTCTGCATACTTCCTACAGAATGCCCTAACTTGCCCTATATAAATAGCAACTCTTTGGCCCCAACCTACTCAGCGTATCACTCCGATCATCCTTACTCTGTTTTGATTTTCCACATATCACCTATTATCTAGTGATATGCTATATATTATATACTGTCTTCTTAAATTTTCACTTTTCTACCAACTACCCACACCAACCCTCAAAATATAAGCTCAATAAATACAAATGATACTTGGCACATTTTAACTAATATAACCCAGTATTAAGAATGCACCTGGTACATTCCTGCTATCTAATACATATTTGATAAAACAACAAAGGAATGAATAAACCAAAGTTGAATAGAGAACTCAGAAATACATGCATGTGTGTGTATGTATGTGAGTATCTGACTGCAGTAGTAGTAAAATCAATAGTGAAAGACGAGCCATTCAACAAGTACTACTAGAACAATCAAGTAGAAAACAAGTTTTTAAATTTTAAGACCCCCAAAGTGGCTCAGAGGTTAAAGCATCTGCCTGGAATGCAGGAGACCTGGGTTCGATCCCTGAGTTGGGAAGATCCCCTGGAGAAGGAAATGGCAGCCCACTCCAGTACTCTTGCTTGGAGAATCCCATGGGGGAGGAGCCTGGTGGGCTACAGTCCATGGGGTCGTAAAGAGTCGGACACGACTGAGCGACTTCACTCACTCACTCACTTAAAGGCCAAACTATAAAGAAAATCATGAAAAGATTGATACTATATTCATTTTGTACATTTCAAAACAAAAATTACACAAGCAGAATGACAAGGCACAGGATCAAGGATATTTAAAATAATAAGATACCGTTTCACATTCACCTTCCAACACATAAAGAACTCTGAAAATATGGCAACGTTGGAGATCTACTAGAGTAATGGAAACTCAAATTATGCACTCTTAGAAGAGTATAAACGGATATAATTTTAAAGAGCAGTTGGTACTATCTCTAAATTGAAAATGGATATACACACCTTAAGATCCAAAATTTCACTTAATAGTTGAGTATTTAATTCAACTTGGAATCACCCTTCATTTCTTTATTCTTAATATAGGCACACTAGAATACCCAAGAATGTTCTTAACTGTTTTGTAAAGTTATACATCTTAAATGAGTATCAACATGACAATAAATGAATTATAGTATAAAAAATGAAATTATATACTGGAGAGTGGGTTTGCCAGGTGGTGCTAGTGGTAAAGAACCTGCCTGACAACTCAGGAGACCTAAAAGACACGGGTTCCATCCCTGGGTGGCAAAGATCCCCTGGAGGAGGGCACAGCAACCCACTCCAATGTTCCTGCCTGGAGAATCTCATGGACAAGGAGCCTGTTGGGCTACAGTCCAAAGGCTCACAAAAGGTCGGACAAGACTGAAGTGACTTGGCATGCATGCACGCGTACTGTAAAGTGAACCATGTAGATCCACATGTAACAACATGGCTAAACAAACAAACAAAAAACAACATTAAAAAGAAAATATTGCAGGATAGTACTAGCAACACAATACTATTTATACAGAACAATGTTTTTCAAAATATAGTATGGGATCCCTAGAAGTCCCTAATCAGGGTCATCATAAAACTAAAATGTTATTTGCCTTTTTCACTCTTGTTCTTTCTCAAGGATAAATGGACTTTTCCAGAGGCTGCATGCAGAAACATAACCATGATAGTCCAGCTGTCTTTTATTAAGCCTAATATTAAAAAGATTTGCAAAACAATGTAAAACAATGCTGCTATGTGTTTTTTTTTCCTTTTGTCATGGGCAAGTCAGTTATTCTTTCATTAAAATATTATGTTAATATATAAGATTTATTGCTATTAAATATGTTAATATATATTAAATATTAGTTTAAATTCCAAATAAACAAATATTGATACACAGACATAATCTACATAAACAAATTCTTTGTGGTACTCAATAATTTTTAAGAGTATAGAGGGGACCTAAAATAAAAATATTTGAGAATTGCTGATACGGAATTAAAAATGTACAGAACTAAAGCATGTAACAAGTATATATAAATACATATATATCTCCCCATGTATATAAACTAGTCACACTACATATGCATAACAAGTAAATTCACAGATGGAACACCTAGGGGGTCAGCTAGATCAGAATTAGAATGGGATACTTTGGTGGCTTCAAATGTGGATTATCTTTTTTTTAAAGAAACAGAAAACTCAGATTTAGAGTAAATGTGGCAAAATGAGTAGGTACATGCATGTCTGTCTTTCCATTTTATTAATTTTCCTGTATAATTGAAGCTTTGAGGATAGGAGCAATGTATCATTTCCTCTATAATTTATTTTCTACAACAATTTCTTCCCTTTTAGTACCATTATTGCTTACCTTTCAATTCCTGTGAAGTCCACCATTTTGCAAGTTGCTTCTCTCCCTAAAGTAGCAACTTAACAAATATATTAACTGAGATTTAAACTGCAAAAGTTTTTTCTCCTTTCTAAGTGAATATGAATTTTAAATGACAATGTCTGAAAGAATGATAAGAGTTTCAAGATGAAACTATGGATTTATAGAAGAGAGGCAAGAGGTGACATCACATGACTCACATCACGTAACATAAACCTGATGTTATTAAAAAGTTTCCACTTGATAAAAATTAATTTCAACAAGAATTGTAAAAGACACTAATATAAAGTCATCAAAATGCTGGTTTTAAATACTTTTCATCTATAACTATTTTATCTATATGTATAGATTATTCCACAGGAAAACAGAATATTTCAAAGCTGAATATTTTCAGAGCAAATTATCAACGTGACAAAATTATTAATTCAGGAAGTAATGAGCCTCTGCTATATTCTAAGCCCTAGAGATATAAAGGTACAAGACAAAAAAGTGCTCATTCCAGAAGCTAGCTAGAAAGTCAAAGTATGCACAAAATAATTCCCAATCATGATAGACATTGAAAATTAAGACAAAAAGAAAGCAAAGTGGGATGATGTGATTTAAGAAAATGATTGGCTGGGGCGACTCATTGGACAAAGATAACTCTCCAAGGAGGAAACATTAAAGCTGGTACACCTAAGTGATATCGGAGCAAGTGGCCATACAGGTTGGCCAGAACGTGACCTATTATAGAACAATAATAAGGACAATGTGGATGAGGAACAAAGAACAAGGCTGAGAACAGTACAGGTCAAACTCAATGGCTAGGCAAGGGCCAGACCATGTAAAGCTTAGAATTTCTTATAAAGGTAATGAGAAGCTATCTGCAAGTTTTAAGCAGAGAAATAACAAGATCTGATACCCTTAAATAATCTGTGAAGATAAGAGGGATAACAGCAGCAAGGAGAAGATGAGTTAGGACATCACTGCAAGGGATATGGGAGTAGCAGCAATGGAGATGAAGAAAAATTGAGGTAATCTTGGAAACAGAAAGAAAGTAGCTGACTGAATCGGGGAAGGGAGGGGATCAATGAGGACTCTCATTTTTTATCAAAATTAATGATTTCCTATTTGAAATATCATTTCCTTAATTTTTGGATTGTTAGTTTTTTTCACAAGAGTGGTATACCACAACCACCTCAAAACTCAGGAGTTTAAAATAACAATATTTATAGTTTGTCCTGTGTCCATGCATCTGTTGTATTCCAGACTTAGAGTCAAGCTTTGAGTTGGGTCAGGTTTGCACACATCCCCCTCATCCTCTTGGGACCAACTAGCTGGCCAGAACAGATCCTTCTCAAGGTGATGAGCCTCAAAGAGGAGAAGCCTAATCACTCGTACATGTGCTAAGTCTCTGTTTGGATCACGTCCCCCATATCACATGGCTGAGACAAAATCAAAAGGCACAGAAGGATGCTTCTCTAGTAGAAGTATTGCAACATCATGTGGGAAAGACCAAGGATACATAGAGAGAAGAACCAAAGCAAATAATTCAATCCACAGCAATACCTACATATTCACTTCTGGAGTCACAACTGTAAAAAGGTTACAAGTTCTTGAAACATTCCAAACTGTTTTTCAAGATAACCACAAAAAAGATATAATTCTCTTAATTCTTATTTTCATTAAGTAATTACATGAACATTTTCAAATTCTACATTATTATCAACAATTATTTAGCTACCCTGGGCTTCCTGGGTGCCACCTGTGGTAAAGAATCCGGCTGCCAATGCAGGAGACCTAAGAGAAGTAGGTTCCACCCCTGGGTCAGGAAGATCCCTGGAAATGGCAACCCACTCCTGTATTCTTGCCTGGAGAATCCAGTGACAGAGGAGCATGGTGGGCCACAGTCCATGGGGTCGCAAAGAGTTGGACACGACTAAGCATCTGAGATTGGGCTTCCCTGGTGGCTCAGACAGTAAAGCGTCTGCCTGCTATGCGGGAGACCTGGGTTCGATTCCTGGGTCGGGAAGATCCCCTGGAGAAGGAAATGGCAATCCACTCCAGCACTCTTGCCTGGAAAATCCCATGGACAGAGGAGCCTGCTGGCTACAGTCTATGGGGTTGCAAAGAGTCGGACACGACTGAGCGACTTCACTTAACCTTAACCTTAAGCATCTGAGCACAGCATTTAGTTACATTACATGTGTTGTAGAAAAGAAAATGATAGGGATATTTCTGAAATTAAGATAACATGAAAGAGAAGTTGGTTTGAAATTTAAAACAATTATACATAGTATAGTCAAAGATAGGACTTTCCTGGTGGCTCAGATGCTGAAGAATCTGCCTGCAATGCAGGAGACCGGGGTTTGATCCCTGAGTGGGAAAGACCCCCTGGAGAAGGAAATGGCAACCTGCTCTAGCATCCTTGCCTGGGAAATGCCATTGACAGAGAAGCCTGGTGGGCCACAGTCCATGGGGTTGCAAAGAGTCAGACACAATTGAGAGACTAACACACTAACACAAAGAAAGTAGTAAAACAACTAGAGAATAAAGACAGGCAACCAATCAGAATACACTTCAAAGTTTTTTTTTTAAGGCAAGAAGAGTATTTACTTATCTTACGTTATAGAATCAAACCATTTCATTGTATAGAAACCATTTAAGCAAAATTGCTAAAAACAAAGTTAAGACTAAAAAAATCTGCAACCTATAACAAACAAAAGGTCCATATTTTTACTAAGTATATTAAGTTCTTACTAAACAATAAGAAAAATGAAAATATTCTTATTCATATCTCTTATCAACTTTAACATTGTCTCATAAGCTTAAAAATATTTCCTGAAAGAATAAATGAGCTTAATGTGTTCTGGTGAAGTCTGTAAACATAATACATACTTTAGATGGAACAGAACCAAATTGTAAAGAACTTTTAAAATCAAGTAGACAAATTTAAATTTGTTGTTTACATTATCACAGGCTCAGAGGAATGACCTAAAGAAAGCACTGTTTTACTTTGGTTAACTGGCCATTACCAAAAGGAATCACAATACAGAGATGCTAAAATTAAGTAGAGCACCTTGGAGGTGATGAACAAAAATTCTAGATTAGGGTAGAATAATTCAAGAACCATTCCAAGAAAAAGATGAGATACCATAGAATAAAAAAAGATAACAGAAAAAAAGTCAAAAGAAAACTCTAGTATCTACCCAGAGCAGTACTTCTCAAACTTCAGTGCACACAGAATTCACTTGAAATCTTTTTAAAAGGCAGATTCACTTCAGTAATTTAAGATTCTGCTTTTATAATAACCTCCCAGGTTACGCCAATATTGTTGATCTCATGATCATACTTTTAAATAGAAAGGGTTTAGAAAATAAGAGTAACTTTGGAGCAACTTAGATAAGGATCAAGCCTTATATTCTATGTTTTCTTACTGGCCTGTGTCCCTCCTTCTCAGCACTTAGCAAAGCTGCATTTTTTAATTTTTGTGATTATTTGTTCAGTGTATTTCTCCCCACTTCTCAATGTCCTGTTTGGTTCACCACTTCAGTCCTGCTATTTGTGCATTAGCACACATCTGGCACACAGCAGGTGCTGACTTTTTGTTTAAGAAATAAATCGGTGTCAATGAATAGAAATGCTAAAAGAGATGATGGGTTGAACAGAGGAAGGTAGGTGAGGGACACTCCAGTGAAAAAATATATGTTGATTAGAATTAAGAGAAAGGTTGTTGATGTAGACTGGACTGCTATCATGTTAGACATAAGCATTGGTAGCCATGTAGGTAAATTATTGAAAGAGTGTATAAACAAATGGAGACGACCTAAAGAGGCTTTGTTGGACAGCCAGAGAGAACCTAGAGAAAGTCCCATCAAAGAATACAGTCAGACAGAGGATTCTGAATAGAAGAAAACACTAATAATGAAAAAAAATTACTAACATATATCATCTAAGGCTAAAGATACATTAAAAGTGGATTCAGAAGATCTTAGGCTTAAACATCTTTCTGTAATTAGGTAGATATCAGATTTAGTAGTTAAAAGTATAAGTCTTAGATATACAAAACAGATAATGGAAAGGAACTATTTTGCCCTGAAAATACCCACAACTGAGGGTAAGAAGGAAGAACACATTCCAGTCCCATTCCGTCCTTTGCCCCTTTGTTGAGTTTGCCAAAAATACTTGGAGTCAGTTGAGACAGAAGATAGACATCTGGCCATGTAAAACTATCTGGACTAATGCCATAGTCATACATGCTAAAGAGCAGACATCAGGTTAATAAATTAATAATCACTATACTAGCCTGGTCTGCATTTAACACTCACCTAATTGATGTAACATTTCAATTTCCTTTCTTATGCAAGAGCTTCAGCTGTCCTTCAATCAGGTTCAAACACATTCTAGATACGTAAGTAGCAGTATTCATTCACTCAAACAATACTCAAACAGCACTTACAATATGCAAAATGCTTTTCAAAGTGCTATTCTAAACATAAAATATTAATCAGCCATGAATAATGTTATGAAGAAACATATGCCTAATAGAGGAGATAAAAAAACATGTATGCATAAGCAATTACAAAAGAATCAGAAGAGCTATAAGGGAAGAAGTATAAAATGTTTAAGGAGGAGATAAAAAAATTAGAAAGAAAATTCCACTATTCAAGGATTCCTATTCAACATAAGGAACAAATGTCAGAGTCCAGTCTTCTAGCTCCCGATCCTTTTCTAACAAGCCATTGTTATCTTTCAGCACTTTTCATAAAATTTTTCTGCTAAACTCTCAAAGTTTAGAGTTGTTCATACTTAATTCATCACAACTTTATTCCATTTATACTTAATTTGAGGTTATCACTGAAGATGTTCAATAATTCCTATCAACATTACCTGTAGCTCAGATGGTAAAGAATCTGCCTGCAACACAGGAGACCCAGATTTGACCCCTGGGTTGGGAAGATCCCCCGGAGAAGGGAATGGCAACCCACTCCGGTATTCTTGCCTGAAGAATCCCATGGACAGAGGGGCCCGGTGGGCTACAGTCTATGAGGTCTCAAAGAGTCAGACACGACTGAGTGACTAACACTACTACAAGTATCAACGTTACAAAGAACAAAATCTTTTTACCCAACTTGGAAAATTGACGTCACACAGAAAGTTCCCATCTGGCCTTGCCTATTGTTAATCAGAAATAAAAGAAAATAATATCCACTAGGAACAAAGCTTTGTACTTCCACTCCACATCCATCTATCTCTCCAAAAAGACCCTAGCCTTGTGTGTGGGGGCGTGGGGAAGGATGTCAAGGACCATGATAGTAAGGCTCAGAAAGAAGTTTTCTGATTGAAAAAAATAACCATCTTTCATTGTGCTTCTGAACCAATCACAGGATCTAAAATCACTAACCCCTCCCTCATTCCTTAACTTGATCTTTTGGTCAAAAACAACTAGAATTTGTTTTACGGTTATAGGACTATACCGCTAACTCTAGAAAAGTCAACTCAACAGAAAATGCAAAGTTTTCCCATATAAGCCTGAAACGGGAGGCAGAATGAAATAAATCAGAATCTGAACCAATCACAGGATCTAAAATCACTAACCCCTCCCTCATTCCTTAACTTGATCTTTTGGTCAAAAACAACTAGAATTTGTTTTACGGTTATAGGACTATACCGCTAACTCTAGAAAAGTCAACTCAACAGAAAATGCAAAGTTTTCCCATATAAGCCTGAAACGGGAGGCAGAATGAAATAAATCAGAGTTTGGTTCTCTAAACAAGTAAAAACATAACGGTTGTCATCTTAGTTCTATCAATAGAAATAGAAGAAATATATATATTCTAAGTGTAGTAACAACAGCTTTGCACTTTAACCAGTGAAGAAAGAAAAATGGAAAAGAACAAAAATAAGAAATTAATATGTCTTCATTCATCATTCCCTTTAATGGATGATCCAATTCCATCAGTGTTAAAATGTGTGTGTGGTACATCTACACAATAGCAAGTATTTACCCAAAGTATTATTTTTTTATAGAAATAAGATAAATGTTAGCGTTAACAACTTAAAACTCCATGAAGATAGTGTATTTTGTCTGTTCTATTCACTAATTCATCTATAGCTGAATTCTACCTAACACAGAGACAGTTCTCAATAAATATCTGTAGCTGAACTGTGCTTAAAACACAAAAAGCTCTCAATAAACATTTGCTGTAAGAATGAATGAATGGATGTCAGAAGAAATTTCTTGACAACTAAATCTCAGAATCAACAGAGTATACTCTACTATGTCAGAAAAAAAGTAGGAATATTTAACTAAACATGAAGTTACTTTCAGTCTTTTTTAATCATGAAGAAAATGTGATTTCAAAAAACTGGTAATTAACAAGTTACTACTTAGCTATGTGACTCCATGTAAGAAGTTAGTTTGCAGCACTGCATATTGTATCCAGTATCATTAAAGGTAAAAAAATAGGGATAAAAAAATTAGGAAGTACAACTGAAGAAAAGTAGATAAAAAGCATCAATTACCGAATCACTCTGAAATTTCCCCAATTTTATGGATCTGTGAAGAACTATATCAAATTACTATTTCTATTAAATTATTTCACACACAAATATATGAAGTCATCAATATTAATTATCCAGTGTTAGATGTTAAGAAAGCAACAATACACAACCTGGTTTAGGAGACTTTTTTTGTCAAAACCGAAAAAAAACAATTACTTTCCTTTGTTTATATTTTATCTCCCATCATGTTATGATTAACTACATCCTCTCTCCCTCAAAATATTGTTTAACTCTTTGAAAATAATGACCTTTTGCTCCATTGTCTACTTGTTGAATTACATCTATCCCTGCCTAAATAAAATATATGCCTATTAAAATTCTCCAAAGGATTTATTTAACAAGTCAAACACCAGTAAAACCCACAATAAAATCTTAACTATTTGTCCAAAAGCAGAGGTCTAGATCATCTAATGTCATAGATTATGTAAAGCTATCTTTTTAACTTTTAAGTATGTTCTTGTCTGCATTTGACAACTGTTATATTAGTGCTTCACAGTCTCAAAGAGACATGCAGCTCTACAAATTATCAAAAACAGCTTTTCCAATACCAAGGGGTCACGGTGAAGATCGCTCAGTTGTGTCTGACTCTTTACGACCCCATGGACTGTAGCCTACCAGGCTCCTCTGTCCATGGGATTTTCCAGGCGATAGTACTGGAGTGGATTGCCATTTCCTTCTCCAGGGACCTTCTCGACCCAGGGATCGAACCCGGGTCTCCCACATTGTAGACAGACGCTTAACCGTCTGAGCCACCAGGGAAACGTCACCAAGGGGTTACCTAGTTTATTTAATGACTCAATCATCATTGTGCATGCTCAGTCTCAGTCATGCCTGACTCTCTGAAACCTTATGGAATGCAACCTGCCAGGCTCCTCTGTCCCTGGGACTCTTCAGGCAACAATACTGGAGTAGGTTGCCATTTCCTCCTCCAGGGTATTTTCCTGGCCCAGGGATCGAACCTGTGTCTCCTGTGTTTCCTGCATTGGCAGGCAGATTCTTTACCACTGAGCCACGTGGAAGCCCACTGATTCATTACTTAAGTGAAAAAGAAAGTGACCCAAGTTTTTGAAAGACCCAGTAGAATATAAGAGTACCAGAATGGTACAAGTAGAAACACTAGACTTTCCCTCCCAAAGTACAGACTGAGAATACAAAATGATTAGATGCTTCTGTCAATTAGAAAATCAATACTGATGTGGTTTCTACACACAGCTGTATATCTGCTTCTTATTCACCTTCAATTAGTAACTAAAATTCACCCAGTGGGGGAAAAATATAGAAAAACGATCTGAGTAGAAGGAACTTTTTAAAGAAAATTTCTGCTACTATAGAGAAAGATTTGCTCATGATCAGAATATATCAAAAATATACAGTTATCAGACTTGATTTTAAATATTTTAAAGTATTAAAAATTTACATAACTCATTTCAATCAAACTACATAATTACATACTTTAGTTAGACTAAGTTCAACTTAGACAGCTTTTCAAAACAGTTTCTAAGATTTCAATAAATCCACAGTTTATGAAATTACTTATCGGAAATGAAAATTCAGCTCTTCAACGAGTGACCGTACCTCCAGATAAAGTAGTAAATCAAGAGGAAAAGATTTGTTTAGGCACACTTAAAACTCTTAAAAAGTTGAGTTTAATATTCAAGTTTGCATTATTGATTATTCCATACTGAACACTGTCCATCAAGCTTGGCATCTCAAATTTGTGATACAGGTATTGCCTAACAGATTTGCTCATTAATTTCAGAATGATATAACAGTTCTGACCCTGATTTTGATGGCTAACAGCAGAAGAAAATAATTTGCCCTGAGTTTTACTGGATGGCACTCACATGTTAAAAAGTCTGCAAGAATATCACACCTCTCTAAGTTTCTTCAGTGTTTCACACTCTGTTATTAAATAAGTAAAAGATAATACTTTTAATTAATATCCCTACAATACAAAGCTTAAATTTTGTTTCCTTCAACATTCAAAGTATACAAGTGTTTCACAACCACAGATTATCCCCAAATACACAATTAGAGTGAAAGTACTGGCAAAGTTAAGAAACAATACAAAACACCACCCCCCCTCCAAAAAAAAAAACGTTAATTTTTTCAAAGAAACAGAACACCATGACCATGACTTATGTGTTACCTTTTAAATGCTTCTGCTGGGTTTCTCTCACATTCCCCGGGCTGTAGGAGGCTTTGAACTGCTGGATCCCTTAGTTTGTCTTCGTATCCTTGGAGTAGGCCACTACGGCAGATCTGAGCAACCAGACCTCTAATAAACCCTCCAACACACAAAGTATCAGAGTCCTGCGCTTTGCAGAAATGAAAGGCCAACGCCTGGCGATGCAGACCTCTCTGCAAGCTTGTAGGTGAACTTGGCCACAAGAGTTCAGTGCATAAGGCTGTCTTGCCACTGCCAGGCCCTCCTACCAGTAACACACCCCAGGCAGCTCCTTTCCCAGAGACAACACTAGCATTATTCCCAGAATTCATTACAAGGGGTGGTGTGTTGACAGCACTGTTGCAGCAGTTAGTCTTCTCCTGGAGGCAATGCTGAAGCTTGTGGAAAACCCACTCCCTACAGTAGAACTGCTTCCCCTGCAGTAAACTCGTTTGAGCCATTTTGCAGACTTTCTCTTCCCAAGGGTTAGTCATAACAGGTTTCTTATCGTTAACATTTGCTAGCATCTAGGTACATCAACACAGGTCTTTACATCCATTTGGACAGAACTTGCATATTAAGTTGACTTTGAATGGCAGGGTAACCAGTTACAGTAAAATTCAACAGCCACAGAGTCCATCTGCCAACAGAACGTGTGTGACTTTATTTGGCTCTTTATTCCTGATAATCAGCAGAGAATATATGTTTATATTAATTGTTGAACTGGTGGAAAACTGCCTGGTTCCGAACCTTGGCCACACTTTTCCTATATCTTGATGGGTCGCTTAACTCCATGGTTACATCTGGAGTTTATGTGATTGTGGATATTTCAAGTATGCAGATGAGACAACACATCTGGAAAACTGAAGAGAAAGCCCAATCTTTCAATTTGTATAAAATGCTTCTCCAGATTTCCAGCGTTAACTCTGTATCTGAAAATTAGATGCAGAAAAACGTATCCATTACAGTTAAATGCTATCAAAGGGATTACAATTATACAGTAGATTGTTAGTGCTATACTTCTGGTTGAAGGATAGTCAAAGTACTAGACCCTGCAGGTTTTAGGTATTTGGACAACTGCCAGAGAGGGAACTGTTTCAGATTACTGTCTCTTATGTGGCAAAAATGGCAAACCACTGTTAACATCTTCTTAATTCAAAGCATTCATAAAATGCATTTTTCAAGATAGATTCTTAATTAACCTGTTCACAGGTTTCTGCGTTTAAGATGTCTAGGTAATCAATAATTCCCACTAGCAACTAAAATAAAACAAAAAACCTTCGTGCAAAATATCACATGATAAAAAGCTTATTTGTCAAAGAATACAATTATCCAGTTATAGTAATCTCAAAAACTCACACACTTCATCTTCGGCACTTTCAAAAAGTTGGATAACTACACCAAAATCATAATTACATTTTCCTTTCTGTATTTCTCTTCCTCTATAGTTAGGCTTCCCAAACAGCTACATTTGAATCAAGTTACCCTGGATTTTTAAAACCTCACTGTAGAAAGGAGAAATAAAGACTTTAGGCACATGCAGTATCATCCTTAACTCTAGCCAAAAAGGTCTTTCCGACAAGCTTGGCAAAATAGCGCCAGGTAGGGAAGCTCTATGAACTTGCACAGACCAGCCAGTCAAAGGGCTCTGTTGACTGGCCACACTCCTTTGTTGATAGGTTGCAAAATCTAGCGGATAATTATCAGGGTTGCGGCTGAATGGAAAAGGGTTAAAAAGAAAAAGGGGAAGGGGGTGAGCTTACATGAATGATAAAATCCAAACACAAGTACTACGGGAATCCTTCTTTCCTCTGCGCCAAAGAGGAAGGTTTCGGAGAGGGGGTGAGGCATGAAATCTACTACTGTGGCCGGAGAAAAGGCTGCCGGGGAGAAATCCTTCCAGGCAGGAAAGGGATAAGGAATAGATGGCTTGAGCTGGTGGGGTTTGCCTACAGTTCCGGCCTCTAGTTCAGCTGATAGACAAAAGGAACTCCGGGATTCCCAGCGACAGGAACCTCCTTCGGGTTCAGTGGCCCCAAGCAGCCACAGGAGGGCCACCTCGGAGAGGCCGCGGACCGAAGTGCAGCCTCCACACTGAGGTCTTCCTTCCCGAAGGCTGGGAACGCCTAGACACCCGCCCCGCCCCGAGATCGGGGTGTGTCCTGTGAAGGGGGAAGGGGTGCCCGACGTCCCCACCAATCCTAGATATAGGGTCGCTTCGGGTCGGTGTCCAGCTCCGCGCCCCCAACCCCGGGCGCTGCTCCCGCCCCCGCCCGGGCCGCCGCGGAACGAAGCGAGAAGTCGGGTCTGGAGCCCGGGGCTGAAAAGGCTGGATGGGTGGGCGAGGTCCGAGCCCAGCCACAGCCCCCGAGATTCCGACCTGAGGGTGGGGCCTCGTTTGCACCGCCGCTGCCGCCGCCGCCCCTCAGTTACCTCGGTCCCGGCTGCTGCCGCCGCCGCCGCCGCTGCGGAGTCTCAGTCTCAGACACTTGCTTTGCTGAGAAGCCACCGCCGCCAGCGCTCCCTGAACTCTCACTGCAGCCGCCTCCACCGCCCGGCCCGGAGAACGCTCCCGGCTCCAGATCCTCGTCTTGGCCCCCGGCAACTGCCAGTTGCAGCTGCCCCAGCAGCTCCGCCGTGCTCCTCCCAGCCCCCACTGGCCAACCGCCGCCGCTGCCGCCGCCGCCGTCAGGGCAGTGACTGTCTCAGGCAGCCCGGGACCGGCCTGATCGGCCCCGCCCCGCGGCCCCGCCCTCTCTGCCTAGGCCCCGCCCCTCCCGGCCGCCCGGCCTTTCTTCGGCCGCCGGCTCCGCCCCCTGCCTCGCCCCTCCCCCACTGTACCGTCCGGTCGCCGCCTGTGCCTGGGTGTGTGCAGCCGCTTGGGACCGGCTGCTTTGCACCGCGGGGAGACCTCGCTGAGGGCTGCCTGGCGGCTCCGCCTTTCTCGAGGATGGGGGCGGAGAAGGGGGCGGGGGCTGCGTTCTCACGTCCCCGAGCTCACGCGAGTCGCTGCCCCCACCCACCCCGTCACCACTCGGCCCTGAGCCTTCCTTTGTCTTCCTGTCTGAGGGACTCGCTGGCTTTTGGGGCCGCTGCTAGGAGGGGCACTTGAGCTGGGAGAGTTGCCCCATGCCACTCCCTTAACCTTTTTGTCCCCAAAGGGCACTTCAGGCCGGTCCTTTTCTTCAGTCATCCCGGTCCCCGTTCAATCTATTAAATTCCGGTGATGGTTTAACTTTCTCGATCTGGGACTAAAAGAAACAAGTAAGGACCGGGAAGGAGGTTGTGAAAACTAAAAATAGTAGGGATATGGGGCTATGTTCCTACTTGCCTCAAGAAAAGGACATGGCCTCCATCAGATCTAGTTGAAAGCTATCACTATTGGATCTCAGGCAGCTAGCTTCCCTTCTGGACAGATTGATTACTCGCAGAGGCCACTATGGGAGAAAAAGACCGCGATCGAGGTCAGAATGCAGAATAAGATGAACTGCCCTGGAGGACCTGACCACAAGCAGTTACTTTTGAACTAGATGAGCCAGTTTGCATTCACATGAACCTGGATTAGATTCCACATTTCTGCTGGGAAAGTACTGTCAACTGATAGATTAGGAAATGTAGTATCTTTTTTATTATTTATGCTAAAACCATCAGCTCTCCTCCCAGCCTCCATTAATTTAAATATTCTTCTATCTTAAATGCTGAACCAGTCTCATATCTGTTTTTAGGAATTTCGAAGTATGGCTGTCACTCTTAACTAGAAAAATGGACTATACTTATGCTTACTCTTCCATTCTGTTTATTCTCAGGCTATCTATGGCAGTTGAGGTTTGTTGACCTTTAATTTTAACGCACTTGTTGCAAATTCTGAGTTTTTTTCCCAGAACAAAGCAAAGAGTATAAATTCACCAGAATTAGTGATAAAAAATGATTTTTAAAAAGATACAACTTTGATATGCATTTTGCTTAAGCTGTTTTAATTACCGCTTAACTTATACATTATTGCCATTGGAAAAGTTGACTCCAGTTTCATGGTTGTAAAATTATATGTTTAGAGGAAATTTAAAGAATCGGACACAACTGAGCAACTGAACTGAACTGATGTACATCGTATAATCATTTCCATTAAACTATTTGTTAATATATTAATTAAAATAATGTCTGTCCAATAGAGAATTTACACAAACTTTTGGTTTACTGAGCCTGTTTTTTTCACATAACTATCATGGAATGCTGTTTTAAATACTTCAGCAATAACTAAGCTATAATCTTCAGAATCATTTAGAATTTTTTTCCTTTAAAATTTATTGCACATTTCATTTTTATGACTTTTTGCTTTCCCTAATAGAAAAACTTCTGAAAAAGAAGGGACCATGCGCTCCACACACTTGTAGGTTTATAGCAAGTTTCCCTGCATGTAAAGCATGTCTGTTCTTTTATTCCACACTCAACTTACATAGAGACTTCTACACACATGGTATTGTGTTGGCTGCTGCTGCTGCTGCTAAGTCGCTTCAGTTGTGTCTGACTCTGTGGGACCCCATGGACAGCAGCCCACCAGGCTCCTCTGTCCCTGGGATTCTCCAGGCAAGAATACAGTAGTGGATTGCCATTTCCTTCTCCAATGCATGCGTGCATGCTAAGTCGCTTCAGTTGTGTCTGACTCTGTGGGACCCCATGGACAGCAGCCCACCAGGCTCCTCTGTCCATGGGATTCTCTAGGGAATACTTGAATGTGTTGCCATTTCCTTCTCCCATTGTGTTGGGCATAATGATAACTTATAAAAATGGACAGACATAGTTTCTTCAAGTCTGGGAGGCTGTTGCAAGGCAAAGGTAACTTGGGACTACTCTAGCCATTCTTTCTTTTCAGAACATCCATTTATTTTACCAGTTTTTATATGAGGCAATGATGTTTTTTAAGCTCTTTCAGACTCCTCGTGGCCAAATTACTGTCTTGGTCACCCAAAGATGGAAGTCTCCACTGTTGAAAAAAAAGTCATATGGTGGCTCATGTAGTAAAGAGTCCACCTGCAATTCAGGAGACCCAGGTTTGATCCCTGAGTCCAGAAGGTCCCCTGGAGAAGGGAATGGCAACCCACTCTAGTATTCTTGCCTGCAGACTTCCATGGACAGAGGAGCCCGGCAGGCTACCATTCATGGGGTCACCAAGAGTCAAATACAACTGAGCAACTAACACTTTCACTTTTCGTATATGGTTTACTGGGCCTATTAATTGACCCAACTGGGATATTTTTTGAGAACAGAAGGGACTAATAAAAACAAAACTATATTCTTAAGTATACTTAGTGGCTGACCAAAAATTTGGTTCAGTTATATTTGGTAGAGTTACTAAATAGTTCTATTTAAACATTATTTTTCAAAAAATAATAAAATAAAACATAAATATGTATTTACCTACCAGATTTTACAAAATGTCTTTTTATCAATTACCTGAATGCTATTTTTAGCATTTGTACTTACTTTCAGTACATTTTCACATACTTTATTCAATTTTTTAGCATACTTTCTCAACCACCAAATACTGGTATTTTTCTAAAAAATACGTTTTCTTAAATACAATTTTCCTTGTTTTTAATTTATTCATAAAATTGCCTGAAATCTTCTTCATGGTTACATAAACAATATATAATTGCCATCTTCAACGAATGATTCTCTGTAGAACATATTTTTTTAACTTTTTATTTTGTATTGGAGTATAGCTGATTGACAATGTTGTGATACTGTCAGGTGGATAGCAAAGGGAGTCAGCCATATATATATACATGTGTCCATTCTCCTCCAAACCCCCTCCCTTCCAGGCTGCCACATAACATTGAGCAGAGTTACCAGTGCTTTACAGTAGGTCCTTGTGGGTTATGCATTTTAAATATAGCAATATGTACCTGTCCATCCCAAACTCCCTAACTAACTCTTCCCCCGTCCTTCCCCACCCCTAACCATAAGCTCATTCTCTAAGTCTATGAATCTGTTTCTGTTTTGTAAGTTCATTTGTATCATGTCTTTTTAGATTCTGCACATAAAGGATGTCATACGATGATTCTGCTTCTCTGTCTGATTTCACTCAGAATGATAATCTCTCCACCATAATGTTTTTAGTTGAAAATTTTCTCTATAAGTACTGAGGTACCTAGTAAGTTCAAAGCAAACTCTGATTTTAAAAAATATATTATTATTTATATTCTTTATACTGAAATGTACAAATTTTTCAGCTCAAGAACAACAACATAATTCTTATTAGCACTTGTCAGTTAGCCTAAAATGTTTCCTTTATATTATTCCTTATATTTTCATTTAATTTTGAGTAACCCCCCTTCTGTTTTTAAAAATTCTTCTGACAGAAAAATGCAACTAACATCCTAAATCTGGAACTGAATTGGTTGAGGTGCACCATATACCAAGTCTTTTAACCATGAAAGAAAGCAAATACCCTACCAGAGATATTGCTATACTAGAAATATACTGAAATTACCATCCAAAATTATTTTCTGAAAGCCACATGTATAGATCCCCACTCTACTGAAAAAAAAGCAATGTTTTTATGTCTTTTTCCAAGTATGAATGCTACCAGTCCAAACTAGGTAGGACAGAAATGCCCCCAAGAAACCATACCTGATGACATTTATACCCTCAAACAGGTGTCTCTGGAGAAGGCAATGGCAACCCACTCCAGTATTCTTGCCTGGAGAATCCCAGGGATGGCGGAGGCTGGTAGGCTGCTGTCTATGGGGTCGCACAGAGTCGGACACGACTGAAGCGACTTAGCAGCAGCAGCAGCAGCAGCAGCAAACAGGTGTCTCACATTGTATCTGATCTGACCTGTGACTTGCATTAACCAATAAAATGTGGCAGGAGTGATGTTATATTCATTCCAGATCTTGATCTGAAAAGGATTGGCAGCTTCTATGTCACACTTTGGAACGCTCACCTTTAGGAATCACTGTTGAAGAAGTCTGGCTACCCTACTGAAGGAACCATGTGGAGAAACCATACAAGAAGGCCGTGTGGAGAGACCTTGAGGTCAGATGGAAAGACAGAGAGACCCAGCCAGGCTAACATCTAGTTGATCCTCCTGATGGCTCCAGCCCCAGTCACCGTTAACTGCAACCTCACAAAGAACCCCAAGTGAACCCCATGGAAACATTGTCTAGTTGAGCCCAGTCAAACCACAGAACCATAAGAAATGTCAAAATGATTGCTGTTTTAAGCCTCTAAATTGTGGAGTCATTTGTTGTTGATTAGTGGCTAAGTTGCACCCAAGTCTTTGCAAACCCTGTCTCTTATACACATCTAGATGTGTATAAGAGACAGGGTGTACAACATTCAACATTTTTATAGGTTATACTCATTTAATGATATTACATAACAATAGCTATATATTAGCTATAATGTAATTTTAGTTTAGATGTACAACAATCAACATTTTTATAGATTACATTTCATTTAAAGTTATTACATAAAAATGGCTATATTTTCCTGTGCTGTACAATATATTCTTGTTGTTTATCTATTTTATACATAGTAGTTTGTGATAAAGTAATTAAGAACATCACTGCAGTCTTTCAGATTCTATCACAAATTTAAGGAACTCTTTGCATTGTACGGGAGCATTCAGTCTTGATATATCCTCTATTACAGGGTGACTCAGCCTCTGTTTTACATGTTTCAGATACACCTTTACTTTTCTACATTTACCACTGATTCTCAGAAGTGGCAGCCTGGGGGGTTCATGAACGTCTAAGGTGGCGGCAGCAGGCTAGGGCACACCTGACTAGCGCACCAAGTACCTGGTAGGATCAGCAGGCTTGAAAGCTTCGCTGATTACTCCCAAGACCAGGAGTTAGACCACACTCCTGGTGGCTCAGATGGTAAAGAATCTGTAATGCAGGAGACCCAGGATCAATCCCTGTCTCAGGAAGATCCCCTGACAGAGAAGGGGATGGCTATCCATGCCAGTATTCTTATATGGGAAATCCCATGGCCAGAGGAGCTTGGTGGGCTACAGTCCATGGGATCACAAAGAGTTGGACACAATTAAAGCAAATGAGCACACACGCAGTCTCTGCTATCAAGCTGAGTTTTGTTTTTTCAACTAGTATCTTGCTCACTATCCTTGAAAGGAAGGGGTAAGTTACTTTGCATCTGGAAAGAGTCCGGAAAAAGTTATTGCTGGCCGTCTTTCAGGTTTCCCCACACATTTAAAGAACTCTGTTCATTGCTAATGTATCTCACACACTATTAAACATGAGCATGGCAGAAGCTGGAAATAAATATGAAGGTCTACCAAACCCATGCCAGGTTATTTTAATACTGCTATTAATAACAGTACTTGGTTTACACAAACATGCGCAAGTTATGTTAGTTATGTTAATTGGACTTGATGTGGTGCTAGACTATAGAAAGTCTTTGACTGACAGAGTAAGCATAATGATAGGAACATCCGGCTGTGGCTGCCCTCTTAAATACCCTTCTTAAAAGAATGCTTATTTAAGTCTTACATGTTCAAATTACTGTTGCCAGCTGTATTTGTTCCTGTTCTTGAAGACAAGCCTAAAAATAGTTTTGTGCTTATAAAATGTGTAAGGTAGAGGCCTTTTCTTTAAAGAATTTAACAAACTCCAAAATAAGATGTATTTTGCAGAATTCCCAGCCAAAGGAAATCCAGACTCACTAGCCATGGTTACAGTGCTCCACCTTATCCTACAGGCTTTTAGAACAAAAACTCTCAATAGGCTCCAAAATTACACCTGCAGTCCACATGCTAGAATGAATCCAAAATTCATCATCTTGTGCACGTCTCCAATACAAGAAGGAATTTAAAGAAGCAAATTAAGATCCTCTAAGATATGTCCCTCCAATGGATTCTCGTAATTGCATTTTCTTACTTTTTCTTCCAGAAGCCCACACCCAAACACAGTCACCATCACCTTTTTATCAAATATTTCTTTCTGACAAAGATCATTCATGAAGTATTCTCTGAACATCATTTTGAATATCTGAAGACAGTGGAAACTGATACAGCAATGTTACCTTCCTGACTCCTTATATTACAATATTACCTTCCTGTAACATCCTTATATGTAAAAATAGCACTTGTTCAGTTGTTTAGTCACTAAGTTGTATCTGACTCTCCGCAACCCCAGGGACTGTAGCCTGCCAGGCTTCTCTGTCCATGGGATTTCCCAGGCAAGAATACTGAAGTGGGCTGCCCTTTCCTTGTCTTCCTTCTCATTTCTTCTGAGAAGGTCCTTCTCAGGGGATCTTCCCAACACAGGGATTGAACCTGTGTCTCCTGCTTTGCAGCTGGATTTGTACCACTGAGCCACGAGGGAAACCCCCCAGAATACCAATAATTAGATATAATGACAGTAATCTGAAACTAATGCTAAATGTCATTTTAAAAAGTTGACTTCTGTAACTTTATTATGTCCACCATGCATTCTTTGACCAAATTGCAGTGAAATACTAAGTACAATTAATTTCTTGATTTGCTGCACATAGTTATTGACTTAGGTTCCTGGGTAAAGGAGAGAGATTATTTTATTTACCGTCCTCAGTCTTTCTGGTCGTCTAGAAGCATACCTTGTTTTGTCTTTTTCCAGGTCTTGTCACTCACTAGGCCAACATGCCTTGGTATTTGCAACCTCTGGGAGGTAGGTTGTATTAATTTGAAAGATGAATACTATATACTTGAAAGCATAAAAAGAAACTGAATGAAGTGTCTTTGGAAGTACCTCATCTTGGAAGGCATTTTTTCTAAGGTCACGGAGGCTCCTAGGAATGCCACACTTCCCATCCCATGCACGTTGCCAGGGAACTCATTTATATTGATGATGAAGATGGAAGTAGAGACAGTTGAACAACACAGCAGCGCAAGAGGCCTATGGCAGGGAGGTTAACTTCTCAGAAGCTCGTTTTGTTTTTCTCTCTGTTAGGCTAGATGTCAAATAACCTCCATAAGGTAATTGATATTTTCTTACTAGTCAGTTTTATCTGGGTGTCTATATTTCTTATTTTGCCTTTTTGTAGGCAAAAGTGCTGAAGAATGTTCAAACTACCAGATAGGTGTGCTCACTTCCCATGCTAGTAAGGTTATGCTTAAAATCCTTCAAGCTAGGCTTCAGTAGTATTTGAATCAAGAACTTGCAGATGTACAAATTGGGTTTAGAAAAGGCAGAGGAACCAGAGATCAAATTGCCAGCACTTGTTGGATCATAGAGAAAACAAGGAAGTTCCAGGAAAGCATCTACTTCTGCTTCATTGACTATGCTAAACCCTTTGACTGTATGGATCACAACAAACTGAAAAATTCTTAAAGAGATGGGAATACCAGACCATTTTACCTGCCTCTCGAGAAACCTGTATGTGGATCAAGAAGCAACAGTTAGAACCTTACATGGAACAACAACTGACTGGTTCAAAATTGGGAAAGGAATATGGCAAGGCTGTATATTGTCACTCTGTTTATTTAACTTACATCCAGAGTGAGAGCAGGCATGTTAAGTTGCTTCAGTCATATTCGACTCTTTGTGATGCTATGGACCGTAGCCTGCCAGACTTGTTTGTCCATGGGATTTTCCAGGCAAGAATACTGGAGTGGGTTGCCACTTCCTCCTCCAAGGGATCTTCCCAACCCAGGGATCAAACCCATGTTTCCTGTGGCTCCTGCATTGCAGGTGGATTCTTTACCACTGAGCCACTGGGGAAACCCCTATATACAGAGTACCTAATGTGAAATGCCAGGCTGGATAAGTTACAAGCTGGAATCAAGATCGCAGGGAGAGAAAATAATAATAATAATAAAGATTGCTGGGAGAAACATCACACCCTCAGATATGCAGATGATACCACTCTAATGGAAGAATATGAAGAGGGATTAAAGAGCCTCTTGGTGAGGGTAAAAGAGGAGAGTGAAAAAGCTGACTTAAAACTCAACATTTAAAAAACTAAGATCATGGCCTCCAGTCCCATCATTTTATGGCAAATAGATGGGGGAAAAGTGAAAGCAGTGACAGATTTTTCTATTCTTGGGCTCCAAAATCATTATGGATGGTGACTGCAGCCATAAAATTAGAAGATGCTTGCCCCTTGGAACAAAAGCTATGACAAACCTAGACAGACAGAGACATTACTTTGCCAGCAAAGGTCCATAGAGTCAAAGTTATGGTTTTTCCAGTAGTCATGTATAGTTGTGAGAGCTGGACCATAAAGAAAGCTGAGCACCAAAGGATTGATGCTTTCAAACTGTGATGCTGGAGAAGACTATTGAGTGTCCTTTGGATGGCAAAGAGATCAAACCTAAAGGAAATCAGTCCTGAATATTTATTGGAAGGACTGATGCTGAAGCTGAAGCTCTAATACTTTGGCCACTTGATGCAAATAGTTGATCTTTTCATTGGAAAAGACCCTGATGCTGGGAAAGATTGAAGGCAAAAGGAGAAGAGGGCAGCAGCAGATGAGATGGTCGGATAGCATCACCAACTCAATGGATATGAACTTGGGCAAACTCAGGGAGATGGTGAAGGATAGGGAAGCATGGAGTGCTGCAGTCCATGGGGTCACAAAGAGTCAGACACGACTTAGCAACTGAAAAAGAACAACAACATAATTCTTATTAGCACTTGTCAGTTAGCCTAAAATGTTTCCTTTATATTATTCCTTATATTTTCATTTAATTTTGAGTAACCCCCCTTCTGTTTTTAAAAATTCTTCTGACAGAAAAATGCAACTAACATCCTAAATCTGGAACTGAATTGGTTGAGGTGCACCATATACCAAGTCTTTTAACCATGAAAGAAAGCAAATACCCTACCAGAGATATTGCTATACTAGAAATATACTGAAATTACCATCCAAAATTATTTTCTGAAAGCCACATGTATAGATCCCCACTCTACTGAAAAAAAAGCAATGTTTTTATGTCTTTTTCCAAGTATGAATGCTACCAGTCCAAACTAGGTAGGACAGAAATGCCCCCAAGAAACCATACCTGATGACATTTATACCCTCAAACAGGTGTCTCTGGAGAAGGCAATGGCAACCCACTCCAGTATTCTTGCCTGGAGAATCCCAGGGATGGCGGAGGCTGGTAGGCTGCTGTCTATGGGGTCGCACAGAGTCGGACACGACTGAAGCGACTTAGCAGCAGCAGCAGCAGCAGCAGCAAACAGGTGTCTCACATTGTATCTGATCTGACCTGTGACTTGCATTAACCAATAAAATGTGGCAGGAGTGATGTTATATTCATTCCAGATCTTGATCTGAAAAGGATTGGCAGCTTTTATGTCACACTTTGGAACGCTCACCTTTAGGAATCACTGTTGAAGAAGTCTGGCTACCCTACTGAAGGAACCATGTGGAGAAACCATACAAGAAGGCCGTGTGGAGAGACCTTGAGGTCAGATGGAAAGACAGAGAGACCCAGCCAGGCTAACATCTAGTTGGTCCTCCTGATGGCTCCAGCCCCAGTCACCGTTAACTGCAACCTCACAAAGAACCCCAAGTGAACCCCATGGAAACATTGTCTAGTTGAGCCCAGTCAAACCACAGAACCATAAGAAATGTCAAAATGATTGCTGTTTTAAGCCTCTAAATTGTGGAGTCATTTGTTGTTGATTAGTGGCTAAGTTGCATCCAAGTCTTTGCAAACCCATGGACTGTAGCTTGCTAGGCTCCTCTGTCCTTGGGCTTCTCCAGGCAAGAATATTGGAGTGAGTTGCCACTTCCTTTTCCAGGGGATCTTCCCGACCCAGGGATGGATTCCATGTCTCCTGCATTGCAGGCGGATTCTTTACTGCTGAGCCACTGGGAAGTCCCAGAGTCCTTTGTTATATAGTAATACACAGTCAAAACACCATCCGATGAAAATAAGGAATATCCTATTGTTCTGCCATTATTATGTTACTTTTCTGTCTCTCTCTTCATCTAGTCTCTTGGGCAATTGAAATAGTTCTGAAGAACAGAAACATTATTCATACCATCCCAGTTTTCTATACACTATCCTTTTGAGAAATAATGAAAGAAGTGAGATACAAGTTAAGTGGACTTTTAAAATTATGTAGACTGAATGAGAATTTGTATTTATTTCCAGGTGTCTTTTCTCTCCACTGCATATTTCTTATCACGTTAGAGGCCTTTGCTCAATAAGAACATCTCTGATTTTAGCCTGCCAGACAGTCATATAATAGTTTCAAACAAAAACATCTGGTTCCAGCCAAGTGCCTTATAATAAATGAGAATCAGAAGCTGTGCTTTCAATTTACCAGCATAGTTTTACATATAATTGAGCTGGTGTGTCGGGGGTGATCTGAATCAGAAGCACATTCTCTCAATAATGTTGATTTAATTTCTGAATGCCTAGACATTGACTACTTCAAAATTTAAAAAGAGTAAAACATTTTGGTTTAGACTTGGCCTTAAGTAATAAAAGCTTTTGTTTCATTTCTGTTTCTTTTTTCTTAGGAGATTCTATACTTTGCAAAGAACACATTATTAAGAAATTTAGGCAGATGAAAGATGTAGCTAAGTTTTGGATGAACAAGCTCATTAATAATTTATTCAAAATTTTAATAAAAATTTTAATTTAAAAATATTTAAAATTTAATAGTAAAACTGAATATTTTTCAATCAAATCAGGTGAATTAAGAGCCCAGAAGAGGTGGAAAGAGAAGTGACCGATTTTTATCCTGGGACTATGGTTTGGAGATATTTTGAGAAGTGTATCAGCATTGTCTGTAAGGTTGAATCGTGCTTGGAACATTAGGAGGGTCACAGCTTTAGCGAAGTATAGTTTAGGTCGGGGTCACCATATACAGTTGCATAGGCTATTCACTGCACAACTGGAGGTGACACCATTCAAATGGACTGTGATTCGACTCAAACCGACCAGATTGTATCAAGGTAGTGAGTGCAGTTAGAGATCATGTTTGAGCACATGTAACAGAACCCACATTCAATGGTTTGATACATAAGGGCTTATTTCTCTTGTGTAATAAAAAGCCTGATGGTATGGCTTATATTAAGTAGCTCAGCAATACTCAACCTTTTTATCTTTCTCTCTGCTATCCTAAGTATCTTTTACTTCATTGTCATCTCATGGTAAGATGACCAATTTGTCTTGGTTTTAAAACTGAAAGTTACACAGCTGAGAAACCCCCTTACTCCCTGGTAACCAGGACTGTTGGTCAACCTACCTGGGCTCAAGATGGCATTCTACCTCCAGCTTTTCATATCCACTGGGGCCAGGAAGAAAATGAGGGAAGAATTAAGGAATAAGAAATGGATGGCACCTGTATCAGAAAGGTAAAACTTTTCCAATAATTCTCAGCACACATCTAATTTACCATAACTGTAGAAAGTAGGCTGGGAAATTGTGTTAGCTAGACACATTGCTGCCCTGAAGAAAATCAGGGTTCTGTTGTAAGAAGTAGAGACAGTTCATTAGGAAGACAATTAGTAGTATCTGCTTAGTTTTGTGACTTTTTCTAGGAATGCTCAGCATTCTTGGAGCAGGAATGAAAAAACAGACAAGGAGGGCAAACCAAAGTTGATGATTGTCAAAGAAAAATATCAGATGGAAAAGGAAAAACATTATTTTGGTGTATGCATGTCATTATTGAAATGGCTCATTATGCAGTGCAGATTGGGGAAGAAGTTCAATAAAGCTAGGAAGGATGTCACCTCCTAAGAAAAATGATAGAAGACTAGTAATTTTGAATCAAATATCATGATTTTTTTTTTAAATCCTAGGGGAAAAAATTTGACATAGGTCAATAATTTCTTTCACTTTATTGGCATCAGATTATTTTGTTTCAACTTAATATTTATCAAGTACTTCTATTTTGTTTAAGATTCTGAACTTTAGGGAGGAAATTTTACTTAAATTTATCTTAAAATTATAATATTTCTGTTACACTGATAATAAATTAATAGACACATTAACAATGAACATTGAATATAAAAACAGATGGTGAGTTCATAACTGAAAGGCTTTTTAATTTTAATGAAAATACATGTGAAAAGCTAAGTTAAGCATTTGGATGTCACTGTACAATTGAATAAATGATAGATTGAAAAGCAGCTCCATTTATCTGTAAGTCATCAGCGACAACTGAATTGAGATCACCTTCTATTTAAGTTAAACGACATTTGAATTCATATTAAATGCATGTATTCAGATCAGAAATAAACAGATCAACGAAGATATAGACCAGATGGTCTAAATATATGATTATTTTTAGTCAAGGCCCAGTGAATACAAAATGATAAATTTTTCAGAGGAAGAATCGTTGCCTAAGAGACTTTTTAAAAGTTCAGATTGGAGATTCTATATGTTTGCTTAAAGAAGGGCAGGAAATTCCACTAACAATGTTGCAAGTATTTGAGATGAAGAAAAATGAATAGACATGCTTCTTAGGTACCCAAAGAAAGCAACGTCATAGGTGTATCCTGGTTTTCAATCTGCAGGAGGAGAAGGGGATGACAGAAGATGAGGTGGTTGGATGGCATCACCAACTTAATGGACATGAGTTTGGGTAAAGTCCAGGAGTTGGTGATGGACAGGAAGGCCTGGCATACTGCAGTCCATGGGGTCACAAAGAGTCAGACATGACTGAGCAATTGAACTGAATTGAACCAAAGCAGGTGGATTGCTTCTTCATCTAGAAAACAAGATTTCCTAGATTGGTATAGATCAGTTGGACTCCAAAGGATTTTTTACTTCTCTATGCCAAGGAGGAAAAAACAAGAAAAAAGAGAAATCAGGCAATAATGGGGCAGAGCAAATATTCAGAGAAGCTGAATATGGTTTAGGTCTGTGAACTTTTTTTAAAAATTGTATTGATTTACTGATTTATTTTTAATTGGGTGCACTGTTTCTTCGTTGCTACGTGATGGCTTTCTCTAGTATCAATGAGTGGGGTCTACTCTTCATTGCGGTGCATGGGCTTCTCATTGCAATAGCTTCTCTTATTGCAGAGCACAGGCTTCAGCAGTTGCAGCTCTCGGGTACCATAGTTGTGGCTCAAAGTCTCTAGGGGATGGGATAAGTAGTTGCAGTGCATGGGTTTTAGTTGCTCTCAGGCTTGTGGAATCTTCCCATATGAAAGATCAAACCCATGTCCCCTGCATTGGCAGGTGGATTCTTAATCACTGGATCACCAGGGAAGTCCAGGTCTGTGAACTCTTGTATTGGTAAAATGATCCTGGAAACCTTTGACTTCTTCAAAGGAAATTAAATCTACATCTATGTTTTATTTAATAAAATTTAATTTTAAAATATTTTATTACAAAAGTTTTGTTAAGGTAATACATTTTTCTGAAAGTCATTGCTAAGTCCTTTGGCTTAGAGAGTAGAAGAGAAATATTATCATCAAATGTTGATTAAAAGTCTCCTTTTTTAGCACTTGTCAAAAAGTCTCTGTAGTAAAGTGAAAAGATTTGTAGGTGAACTTGCTTTTTGCCTCTAAACCAGTTTTTTGTGGAGTGTTAGATTTTCAGTGTATCTGTCATCTGTGGCTACATCACATACCCTAACCTAAATGATGGCTTAAAATCACACTGATTTATTGTTTCTCACAATTCTTTGGATCTAACGGGTGGATCCTCTGCTGATCTCTGCTGTGCTGTGTGTGCTATGTCACTTCAGTCCTGCCAACTCTGCGACCCCATGGACTGTCGCCCACCAGGCTCCTCTGTCCATGGGATTCTCCAGGCAAGAGAACTGGAGTAAACTGTCATCACTCCCTCATTTAGGTGCATTCAGCTGATTGAGTCACCAGCTAGACTGGCTGCAAAGAATGAAGTGACTTTCTCCATTGCTTCTTCACAGCAAAATGTCCATGGAGTTCGGTGAGAGCTGAGGCAGGATCTGGAATACCTCTGAAGCCATGCTCTGGAAAACACCCAGTGTCCCTTCTGCCATATTTTATAGGTAAAGAAATTCACAAAGACAGATTCAGGGGGGTGGGGGAAAAGACTCTTTTGATGGGATGGTCATCAAAGTACGGCAAACAAAAATCTTTAAGAATCTGACAAATAACATAAGCTCTTCACCAGAAGAAAAAAAAATGTACATATACACAAAGTCTGCATTAATTTTAAAGGAATGATGCCATTCCATGTCCAAGGACTCAAGATTAAGAAACTAAGAAACTCTGATTTAAACATCTTCCCCTAAATTCAATGTGCCACTTAAAAGGAATAAACAGGAATACAGTCAAAAGATAAAAAGCATATGTCCATCTGTACTGACACTTTTTCAGTGTTAATTTTTGTAGTTATAAAAAGTTATATTTTTACTACACGTAACAGGAATTTGAGGAGCTAATCATCAGAAAATGTGAATATCAGAATTGAACAGAGATGGATGATTTGTTTGACTTTGAATGGAACATTACTTATATAAATTAATATATAACAAAAGACAATATTCTCTTTTTAATTCTATAAATATTCTGCTTATTTTAATCAACTTATTCTATCTCTAATTAAATTCTTTTAAACTAAGGAGGTTAAAAGGAACTATTTATATCTGTAGTTATGGTGGTTGAAGGAAATTCCCTCTAACAGGAAAGTGAAGTAGAATTTTTGCTTAATTTTAGTCTTTACTTAGCTTTAGTTAATTATTAAAAAATTAAATGGTGTATGTTGAAAGCTACATCAATGTGAACATTTTTCAAAAATAATTACTGAATAGTTACTGAGTATGTAATTATTCAGTGATAAAAAATTTGTCTGCCAATACAAAAGACATAGAGATGCAGGTTTAATCCCTGGGTTGGGAAGATCCCCTAGAGGAGGAAATAGTAACCCACTCCAGTGTTATTCCCCAGAAAATGCCATGGATGAGGAGCCTGGTGGGCTATAGCCCATGGGGTCACAAAGAGTTGAACATGACTGAGCATAGATGTCCTTTTCATTATAGGGGACTGGAATGCAAAAGTAGGAAGTCAAGAAACACCTGAAGTAACAGGCAAATTTGGCCTTGGAATGTGGAATAAAGCAGGGCAAAGACTAATAGAGTTTTGCCAAGAATATGCACTGGCCATAGCAAACACCCTCTTCCAACAACACAAGAGAAGACTCTACACATGGACATCACCAGATGGTCAACACCAAAATCAGATTGATTATATTCTATGCAGCCAAAGATGGAGAAACTCTATACAGTCAACAAAAACAAGACCAGGAGCTGACTGTGGCTCAGATTATGAACTCCTTGTTACCAAATTCAGACTCAAATTGAAGAAAGTAGGGAAAACTGCTAGACCATTCAGGTATGACCGACATCAAATCCCTTATGATTATACAGTGGAAGTGAGGAATAGATTTAAGGGCCTAGATCTGATAGAGTGCCTGAGGAACTATGGAATGAGGTTCGTGACATTGTATGGGAGACAGGGATCAAGACCATCCCCACGGAAAAGAAATGCAAAAAAGCAAAATGGCTGTCTGGGGAGGCCTTACAAATAGTGTGAAAAGAAGAGAGGCGAAAAGCAAAGGAGACAAGGAAAGATATAAGCACCTGAATGCAGAGTTCCAAAGAATAGCAAGAAGAGATAAGAAAGCCTTCTTCAGCGATCAATGCAAAGAAATAGAGGAAAAATGATTGCAGCAATGAAATTAGAAGACGCTTACTCCTTGGAAGAAAAGTTATGACCAACCTAGATAGCATATTCAAAAGCAGAGACATTACTTTGCCGACTAAGGTCCGTCTAGTCAAGGCTATGGTTTTTCCAGCAGTCATGTATGGATGTGAGAGTTGGACTGTGAAGAAGGCTGAGTGCCGAAGAAGTGATGCTTTTGAGCTGTGGTGTTGGAGAAGACTCTTGAGAGTTCCTTGGACTGCAAGGAGATCCAACCAGTCCATTCTGAAGGAGATCAGCCCTGGGATTTCTTTGGAAGGAATGATGCTAAAGCTGAAACTCCAGTAGTTTGGCCACCTCATGCCAAGAGTTGACTCATTGGAAAAGACTCTGATGCTGGGAAGGATTGGGGGCAGGAGGAGAAGGGGACGACCGAGGATGAGATGGCTGGATGGCATCACGGACTTGATGAACGTGAGTCTGAGTGAACTCCGGGAGATGGTGATGAACAGGGAGGCCTGGCGTGCTGCGATTCATGGGGTCGCAAAGAGTCGGACACGACTGAGTGACTGAACTGAACTGAGCATGCATGGGTGTGAACTGACATCAGCGATGTCTTCTCAAGATATATTTCTTATTTCATATAGCCTTTGTAATATTAACAGGTCTTATAATACATGGTAGTTTAATTTGGCTAACTTCCAATTAAAATGAATATGAAATTTATTTTCCTTGTATTTGTTTATATACATTCATTATTTGCTTCCAGAATAATTTAGAAATGTTACATAAGTAAGAACCTGACATTTCAGTCTATAATCTGTAATTGATAAGATGAAAGCAAGACTTTCAGGTAGGTACACAGGTTACATAAAGGAAATTCTCACACAGTTCCTGAAATTCAAGTGGAACAAGGTGCTGCTATTTGATAACAAGAGTAAGAGCCAGGAGAGAAGAAAATATTTAATCAAGGTTTGCTCTCAGATGAAGCAGAAAAGATTATTGAAAATCTCATGGGGGAGGTTATATCAGAACCAATGTCCACAAATTATCCAGTAACTAGAAATGAAACATCACAGTTGAAGCCTCACAATATAACTAAACAATATTGCCAACAATAGATGGCAATTTTCAGACAGAGTCTGTGTTTGTTTGTTTGTTTGTTTGTTTGTTTGATGCAGAGAGCTTGGAGTCAAAAGGAATTAATATATCATTGTTGCCGCCACCATTGTGGAAAAGGACAGGGTCATGTGCTAGGACTAGAGAGTGACTGCAAGGAGCTAAAACTACCCCAAAATACTCATCTCACATGCCAACAAAGTAATGCTCAAAACTCTCCAAGCCAGGCTTCAATAGCATGTGAACTGTGAACTTCCAGATGTTCAAACTGGATTTAGAAAAGGCAGAGGAACCAGAGATCAAATTGCAAACATCCGTTGGATCATTGAAAAAGCGAGACAGTTCCAGAAAAACATCTATTTCTGCTTTATTGACTATGCTGAAGCCTTTGACTGTGTGGATCAAACCAAACTGTGGAAAATTCTTAAAGTGATGGAAATGCCAGACCACCTGACCAGCCTCTTGAGAAGTCTGTGTGCAGGTCAGGAAGCAACAGTTAGAACTGGACATGGATCAACAGACTGGTTTCAAATTGGTAAAGGATTATGTCAAGGCTGTATATTGTCACCCTGCTTATTTAACTTATATGCAAAGTACATCATGAGAAATGCTGGACTGGATAAGCACAAGCTGGAATCAAGATTTCCGGGAGAAATATCAATAACTTCAGATATTCAGATGACACCACTCTTATGGCAGAAAGCAAAGAACTAAATAAACAGCCTCTTGATGAAAGTGAAAGAGAAGAGTGAAAAAATCGGCTTAAAACTTAACATTCAGAAAACTAAGATCACAGTATCCAGTTCCATCACTTCATGGCAAATAAATGGGGAAACAATGGAAACAGTGACAGACTTTATTTTCTTGGGCTCCAAAATCACTGCAGATGGTGACTGCAGCCATGAAATTAAAAAACACTTGCTCCTTGAAAGAAAAACTATGACCAACCTAGACAGCATATTAAAAAGCAGACACATTACTTTGCCAACAAAGGTCCATCTAGTCAAAGCTATGGTTTTTCCAGTAGTCATGTATGGATGTGAGAGTGGACTATAAAGAAAGCTGAGTGCTGAAGAATTGATGCTTTTGAACTGTGGTGTTGGAGAAGACTCTTGAGAGCCCCTTGGACAGCAAGGAGATCCAACCAGTCAATCCTAAAGAAAATCAGTCCTGAATATTCATTGGAAGGACTGATGCTGAAGCTGAAACTCCAATATTTTGGCCACCTGATGCGAAGAATTGACTCATTTGAAAAGACTCTAATGTTGGGAAAGATTGAAGGCTGGAGGAGAAGGGGACAATGGAGGATGAGATGGTTGGATGGCATCGCTGACTCTATGGACATGAGTTTGAGTAAGCTCCTGGAGTTGGTGATGGACAGGGAAGCCTAGAGTGCTGCAGTCCATGCAGTCGCAAAGAGTTGGACATGACTGAGTGACTGAATTGAACTGAGCCTGGGACTTGCTCGAGCCTGTCTGGACTTCTGTTATGTAGAAATTGTGAGATACTAAGTGGATGCTTTTTAAACTCCTAAGTTTGTGATCATGTATTTTGCAGCAAAAGGAAACTAATACAGATTTTGCTACCAAGAGGGCCTCCGTAACAAATGCCCAAGGGACTTCCCTGGTGGTTCAGTGGTTAAGAATTCTCCTTCCAAAGCAGGGGACCTGGGTTTGATCCTGGTAGTGGCAGGGGGTGGGGATGGAGGGGGAAACAAAGATTCCACATGCCTCAGGGCAACTAAGTCTGTGTGCCACAACTAGAGAAGCCTGCATACTGCAGTGGAGACCCAATAGAGCCAATAAATAAATAAAATGTGACAATAATAAATGCCCCAAAATTTGGAAGGAATTTTGAAAGGAGGCAGTGAACAGAGGCTCTTACAGTTGGGAAGAACATGATAGAAAAAGTCTAGATTGCTTGAAAAGAAAGATGACAAGTAACATCCGACTCTTATGATCCCATGAACTGTAACCTGCTACGCTTCTCTCTCCATGGGGTTCTCCAGGCAAGAATACTGGAGTAGGTTGCCATTTCCTTCTCCAGGGGAACTTCCCTACCCAGGAACTGAACCCAGGTTTCATCACTGCAGGCAGAAGCTTTACTGACTGAGCTATGCTGGATAAAAGACTGTTAGTAGAAATATGGACACTAAAAATGCTACTGGTAAGAACTCAGAAGGGAGTGAGGAACACATTACTGGAAATTTAGAGGAAAGGAGAGCCTTGTTATGTAGCAGTGGGAAGTTTAGGAACATTGTTTCCTGCAGTTATATAGAAAGTATAATTTGTAAATAATAAACTTGGATATTGAATTGAAATTGTTTGGCAAACAGGAACCAAGGCATGCTGATTTAAGATGTTCTCTGCCTACAGAAGGCTTCCCAGGTGGTACAGTAGTAAAGAATCTGCCAGCCAATACAGGAGATGTGGGTCAGATCCCCGGGTTGTGAAGATCCCCTGGAGAAGGAAATGACAACCTACTCCAGTATTCTTGCCTGGAGAATCCCATGGACAGAGGAGCCAGGCAAGCTAGAGTCCACAGGGTCACAAAGAGCCAGACAGGACTGAGGGACTGAATACTCATTCATACAGCCAACAGAGATGGCAAAGATGCTAAAATTAAGAGACTACTCCTGAAATGATGGCTAGAGTAAAAACTGTACAATCTTTTGCTGCAACCCTGGGAAGAACAAAAGTTCAGGGTATTCAATCACCAGAGGTTAAAGGTGTGCTTCACAGATCACAATCAAACCAGAAAACCTCTAAGAAGCTTATTGGCAGTGTCCTTCAGCCATCTCAGCTGAAGCCCAAAATAGAAAAGGAATTATTTCAGGAAAAAAAAAAAAAAAAATCTGTGGATGAGCCTTTTGTCCAATGGATTGATCCCCTAGAAATCCATATAAAGCCACAAGGTACTTGGGAATGCTTAATCAGCAGGATCACTGCCAGATGAGGTTGTAGGAGACAGAAAGAATATAAAATAAAAGGAGACTCTCCACATTCCCAAGTTCTCCTGGCAGGAAGCAGAGTTACTATTTAAATACAAATAGGATCTATCTTTCATGAAAAGGGGTCTTTCAGACCCCTGAAGTAAGAGAGGGAAGACACAGTTGGGATATTTCCAGGCCTGGAAAGCTAATGGAGTCTTCCAAACAAAATTTAAAGCCAATTCCATTATGTTTGGAGGCCAGAGTGTTTATAACCGTATTAGTTTTCTATAGCCATGCAACAGATTATCTTGAACGTAGTAACTCAAAACAGCACACATTTATTGTCTGTCAGTTCTCTAAGTCAGAAATAGGCTCTGAGGAAGAATCTGCTTTCAAGCTCCTTCAGATAGTTGGCCGAATTCAGTCCCTTGAAGGTCCTCATTTCCTTGGAGCAGCCAGCTGAGGCCCTGTCTTATCTCCTAAAGACCACCCACATTCTTTTTGTATAACCACGCCCCCCCTTCAGAGCCAGCAAAGACATCAAAACCTCCATATGCTTTGAATCTCTCTGCCTTTCTATCCTTGATTTCAGGTTTTATCCTGTTATTTGAATGTGTATATATATGTATGTGTGCTCAGTTACTCGGTCATGTACTACTCTTTGCGACCCCATGGACTATAACCTGCCAGGCTCCTCTGTCCATGGAATTCTCCAGGCAAGAATCCTGGAGTGGGTTGCCATTTCCTCCTCCCTGGAATCTTCTCAACCCAAGGACTGAACCCGGGTCTCTTGCATCTCCTGCATTGGCAGGCAGATTCGTTACCATGGTGCCAGCTGGGAAGCCCCTTTGTGTATGTGTATGTGTACTAGTCACTCAGTTACGTCCAACACTTTGCAACCCCCTGGACTATAGCTCCTCTGACCATGGAATTCTCCAGGCAAGAATACTGGATTAAGTTTCCAGTTCCTTTGTAAGCCATCAGAAGCTTTCAATACCACAGTGACACAAACAAATCTGTCCTCTCAGTTGACATCAGGAGACAGCCAATGTCTCTGCAGGAGCCACTCTTTGATTGTGTGTGTCCTTTCCTACGGACATACCCTCTTCACTGAATGTTATCTGAAGAGCCTTGATGAAATAAAATGACATAGTGAGTTGTAATTTGTTGTGAAATGAGAAATCTGTATGCAGGTCAGGAAGCAACAGTTAGAAC
>SJYT01085157.1:514666-532435 GCA_006410635.1 Cephalophus harveyi | reverse complement strand
GATCCAACCAGTCCATTCTGAAGGAGATCAACCCTGGGATTTCTTTGGAAGGAATGATGCTAAAGCTGAAACTCCAGTACTTTGGCCACCTCATGCGAAGAGTTGACTCATTGGAAAAGAGTCTGATGCTGGGAGGGATTGGGGGCAGGAGGAGAAGGGGATGACCGAGGATGAGATGGCTGGATGGCATCATGGACTTGATGGACGTGAGTCTGAGTGAACTCCGAGAGATGGTAATGAACAGAGAGGCCTGGCATGCTGCAATTCATGGGGTCGCAAAGAGTCGGACACGACTGAGCAACTGAACTGAACTGACGGAAATGAGAGATTTAAACTCTAATTGCTGCAAAATCTGTTTGAATAACTTACTAGTGAGTATTCATGAAAATATTTTCACAGTAAAATATGTAGTTTACATTGCTAGATAATAATCTGTACCTATGGATTATCCAAGAGTGTTGGGAAATGGAGACACAACATAAGGGTGTCATGTATCTTGTAAGATGCTAAATGCCAGCTATGCTTTCTCTACTACATCATGATGGAGGGAGTGCAGCTTCTTTTCTATACCCAGTCATCTTTCAGGTGTCTCATCTCTCAGCCACATGCTTGAGTCCTCCACAAACTCTTGTTCACAGCATCACATCCTGGGTTCTGGCAGCCGGCACCAGTCCAGATCAGCAAAGGAAACAGAGTCAGAAACTGTATTCATTTTCTTCCATCCAACTGCCACTTTCACTAAATTGCAGCCTGTGAAGCCTGTACCCACTTACCTGCTCCGGAGTCTTGGTCTAATTCCCTCTGTTCCCAAGCCATTTCCAGGGCTTGGGATATATTTAGTAGAAGCAAATTTGGAGGCAACTCTGACCTAGGGGGTATGGGTGGGGTGAATTAGTCCTGACCCACTAACTGTGTTCAACAGTGCCAACCTTCCCACAAGTGATAATGGAATCGAAGAAGTCGTGAAAGTGGGGCAGATTTAGAGAAGATGGATAGCAACCCCATTGCCAGTTTTCTTCTCTAAATCATTTTCCTCCAATTCCTCTCCCCATATTCTAGAACATTAAAATCCTGTTTCATTAAATCTGTGAATATTGGAAGACACGGATTCAACTAGAATCTTTTATAAAGATAACATAACATAAGGGGAAAATTACAGTAGGTCACATGAACTTGATACAATTTTGAAATATGTCAATTATATAATTCTCTCCAAAGGGAGATTTTAGACAAGGATTATTGACACTCCTTTTTATATTTCCCTTTGTCGTTTCTCTCTCTCTCTTTTTTTTATCCTATAAAATAGTATTCATTGCTTAGATAAATTAAGCACAATGTGCTAGTCAATGACCAACAACCCATCAGAAAAACATCCATAAGAATGAAACTAGGACATTTGCACTGATTGAAGAAAAAAAAGTAGTTTGAAATATAACCCTGAATCAAAATCAGTTAAAGGACTTAAAATACATTCATAGTACCAACTTCTTTTCTATATTTTATTTTTAATATAAAACTGGGGTTGTAGAAAAATTCTGAATATAATGATCAAAGACAAGTTGTTAACATTCTCTTCTTCTAATAATGTGGTGTGGTGATCACTTGACAGTGCACATGTAGTAATGAACAAATGAATATTAATTGATCAACTACTGTGTGCCCAGAACTATTGGTACATTTATGAAACTTATGTTTTGAGCAAACAGATAATACATACAATAAGCAATAATTAAAGTAAAGTAATTAAAACTAATTTGACATACTATACTCAGAGATTCCTAATTATAAAGTGATCCTTTTAGGAAGTTTGAGTAAACATGCAGGAAATTGCTTAGAGTTTCAGGGTATTGTTAGGTCAGTGGACATGGCTGCTCAGGATGCTATGAAATTTGTACTCTATACTGAATTACTTTTTATAGGTGAAGAGAAGGACACTCCCTGTAAAATCTAAGGCCAATATCTTTGGAGTTGATGGACAGTCACAAAACAAAGTTGCACAGTGAAAATAGCATTGGACTAAGAACTTGAAATTTTGGATTCTAGTGTTTTCTCATTTACTAAATAATATGGGACTCTGCATAAATTAATTTTTCTGTGATTTCAAGAAGGTATTTTGAAAGTTTCTTACTTACATAATGAAGCATTCTAGACAGAGCAGTGTGGTTACCAAACTGGCCTGAAAATGGCTTGAGAGTCGAGGGAAAGGAGATTGGCTTGGGGTTTTTATGTGATTAGAGGTTGAGGTCAGTGTTAGAGTTCTTACAAGCAGTTTGGGGTTTGTGTGGTTTTAACTTCCTGCTGGCACCAAAAAGGAGAGAGCAAGCACTCCATTATTCTCCTCAGCTTGCTCAGATGTAGGACAAAAGGACAGATGTAGGAAAGAAGAATGGTGGGACTTGAAAGCTATCAGAAGTGAAACATCAGAAATGATATCAACTTTTTTTATTACACAGAGGAATGTGTGTGTGCTGAGTAGTTTCAGTTGTGTCTGACTCTTTGTGACCCTGTTGCGAACCTGTAGCCAACCAAGCTCCTCTGTCCATGGAATTCTCCAGGCAAGAATACTGGAGTGGGTTGCCATGCCCTCCTCTGGTGTATCTTCCCCTCCCAGGGATTGAACCCATATCTCTTATGTCTCCTGCATTGGCAGTCAGGTTCTTTACCATGATCACCACCCGGGAAGACACACAGAGGAATGGTGCACCCTAATGTCATGCAACTTCAAAGTGCTGAATTTATTTATTTTTAATGTTTTAACTTGTATTTGTATAGTATTTTGTCTATATATGGACTTTTTAGTCTCATCTCCTGATTTTATAGATGATGATACTGAGTATTTAAGAGGTGAGTTTCTCATCTATAATCATAATAAATGTATCAAGCATTTATTACAAATGCTCCTTAGATCTGGAATTATTATGTTTGTATATGCAGATATTATATTGTCCAGAAAACAAACAAAGAAATATATAATTCCTCAGCCAAATACTTTAGTTATAGATAGATCTAGGCAACATGCTTTTCTACTTTTGCAGTTTATTTCACAGACCATTAATAAAATGCTATTGTATTCAAAGCAGTTTGCTAGGTACTGAGGGAATACAAAAATTAATAAAAAGAGACTTCTAGGAGCTTATTATATAACATGTTGCTTGAATAATCATTTAGTGATGAATTTGCTTAGTATAGGATGCAAATATAGGTAATCCAAGCCCACAGAAAAGATCCTATTATGTTAATTTGTCATAAATTTAGTTAAATTTAGTTTTTGATTCCACATTAGTTGCTTGGAGTATATTGATTACAAGACCTATGCCCACAGTAAATTAACAACCCAAATATTTTGAAGTTTGAGTGAAGCCACAATAAATTATAGGACTTGCCTGGTAGCTTGGATGGTAAAGCTTCTACCTACAATGCAGGAGACCCAGGTTCAATCCATGGGTTGGGAAGATCCTCTGGAGAAGGAAATGGCAACCCACTCCAGTACTCTTGCCTGGAAAATCCCATGGACAGAGGAGCATGGTAGGCTACAGTCCATGGGGTCGCAAAGAGTCTGACATGGCTGAGTGACTTCACTTTACAGTTAATTATTAGAAATTGTATTTTATATTACAAATTATAATATAGTATTCAGTATAATGGGCTTCCCTGGTGGCTCAGACAGTAAAGAATATGCCCACAATGTGGGAGACCTGGGCTCGATCCTTGGATTGGGAAGATCCCTAGAGGAGGGCGTGGCAACCCACTGCAGTATTCCTGCCTGGAGAATCCCCATGCACAGAGGACCCTGGTGGGCTACAGTCCATAGGATTGCAAAGAGTCAGACACACCTGAATGACTTAGCACAGAATTGAGTATAATACAGCCTCAATGTGTATGTTTCAAGAGATTGATATTATCTGATAAATCATTTTAATTATTGTCTGCATTTATATGGTAAATGTTAATCCATATTTCCAATTGACATTTTGATGACAAATGAAATACAATAAAACTTATTTTTATCATTGCCATTTTATTGCATTTATTTATTTGCTTTTCTCTGCCAAAATAAAATTTAGGACCAAAGTTAAAATGTTCTTCATGATGTAATTTGGATTTGCTTGCCATTGGCAAATTAAAATACTAACATTGGTGTGGTGCTAAAGAAGTTTTCTGTAATAGACCATAGAGGAGTTGTTTTAGTAAAAAAAAATTGAAACTATCAAAAAATTATAAGTAAGAAATTGAAAGTGTCATAATTGAGGCTTCTGTCCATCTAGTCTAGTTGATAAATGTCTCATCGTGAGGATACTGCATGAGAACCCTTACAGTATCTTAGTTCATATGAAAGAGAATTGCACCAAAGTAGCATGAGATTAAATTGTGACTATTCACAAGGAAAGATATCAAAATAACATTGTTATTTCAGGATTTAGGAAGTTCTTAAGGCAGAAACTTGCCATTCTTGGGAACTTCAATAATCAAAAGTAGAAAATAAAGTACATATAAATTTAAATACAGTAACAATACAAGGTAATACCGTATTTTATCAAATCTAGAATTCCATGGATTATATGGAATTATATATTTACACCAAGAAATAAAAAGATTGAACTTGCTAAACTCTGACACCATCAATTTTAAGGGGCATCTTGATTTTGGGAATACTAAAATGTGAAAAA
The DNA here is from genome assembly GCA_006410635.1 of Cephalophus harveyi. Taxonomy (NCBI): domain Eukaryota; kingdom Metazoa; phylum Chordata; class Mammalia; order Artiodactyla; family Bovidae; genus Cephalophus; species Cephalophus harveyi. The sequence continues at coordinate 527,768 of SJYT01085157.1, read as the reverse complement.
AAAATCAAAGAAATATGGTTTATCCTGTAATTTTAGAACATTTTAAAATTTAGTAACATCCATGTAATGTAGCTCTGTACTCAATCGTCTACAAGGTTTGATGATTATAGTACCATATGGATCTTATTAAAGTAAGTATTTCTTGCAAGTCTGTACAATACAACAATGTTCCAATGAAATTGTTAGCATAAACAAGAATGGGATTCATACTATGGCTTCATTGTATGTTGAAAATCTTGTTCCCTTCCCCCCCCCGCCCCCATTTCCTTCGGTACTTGTTTTCCATATCATGACTTCTGAATAAATTGCTTGAATTTGCTTTAACTACTTGATTTAGAATTTATCTTTTCTATATTTTTGGTATGAAATCACAGCACATGCATTTTATGCCCCTAGGCTTTAGAAATACAGGGAGAAGCAAGAGGCACATGGGTTATGGCAAAAGTTCACTCATTATGAAGTGATAATTTTACAGGTTAAGGTTAAGGTCTAAAGGGAAGGAAACATAATAGAAAGCAATGAGGAAACTTACATCTTCTTTCCTCTCAAGAATTCTCAGACTGAATCTCAAAGCTATGATACTTATTGAATGGAATGATCACTAAGAAGTATGGTTCCAGAAATATTACATGTCCCCTACAAAACAACTAGGGTAGAAATTGCCTGTTTCCTGGCCCCAGAACAATTAGGTTATAATATATACTGAAATGATCTAGCTTTTAAAATAAGATTAATTTGAGAACTAATTGCTTTTTAAATACTGATATTCACAGTACAACTTGTAGCTTTTCTAGAGGTAAACATTGAATCCCCTCTGGCCTAGAAAAAGAACAAACTCAAAAATAAGAGGTTTTCAGAAATATTTACCTCAAAGAAAAATACAAGAGGAAAATGTGACAGTTTCCATTTTATGTCTTTGGTGTAGGATATTTATCATTTTTCATAGCTTATCTTTCTTTCCCTTTCACAGAAATGTATTCTCATGTGACTTTTAGAGAGACAAAAAATTATAAGAATAGCCCATTTGAATATTAAAGGCGTTTATTACATATGCTATCATTTTTATCTTTCCAGTGGTGGCCCATATGCTATACTATCAGTGTCATTTTATGTCTTATTTTTCAATTGAGTTTACTATTGAGTTGAAGAGAAGTTATGCAAAATGAACTGTGAGAGGTATAGATCTAGATCTCGCAGTTTGTGAAGGAAGTAATTTGAAATTAAAACCCTAGTCTACTAGGGACTAGTAGACATTGAAAAATAACTAAGAGAAGAAGTGAAAGAATATAAAGGAAGGAAAATATGTTTATCTTTGCAACAATATAGGAATGATTCTCTATTGTTCATTTACTGATGTTCCATGCATCCTTGGTGGCTCAGATGGTAAAGAATCTGCCTGCAATGCAGAAGACTCCGGTTCGACCCCTGAGTCGGAACGATCCCCTGGAAAAGGGAATGGCAACCCACTCCAATATTCTTGCTTGGAGAATTCCATGAACACCTGGTGGGCTACAGTCCATGGGGTCCCAGAGTTGGACACAACTGAACGACTAACACTTCTATGCATAGAAATGTCTCTTTTTGAGGAGGTGAATGATGAAATTGCAAACATGAAATAATTGTCCTTTAATGAATTTTATTCCTTTAGAGTTTTACTAAAGTACTACTTCTATTTCTGCTGTCCCTAAAGCAACACAAAGTCTCTTGTTTTCTTAGACAGCTAAGCTGAGGGCATTTTATTCTCTGAATTTCATTGCCTCTGTGTTCTTTTTTTAAAAGAAACGTGCCAAAGTTAAAAACAACATGGCCACAGGAGAAACATTAGATAAAACTGCACAGCTGAAAGTAAATTAAAAAAAATAAATTATGAGCACAACATGATGCTAATACCCAGTACCTGTTTCTATACTCTGCCATGTCTACAGGTGAAGATCAATCTCTTTTTTAGCCTGGTAGTTCCCCCTATTCAAATTGGGAAATGAGTCTCCTGTGATGTTACCTAGAAATACTATCACACTTCACTTATTTATTTTTAAGGCATCTTTTCCCTCCTGAAATGACGTCTGCTGTGTCCTTTGTTACCAATGAGCCATTGAATGACATGCCATTCTATTATTTCCTGATCAAAGAAGAAACTGTGTGTGTCAGGGTGTGTTGCTCTCAAGAAATCATTTTAAAACTACTCACAATTAACTACATTAGAGGATGTTAAATAAATATATCAAGAGATAACACACTGGCCAATTTTTAGACCAGTCTTCCCCCAGTATTTATAAGGAAAAAAAAAACTTGTTTTATATAATATCAGACTCATATTTAGATTTAATAGACAGCATCCTTCTTACAATTTGAGTTGCACAAAGGAAGATTCATCTTCCAATTACCCCTCATAATTTTCTTTAACATTGCCGTGGTGTCTTGAAAATTTCACATCATCTATTTGGGGTGAAGCACTGAAAGCTAATGTCAAAGTGCAAACGATATAAAACATGGGAAATATTTTAAGCCATTATCAGACAATAGTTTACCTTGTATGAGGTTTGATTTCCAAAATGGGGCAGAGGATAAATCTGTATTGATTGGGAAAGAAAGTAAGTCCTATAACTTGGATCAACTGTTGTAAGTGAGGTTTCTGGATGGCGGAAAACAGATTAAAAAAATAAAAAAAAAGATTAGAGGGAAACCTCTCCTACTTAACAATCCTGCCTAGGGCTAACCTTAAATGTACATGTGTTATAAACAAAGCATAGGCTTAGCTAATTCCCAGGTTTGCTGAATGATCAATGATATTAACCTAAAGGGCACCTAAAGGCCAAAATACTCCAGAGAAAAATATGTCATAATGAAAGGCTGAAACTGAGTGCTGAGAACACCAGTAAGTGGGATGGGAATTTTCTAACTAATCATAAACCTATCCTTAACTTATAAGAACACATACTTGAGTTTATAACATGTTTGTAAGGGTTATTTTGTAGATATAGCTAATGCATCTTGAGTTGTCAGATTGAACTTCCTGTTCTCTAAGTAGAGATGAGGGTATTTCTGCCTGAGAGTTTTGAGAGTTAATAAGCATTCTCTCTATATATTTTTTCATTTTTTTTATTGTGGCTAAATATATATAATGCTTCCTTGGCAGCTCAGATGGTAAAGAATCTGTCTGTCAATACAAGAGACACAGGTTTGATCCCTGGGTTGGGAAGATGCTCTGGGGAAGGGAATGGACCCACTCCAGTATTCTTGACTGGGAAATTCCGTGGACAGAGGAACCTGGCTGGCTACAGTCCACGGGGTTGCAAAAGAGTCAGACACGACATAGTAACTAAACAGCAACAACAAATATAAATACATAACATGCAATTTACCAATTTGACTGCTTTTAAGTGTGCAGCAAGCAGCCCCCCACCCCCCTAACACCTAACCATCACCATTCTACTTTCTATCTCTAAATTTGGCTGCTCTAGACATTTCACATAAAGTACAGCATTTGTCCTTTTGTGACTGGTTTATTCCACTTAGACTAATATCTTCATAGTTCATTCATGTTGTAGCACATATCAAAATTTCATTCCCTTTTAGAGATGAATAATATTCCACTATATGTATATAATACACTTTATGCATACATTCATCTGTTCAAGAACACTTGGGTTGGTTTCACGTTTTGGCTATTGTGAATAATGCTGTTATGAATGTGATTGTACAAATATCAGAGTACCTGCTTTCAATTCTGTTAGGGTATAGACTGAGGGATAGGGAAGCCTGGTGTGCTGCAGTCCATGGAACTGCAAAGAGTTGGACGTGACTTAGTGACTAAACAACAACAACAGAGACTTAGAATTGGAATTGCTGGATTATATAATAATTCTATGTCTAATTTTTGAGAAATTATCATACCATTTTCCATAGCAACTGTATTATTTTACATTTCCACTAGCAATGCATAAGAGTTATTATTTCCCCATATCCTCCATATCCATTTCTCTGCATCATTTCTCCAATCCTCCATATTGCCAACACATTATTTTCTGCTTTTGTTGTTGTAGTGGTTGTGGTTGTTTGATAGTAGTTCTCCAGGTGAATTTAAAGTGGCATCTCATCATGGTTGATTTTAACTCCCCTAATGATTAGTGATGGAGAAGGCAATGGCACCCCCCTCCAGTACTCTTGCCTGGAAAATCCCATTGATGGAGGAGCCTGGTAGGCTGCAGTCCATGGGGTCACTAAGAGTCATACACGACTGAGTGACTTCACTTTGACTTTTCACTTTCAACCATTGGAGAAGGACATGTCACCCCCCTCCAGTGTTCTTCCTTGGATAATCCCAGGGACAGAGGAGCCTGGTAGGAGGCCGTCTATAGGGTTGCACAGAGTCAGTCACGACTGAAGTGACTTAGCAGCAGCAGCAATGATTAGTGACAGCAATGATTAGTAATGCTGAGCAGCTTTTCATGTACTTATTGGCCATTTGTATATCTTTTCAAGTTCTTTGTCCATTTTTTAACATGTTTTCTATTTTGTGGTTGAGTTGTAGGATTTATTTATATATTGTGGATATTAATCTCTCAATAAATATATGATTTTCAAATGTTTTCTGCCACTCTGTGGGTTTCCTTCTCACTATGTTAATACTGTCTGTCCTTTGATGCACCAAGCTTTTAAATTTTGATGAAGTCATTGTCTATTTTTTTCTTTTTTTGTTTGTATTTTGATGCATTATCCAAGAAATAATTGCCAAATCCAATGTCATGAAGCTTCCCTGTCTTTTCTTCTAAGAGTTTTATAAGTTTTCACTCTTACTTTTATATCTTTGGTCCATTTGAGTTAACTTTTATATATGATTTGCTCATCACGCACCCTGAGAAAGTTACTTGGGAATATTCTAATGGTTGAACATTTAGTGTATGTTGGACATTGTGTTCAATGCCTTATATCTATTATCTCATTTAGTCCCTCAAATTGTCTTATTAGGCAAATATAGTGTATTCCAACTTTGGAAATGCAGAAAGTGTGAAGAAAAGTTATATAAGTTATCCAGAAACACAAACCTACCTATTAAGTGGCAGAACTGGGATTCAAGTCATTTCTGTTTAACTCCTAAGACCATGCGTTTAAGATCTATGCTACATTGGTAAAATACACATAAGTTTTAATATACATATATATATCTAGATTTTATTTATAAGTTTTCAGCTTAATAGTGTTGTAGGATATATCTTGAGACAATTATGTTGTTTGGCTTTCCCTCACCTCATTTCAATCAGAAGACCAGAATTTTGTGAAGCAGAAAGAGCCTCAGCCATTTGTAAAAGTATGAATACACAAAAAATATCAGTGTCCCTAAGTGATAGATGTAATGGAAAAGTTACATATAAGTTCAAGGAGAAGAGGAAAAGAGATTCCTGGAAATTCATATCAAAATCATGAAATCCATGTACAAAATGGTAGCAGCACCCTTAGGGTGTCATAGCAACTGGATGGGTTGGATGCTTAGTACAACTAGAGAAGTTGAACTTTATGACTAGGATGTGAGTCTTTTTCATATTCCTATGCCACAAATGCGACATTGAAACAATATAGCCTGGAGACATGAATCAGACATAAAACTAGCACTATGGGCAGTAGACAGTAAAAATTGTTATGAACAAACACTGTTAAATTTGATACATAACACACCAAAGGCTGCAGATACCTAAAACAAAGGCAATGGATACTTAATCTTTACAAATCTCAGTGTTCTCCTATTTAAAATATGAATAATAACTAAATCATAAGACATTGATGAAGATAAAAGACTTATAAAACACCTAATAAAGGTCACCTGTAGGTATCATTAATGTTCATATTCTTCCTATCACCTCTTACATCCCTACTGACTTTGGGCACTCTCATTTTCTAGGAAGACAAGGAAACACTATGCTACTTTCAATATTCCCAGTCTAAGAATCTATGTAATTAATTCTTTTAGAATGTAGTCTGGGGAGAAAATTTGCTCCTGGAGTGCAAGCATGTTTCTTTTGATCAGACCATAAATATTATATAATTGCTCACACTTTTCTCTGTTTTATTTGCCAAGAAGTTCATTTAAGCCTCATACATACTCACAATGATTATATTCACCTTTGCTAACCTTTCTTTCATATTTAGTATATGTAAATATACTTTCATTTTAGCAACTGTATTGCACTGAGTTACCTTTTATTATTAGCTTCCTCAAGTTATTTTTGGAATAATCAAATACAATTACAGCTTTTTAATAACACCAATAATAATAAATCAGATACTATTTGAAATAAAAGAATATAGATATTTAGAATAATTAGCAAATTGAATGATTGCTTTTAAAGAAAAGTAACAAAAAGGCAGGCAACTTTAGTCTCCAGAAATTTGATACACAATAGCCATGATTTGATTTTTATTAGTCAAATAACTGACTTTAATATCCTAGATGGCATATTCTACTTGTTGTTTTATTCCTAATTTAAAGTAGCAGTTAGCTCTGGGCCATTCCTTTAGGAAATAAGAGAAAGTGGAATTGTATAATTAGAATATGAAAGTATAAAAGTTGTATCTTGCCCTTGGCTTGAATTTATAAGCACTTTAAAATCAAATACTTCATAGATAGTGCAGGTACCTTATTTTTGTAGATCATATTGTTCAACTTCCTCAATTTGCAGTTGAAAAAGTACAGTCTCAAAAAGGTGAATGTCTTACTAAAGACCACATTGCTGATTGGTGATAAAATCAAGATTAGATTTCATAACCTAAAAATTGGAAGAAACCCACCAAAAGTTCATCTTCTTTATCCTCATAATACATTTATTCCCATATAGTGCATTTCTTACACTAATTCAGCTTTTTAAAATGTGACCAACAAAACAAAACCATGAGGCTGAAGAAATCAGGCTCCCTGACTTCAGACTATACTACAAAGTTATAATAAGCAAAATGGTATGACACTGTCACAAAAAAAGATACATAGGTCAATAGAATAGGATAGAAAGCCCAGAAATAGCACCCCCAACACACCTGTGGTCAATTAATCTATAACAAAGCAGGCAAGACTATATAATGAAGGAAAGACAGACTCTTCAATAAATGGTGCTGGGAAATCTACACAAGCACATGTTACAAAATGAGATTAGAACATTCTTCAATGCCATACGTGAAAATAAATTCAAAATTGATTAAAGACCTAAATCTTAAGACCAGATACTCTAAAACTCTTAGAGGCAAACATAACCAGAACACACTTTGACATAAATTGCAACAAGATCTTTTCCGAGCCATTTCCTAGAGTAATGGAAATAAACAAATGAGGCATAATTAAACTTAAAAGTTTTTGTACAGCAAAGGAAACTATGAACAAAATGAGAATAAAACCTATACAATGGGAGAAAATATTTGCAAATGATGTGACTGACAAGAGCTTAATCTCCAAAATATACAAACAGCTTATATAACTCAATAACAAATAAGCAAATAACCCAATCAAGAACTGGATAAAAGACCTAAATAGACATTTCTCAGAGTAAGACAGAGGGATGTCCAACAGGCACATGAAAAGATATTTAACATCATAATCATCAAGGAAATGCAAATAAAAACTCTAATGAGGTAACACCCCACACCAGTTAGAATGACTATCATCAAAAAGCACCAGATAATAAATTCTAGAGAAGGTGTGGATAAAAAGGAACCCTCATTGGTGGGAATGCAAATTGGTACAGTCACTAAGGAGAACAGTAGGTGTGTCCTTTAAAAAACTAAAACTGCAGCTACCATATGTTTCAGCAATCTCACCCCTAGACATATATCCGTGTTGCTGTTGTTCAGTTGCCCAGTTGTGTCCAACTATTTGTGATCCCATGGACTGCAGCAAAACAGGACTCCCTGTCCCTCACATCTCCTGAAGTTTGTCCATGTTTATGTCCATTGCATCGGTGATGCCATCTAGCCATCTCATCTTCTGATGCCCTCTTCTCCTTCTGCCCTCAATCTTTCCCAGAATCAGGGGCTATTCCAATGAGTCAGCTGTTCACATTAGATGACCAAAATACCAGAGTTTCAGCTTCAGTATCAGTCCTTCTGACAAGTATTCAGGGTCGATTTCCCTCAAGATTGACTCATTTGAACTCCTTGCTGTCCAAGGGACTTTCAGAGTGTTCTCCAGCACCACAATTTGAAAGCAGCAATTCTTTAGCATTCTGCCTTCTTTATGGTCCAGCTCTCACAACTCTAGTGACCACTGGGAAGACCATAGCCTTGACTATGTTAACCTTTGTTGGCAGAGTAATGTCTCTGCTTTTCAACACACTGTCTATGTTTGTTATAGTTTTCCTGCCAAGAAGCAATTGTCTTCTGATTTCATGGCTGCAGTCACCATTTGCAGTAATTTTAGAGCCCAAGAAGTGAAAATCTGTCACTGCTTCCACCTTTTCCCCTTCTATTTACCATGAAATAATGGGGTTGGATGTCATGATCTTAGCTGTTTTAATATTTAGTCTTAAGTCAGCTCTTTCACTCTCCTCCTTCACCCTCATTAAGAGGCTCTTTAGTTCCTCTTAGCTTTCTGCCATTAGAATGATATCATCTGACTATCTGAGGTGGTTGATGTTTATCCAGCCTATCTTGATTCCAAACTGGTTGTCTGAGGAGGCCTTACAAGAAAAGAAGAGAAACTAAAGGCAAAGAAGAAAATGAAAGCTATATCCATCTGAAAGCAGAGATCCAAAGACTAGCAAGGAGAGATAAGAAAGCCTTTCTAAGTGAACAATGCAAAGAAATAGAGGAAAACAATGGAATAGGAAATACTAGAGATCTCTTTAAGAAAATTAGAGATACCAAGGTAATATTTCATGCAAAGATGGGCACAATAAAGGAAAAAAATAGTATAGACTTAACAGATGCAGAAGATATTAAGAAGAGATGATGAGAATATACAGAACTATATACAAAAAAGATCTTAATGACCTAGATAACCATGATGATGTGATCGCTCACCTAGAGCCAGACATCTTGGAGTGTGAAGGCAAGTGGGCCTTAGGAAGCATTACTACAAACAAAGCTAGGGCGAGTGATAGAATTTCAGGTGAGCTATGTCAAATCCTAAAAGATGATGTTGTGAAAGTGCTGCACTCAATATGCCTGCAAATTTGGAAAACTAAGCAGTGGCCAAAGGACTGGAAAATGTCAGTTTTCATTCCAATGCCAAAGAAAGGCAGTGCCAAAGAATGTTCAGAGAACTGCACAATTGCACTCATTTCACAAGCTAGCAAAGTAATGCTCAAAATTCTCCAAGCCAGGCTTCAACAGCATGTGAACCATGAACTTCCAGATGTTCAAGCTGGATTGAGAAAAGACAGAAGAACCAGAGATAAAATTGCCAAAATTCGTTGTATCATAGAAAAAGCAAGAAAATTCCAGAAAAACATCTACTTCTGCTTTATTGACAACACTAAAGCCTTTGACTGTATGGATCACAACAAACTGGAAAATTCTTCAAGAGATGGAAATACCAGACCATCTTACCTGCCTCCTGAGAAACCTGTATGCGGGTCAAGAAGCAACAGTTAGAATCAGACATGGAAAAACGGACTGGTTACTAATTGGGAAAGGAATACGTCAAGGCTGTATATTGTTACCCTGCTTACTTAACTTATATGCTGTGAACATCATGCAAAATGGATGATGCACAAACTGGAATCAAAATTTCTGGGAGAAATATCAATAACCTCAGATATGCAGAGGACACCACCCTTATGGCAGAAAGTGAAGAGGAACTAAAGAGCCTCTTTTTTTTTTTTTTTTAAGGGCCTCTTAATAGGATGGAAAGAACACTTTCTCCCCCACAAATTCATCAAAAGGACATTTAAACGCTGAGCAAATTCCACAAAACAACTTCTGAATGCTGGCAAAGGACATCAGGCACCCAGAAAAGCAGCCCATTGTCATTGAAAGGAGGTAGGAAAAAATATAAAAGGCAAAAAAAGAGATAAAAGAGGTAGAGACGGAGCTCTGTCCCAGGAAAAGGGATTCTTAAAAAGAGAGAAGTTTCTAAACACCAGGAAACACTCTCACTTCCGAGTCTGTGGTGAGCCTTGGGAGCACTGAAGGCAACATAACGGGGAGGAAAAATAAATAACTAAAACCCACAGATTATGTGCCCAACGGTAACTCCCCCAGCAGAGAAGCAGTGCAGACACCTGCACCCGCCACTAGCAAGCAGGGGCTGGGCAGGGAGGCGCGGGCTGCATTGCTTAGAGTAAGGATCTGGCCTGAATGCCCAAGGGCCATCAGAGTGAACTAACTTGGGCTAGCAAACCAGACTGTGGGATAGCTACCACGCAAAAAGCCATCCCTAACCTAAGACACCACCAGGCCCATGCCCAGAACAAAGGACTGAACAGAGAGAGCTGGCTGCAGACCATCCCCCTCTGGTGACAGGCAGCCAGAGCCAGAAGGGGGCAATCACAGCCCCAGAGAGACATTATCTACAAAACTGCAAGCAGGCTTCTTTGCTAACTAAGACTTCTTGGGGTTCTGGACGGTCAACATCCACCTGAGAAGGTGCACCGGTTGTACACCCAGAACACTGAGCAGCAGGGACGGGAGAGGTGATGAATTGCAGTGACCGTGCTCCCCAAACACCTCATCACCTGAGCACAAGCAGGCTTCTTTGCTAACTAAGACTTCTTGGGGTTCTGGACGGTCAACATCCACCTGAGAAGGTGCACCGGTTGTACACCCAGAACACTGAGCAGCAGGGACGGGAGAGGTGATGAATTGCAGTGACCGTGCTCCCCAAACACCTCATCACCTGAGCTGCTCAGATCTGGGAAGGGCACAAAATGCAGGCCCGACCAAGTCTGTGCCTCTGAGGACTACCCGAGTGCCTGAACCTAAGCGGCTTTGACCTGGGAGGTGCAGGCAGCCCAGGGCTGGCCTTTGACGGTTCCTTGCAGAGCAACCTAGAGCCTGAGCAGTGTGGTCAGGGAGGGCACATGCACCATGAGTGGGGGCAGGCCCAGTGTGGCTGAGACACTGTGAGCACATGCCAGTGTTATTTGTTTGCACAATCCCTCCCTCCCCACAGCACAACTGAACAAGTGAGCCTAAAAAAAGTGCCCACCACTGCCCTCCTTGTGCCAGGGAAGAAATCAGACACTGAAGAGACCAGCAAACAGAAGAAGCTAAAACAGAGGGAACCGCCTTGGAAGTTACAGNTATTTGTTATCAATTTTGTACCTTTAAGAACCCAATCTTCAGTACCCATTTTTACTTGGGAGTGAGATTACTGGCTTGACTGCTGTCTCCCCCTTTGGACTCTCCTTTTTCTCCACCAGATTGCCTCTGTCTCCTCCCTCCCCCTTCTCTTCTCTACCCAACTCTGTGAATCTCTGTGTGTTCCAGACGGTGGAGAACACTTAGGGAACTGATTACTGGCTGGATCTGTCTCTCTGTTTTTGATTCCTCCCTTTTATCCTCCTGGCCACTTCTGTCTACTTCCTCCCTCTTCTAGTGGTCCAGACTGTGAAGTGCACATAAGGAAGTGATTACTGGCTAGCTTGCTCTCTCCTCTTTTGATTCCACCTCATCTCATTTGGTCCACCTCTAACTCCCATTTAGGGAACTGATTACTGGCTGGATCTGTCTCTCTGTTTTTGATTCCTCCCTTTTATCCTCCTGGCCACTTCTGTCTACTTCCTCCCTCTTCTAGTGGTCCAGACTGTGAAGTGCACATAAGGAAGTGATTACTGGCTAGCTTGCTCTCTCCTCTTTTGATTCCACCTCATCTCATTTGGTCCACCTCTAACTCCCACCTCCCTCTTCTCTTCTCCATGTAACTCTGTGAACCTCTCTGGGTGTCCCTTACTGTGGAGAAACTTTTCATCTTTAACCTAGATGTTTTACCAACAGTGCTATATAGAAGGAAAAGTCTTGAGAATACTGTAAAAATAAGACTGAAAACCAGAAGTAGGAGGTTTGTGTCAAAAATCCTGAGAACACCAAAGAACTCCTGACTCCAGGGAACATTAATCAACAGGAGCTCATCAAACACCTCCATACCTACACTGAAACCAAGCACCACCCAAAGGCCAAGAAGTTCCAGAGCAAGACGTACCATGCAATTCTCCAGCAACGCAGGAAAATAGCCCTGAGCTTCAATATACAAGCTGCCAAAAGTTACACCAGAACCACTGACATCTCATGAATCATTACTGGACACTTCATTGCACTCCAGAGAGAAGAAAGCCAGCTCCACCCATCAGAACACCGACACAGGCTTCCCTAACCAAGAAACCTTGACAAGCCACCTGTACAATCTGACCCACAGTGAGGAAACTACACAACAAATAGAACTCCACAAACTGCGAGAATACAGAAAGGCCACCCCAAACTCAGTAATATAAACAAGATGAAGAAACAGAGGAATAGCCAGCAGGTAAAGGGACAAGATAAATGCCCACCAAACCAAACAAAAGAGGGAGAGATAGAGAATCTACCTGATAAATAATTCCAAATAATGATAGTGAAAATGATCCAAAATCTTGAAATCAAAATGGAATCACAGATAAATAGCCTGGAGACAAGGACTGAGAAGATGCAAGAAAGGTTTAACAAGGACCTAGAAGAAATAAAAAAGAGTCAATATATAATGAATAATGCAATAAATGAGATCAAAAACACTCTGGAGGCAACAAATAGTAGAATATTGGAGGCAGAAGATAGGATTGGTGAAGTAGAAGATAGAATGGTAGAGATAAATGAATCAGAGAAGAAAAAGAAAAATGAACTAAAAGAAATGAGGACAATCTCAGAGACCACCAGGACAATATGAAACACCCCAACATTCGAATTATAGGAGTCCCAGAAGAAGAAGACAAAAAGAAAGACCATGAGAAAATACTAGAGGAGATAAAAGTTGAAAAATTCCCTAAAATGGGGAAGGAAATAATTACTCAAGTTCGAGAAACCCAGAGAGTCCCAAACAAGATAAACCCAAGGCAAAACACCCCAAGACACATATTAATCAAATTAACAAAGATCAAACACAAAGAACAAATATTAAAAGCAATAAGGGAAAAACAACAAATAACACACA
>SJYT01085157.1:413940-514150 GCA_006410635.1 Cephalophus harveyi | reverse complement strand
ATAGGGAATCTACCTGAGAAAGAATTCCGAATATTGATAGTGAAAATGATCCAAAATCTTGAAATCAAAATGGAATCACAGATAAATAGCCTGGAGACAAGGATTGAGAAGATGCAAGAAAGGTTTAACAAGGACCTAGAAGAAATAAAAAAGAGTCAATATATAATGAATAATGCAATAAATGAGATCAAAAACACTCTGGAGGCAACAAATAGTAGAATATTGGAGGCAGAAGATAGGATTGGTGAAGTAGAAGATAGAATGGTAGAGATAAATGAATCAGAGAAGAAAAAGAAAAATGAACTAAAAGAAATGAGGACAATCTCAGAGACCACCAGGACAATATGAAACACCCCAACATTCGAATTATAGGAGTCCCAGAAGAAGAAGACAAAAAGAAAGACCATGAGAAAATACTAGAGGAGATAAAAGTTGAAAAATTCCCTAAAATGGGGAAGGAAATAATTACTCAAGTTCGAGAAACCCAGAGAGTCCCAAACAAGATAAACCCAAGGCAAAACACCCCAAGACACATATTAATCAAATTAACAAAGATCAAACACAAAGAACAAATATTAAAAGCAATAAGGGAAAAACAACAAATAACACACAGGGGGATTACCATAAAAATAACAGCTGATCTTTCAATAGAAACTCTTCAGGCCAAGAGGGAATGGCAAGATATACTTAAAGAGATGAAAGAAAATAACCTACAGCCCAGATTACTATACCCAGCAAGGATCTCATTCAAATATGAAGGAGAAATCAAAAGCTTTCCAGGCAAGCAAAAGCTGAGAGAATTCAGCACAACCAAACCAGTTCTCCAACATATGCTAAAGGATCTTCTCTAGATGGGAAACACAAAAAGGGTGTGTAAACTCGAACCCAAAACCAAAATGTTAATGGCAACGAGATCATACTTATCAATAATTACCTTAAAGGTAAATGGGTTGAATGCCCCAACCAAAAGGCAAAGACTGGCTGAATAGATACAAAAAAAGATCCCTATATATGTTGTCTACAAGAGACCCACTTCAAAACAGGGGACACATACAGACTGAAATTGAGGGGATGGAAAAAGATATTCCACGCAAATAGAGACCAAAAGAAAGCTAGAGTAGCAATACTTATATCAGATAAAATAGGCTTTAAAACAAAGCCTGTGAAAAGTTACAAGAGACCCACTTCAAAACAGGGGACACATACAGACTGAAATTGAAGGGCTGGAAAAAGATATTCCACGCAAATAGAGACCAAAAGAAAGCTAGAGTAGCAATACTTATATCAGATAAAATAGGCTTTAAAACAAAGCCTGTGAAAAGAGACAAAGAAGGCCACTACATAATGATCAAAGGATCAATCTAAGAAGAAGATATAACAATTATAAATATATATGCACTCAACATAGGAGCACCGCAATATGTAAGGCAAATGCTAACAAGTATGAAAGGGGAAATTAACAATAACACAATAATAGTGGGAAATTTTAATACCCCACTCACACCCATGGATAGATCAACTAAACAGAAAATTAATGAGGAAACACAAACTTTAGATGATACAATAGAGCAGTTAGACGTAATTGATATCTATAGGACATTTCACCCCAAAACAATGAATTTCACCTTTTTCTCAAGTGCACACGAAAAGTTCTCCAGGATATATCACATCCTGGGCCATAAAACTAGCCTTGGTAAATTCAAAAAAATTGAAATCAATCCAAGCATCTTTTCTGAACACAATGCAGTAAGGTTAGATCTCAATTACAGGAGAAAAACTATTAAAAATTGCAACATATAGAGGCTAAACAACACGCTGCTGAATAACCAACAAATCACATAAGAAATCAAAAAAGAAATCAAAATATGCATAGAAATGAATGAAAATGAAAACACAACAAACCAAAACTTGCGAGACAATGTAAAAGCAGTGCTAAGAGGAATGTTCATAACAATACAGTCATACCTCAAGAAACAAGAAAAAAGTCAAGTAAATAACCTAACTCTGCACCTAAATCAACTAGAAAAGGAAGAAATGAAGAACCCCAGGGTTAGTAGAGGGAAAGAAATCTTAAAAATTAGGGCATAAATAAATGCAAAAGAAACAAAAGAGACCATAGCAAAAATCAACAAAGCAAAAAGCTGGTTCTTTGAAAGGATAAATAAAATTGCCAAACCATTAGCCAGACTCATCAAGAAACAAAGAGAGAAAAATCAAATCAATAAAATTAGAAATGAAAATGGAGAGATTACAACAGACAACACAGAAATACAAAGGATCATAAGAGACTACTATCAGCAATTATATGCCAATAAATTGGACAACGTGGAAGAAATGGACAAATTTTTAGAAAAATACAAACTTCCAAAACTGAACCAGGAAGAAATAGAAAATCTTAACAGACCCATCACAAGCACGGAAATTGAAACTGTAATCAGAAATCTTCCAGCAAACAAAAGCCCAGGTCCAGACGGCTTCACAGCTGAATTCTACCAAAAATTTCGAGAAGAGCTAACACCTATCCTACTGAGACTCTTCCAGAAAATTGCAGAGGAAGGTAAACTTCCAAACTCATTCTATGAGGCCACCATCACCCTAATACCAAAACCTGACAAAGATGTCACCAAAAAAGAAAACTACAGGCCAATATCACTGATGAACATAGATGCAAAAATCCTTAACAAAATTCTAGCAATCAGAATCCAACAACACATTAAAAAGATCATACACCATGACCAAGTGGGCTTTATCCCAGGGATGCAAGGATTCTTCAATATCCGCAAATCAATCAATGTAATTCACCACATTAACAAATTGAAAAATAAAAGCCATATGATTATCTCAATAGATGCAGAGAAGGCCTTTGACAAAATTCAACATCCATTTATGATAAAAACTCTCCAGAAAGTAGGAATAGAAGGAACATACCTCAACATAATAAAAGCTATATATGACAAACCCACAGCAAACATTATCCTCAATGGTGAAAAACTGAAAGCATTTCCCCTAAAGTCAGGAACAAGACAAGGGTGCCCACTTTCACCGCTACTATTCAACATAGTTCTGGAAGTTTTGGCCACAGCAATCAGGGCAGAAAAAGAAATAAAAGGAATCCAAATTGGAAAAGAAGAAGTAAAACTCTCACTGTTTGCAGATGACATGATCCTCTACATAGAAAATCCTAAAGACTCCACCAGAAAATTACTAGAGCTAATCAATGAATATAGTAAAGTTGCAGGATATAAAATCAACACACAGAAATCCCTTGCATTCCTATACACTAATAATGAGAAAGTAGAAAAAGAAATTAAGGAAACAATTCCATTCACCATTGCAACGAAAAGAATAAAATACTTAGGAATATATCTACCTAAAGAAACTAAAGACCTATATATGGAAAACTATAAAACACTGATGAAAGAAATCAAAGAGGACACTAATAGATGGAGAAATATACCGTGTTCATGGATCGGAAGAATCAATATAGTGAAAATGAGTATACTACCCAAAGCAATCTACAGATTCAATGCAATCCCTATCAAGCTACCAGCGGTATTTTTCACAGAACTAGAACAAATAATTTCAAGATTTGTATGGAAATACAAAAAACCTCGAATAGCCAAAGCAATCTTGAGAAAGAAGAATGGAACTGGAGGAATCAACCTGCCTGACTTCAGGCTCTACTACAAAGCCACAGTCATCAAGACAGTATGGTACTGGCACAAAGACAGAAATATAGATCAATGGAACAAAATAGAAAGCCCAGAGATAAATCCACACACCTATGGACACCTTATCTTCGACAAAGGAGGCAAGAATATACAATGGAGTAAAGACAATCTCTTTAACAAGTGGTGCTGGGAAAACTGGTCAACCACTTGTAGAAGAATGAAACTAGATCACTTTCTAACACCACACACAAAAATAAACTCAAAATGGATTAAAGATCTAAACGTAAGACCAGAAACTATAAAACTCCTAGAGGAGAACATAGGCAAAACACTTTCCGACATAAATCACAGCAGGATCCTCTATGATCCACCTCCCAGAATACTGGAAATAAAAGCAAAAATAAACAAATGGGATCTAATTAAAATTAAAAGCTTCTGCACAACAAAGGAAACTATAAGCAAGGTAAAAAGACAGCCTTCTGAATGGGAGAAAACAATAGCAAATGAAGCAACTGACAAACAACTAATCTCAAAAATATACAAGCAACTTATGCAGCTCAATTCCAGAAAAATAAACGACCCAATCAAAAAATGGGCCAAAGAACTAAACAGACATTTCTCCAAAGAAGACATACGGATGGCTAACAAACACATGAAAAGATGCTCAACATCACTCATTATCAGAGAAATGCAAATCAAGACCACAATGAGGTACCATTTCACACCAGTCAGAATGGCTGCGATCCAAAAGTCTACAAGCAATAAATGCTGGAGAGGGTGTGGAGAAAAGGGAACCCTCTTACACTGCTGGTGGGAATGCAAACTAGTACAGCCACTATGGAGAACAGTGTGGAGATTCCTTAAAAAACTGCAAATAGAACTGCCTTATGACCCAGCAATCCCACTGCTGGGCATACACACCGAGGAAACCAGAATTGAAAGAGACACATGTACCCCAATGTTCATTGCAGCACTGTTTATAATAGCCAGGACATGGAAACAACCTAGATGTCCATCAGCAGATGAATGGATAAGAAAGCTGTGGTACATATACACAATGGAGTATTACTCAGCCATCAAAAAGAATTCATTTGAATCAGTTCTAATGAGATGGATGAAACTGGAACCTATTATACAAAGTGAAGTAAGCCAGAAAGAAAAACACCAATACAGTATACTGACACATATATAAGGAATTTAGAAAGATGGCAATGATAACACTGTATGCGAGACAGCAAAAGAGACACAGATGTATAGAACGGACTTTTGGACTCTGTGGGAGAGGGAGAGGGTGGAATGATTTGGGACAATGGCACTGAAACATGTATACTATCATGTAAGAATGAAGCACCAGCCTATGTTCGATACAGGATACAGGATGCTTGGGGCTGGTGCACGGGGATGATCCAGAGAGAGGATATGGAGTGGGATGTGGGAGGGGGATTCAGGATTGGGAGCTCATATACACCCGTGGTGGATTCATGTCAATGTATGGCAAAACCAATACGGTATTGTAAAGTAAAATAAAGTAAAAATTAAAATAAATAAATAAATAAAGTAAGCAAAGATTGGACAGTAGCTGCAGTAATGTATCTATTAGAAACACATTCATTCTCTTGTTAAACATACTAGATAGTGAGCTGCCTAAGTAAAAAAATTTCCATATTTACATTTACTGAGTTACACATTTCAGTGAAATTTGGAAAGCACTCTATTGTGTCATCATATTAAATTCTTACAAGGATCTCATGAAATTAATTTATTAAACCCATTTCAGAGTTGAGGAAGCTGAGTTTTAGAGAAGTTATATATCATGCTTAATGTGATCAACTTGTAAATGATAGAAACAGAATTTAATCTCAGGTCCATCTGTTAAGCAGATAATATCCTTAGAAATCTCTGCTTTTTGGGTAAGCATAAAAATCACACACCTCCGCACATTAACTTCCCTGAAGAAACTTCTTGGTTAGTATGAATTCTTAAAATTTCATCTGAACATTTAAAACATATTTTTTACATTTCCTTTTTGTATTCTTCATTAAAAAAATAATAGATTTCCAATTATTCAAATATAAATAGAGCATGCTATATCAAACCATTTCCTACTTGAGTTTCAGATATGTAACTTTTTCACTGGAAAGATGAGAAATACATTAAGCAAATCTTCAATCTTCTTGGTAATATTAGATGGGTGGATGGATAAAAGAAAATATGTAATTATTCAGAGTGCCTGGAAAAGAATCATAAGTATGTGCTATTTAATAAAATTTAGTATGATGCTGTCCATAGGGTTGCACAGAGTCAGACACGACTGAATTGACCTAGCATGCATGCATTGGAGAAGGAAATGGCAACCTGCTCCAGTATTCTTGCCTGGAGAATCCCAGGGAAAGAGGAGCTTGGTGGGCTCCCATCTATGGGGTCGCACACAGTCAGACATGACTGAAGCGACTTAGCAGCAGCAGCAGGATGAAGTTTATGACGCCAAGTACAAATAATTAAAGTTTTTTTTTTTTTTTTTGACATAAATTGTCTCTTACGAAAGTTCCAGGCACTCTAGTTATTTGCTATACTTTCTACAGCTGTAACTGCAAGACTAGAAACATAAATTCCAGTAGGTAATACAACTGGGTTTATTGAGTTTGTTATTCATATAAAGATATTTTCTGAAAACACAGAATGTCTCTTCGTATTTCTCTTAATGTCTAGGAAAAAAAAGATAAGCAGTTATTTCTTTGGGAAGAGAAAAAGACATCTTATATACGAGAAGTCTAAAGAACATTGTCTTTTCATTATCTGCCCATTAGTCCACTGAATTTGTATATTTTCAACACAAATCACTTCTGAATGATATGGAAAAAAATCAAGTGGGAAATGTATAACATATATCTGATTTTGATAACTAGCTAATGCTATCTCCTCTTCCACAGAATAATTGTTCTGGAAAGACATCATCATCACTTAAAAATGTGACAGATATTTGAGCAGAGTGTAAAATCACCAGGAAGCATCCTCCTACATCAAAGATAATCAGAGCCAGATATCAGTTCAAGTGGTAGAAACAAGATTTATTCAGTTAACTATTAACAATAGATAAAGAGCTTAATAAGAGTCACTCCAATTTGTGCAGAGGTGACTGAATGTTTTAAAGGGATGATGAGGGAGTGGAGAGGGAAAATAATGGAGCTTAGGTAGAGTTAGGGAGTAAAAATGACCAAAAGTGAGAATAGAGGCATGTGGGAAAGCCATCTAGCCTTCAGTTCAGTCACTCAGTTTCGTCTGACTCTTTGCAACCCCATGAGCCACAGCATGCCAAGCCTCCCTGTCCATCACCAACTCCCAGGGTCCACCCAAACCCAGGTCCATTGAGTCGGTGATGCCATCCAACCATCTTACCCTCTGTCGTCCCCTTCTCCTCCTGCCCTCAATCTTTCCCAGCATCAGGGTTTTTTCCAGTAAGTCAGTTCTTCACATCACGTGGCCAAAGTATTGGAGTTTCAGCTTCAGCATCAGTCTTTCCAATGAACACCCAGGACTGATCTCCTTTAGGATGGACTGGTTGGATCTCCTTGCAGTCCAAGGGACTCTCAAGAGTCTTCTCCAACACCACAGTTCAAAAGCATAAGTTCTTCAGCACTCAGTTTTCTTTATAGCCCAACTCTCACATCCATACATGACCACTGGAAAAAGCATAGCCTTGACCAGACAGACCTTTGTTGACAATGTAATATCTCTGCTTTTGAATATGCTGTCCAGGTTTGTCATAACTTTCCTTCCAAGGAGTAAGCATCTTTTCATTCATGGTTGCAATCACCATCTGTAGTGATTTTAGAGCCCAGAAAAATAAAGTCTCTCACTGTTTCTGCTGTTTCCCCATCTATTTGCCATAAAGTGATGGGACCGGAAGCCATGATCTTAGTTTTCTGAAAGTTGAGCTTTAAGCCAACTTTTTTACTCTCCTCTTTCACTTTCATCAAGAGGCTCTTTAGTTCTTCTTCAGTTTCTTCTAATATCTGAGGTTATTGGTATTTCTGCCAGCAATCTTGATTCCAGCTTGTGTTTCATCCAGCCCAGCATTTCTCATGATGTGCTCTGCATAGAAGTTAAATAAGCAGGGTGACAATATACAGCCTTGATGTACTCCTTTTCCTATTTGGAACCAGTTTGTTGTTCCATGTCCAGTTCTAACTGTTGCTTCCTGACCAGCATATAGGTTTCTCAAGAGGCAGGTCAGGTGGTCTGGTATTCCCATCTCTTTCAGAATTTCCCACAGTTTATTGTGATCCACACAGTCAAAGGCTTTGGCATAGTCAATAAAACAGAAATAGATGTCTTTTCTGGAACTCTCTTCCTTTTTCCATGATCCAGTGGATGTTGGCAATTTGATCTCTGGTTCCTCTGCCTTTTCTAAAACCAGCTTGAACATCAGGAAGTTCATGGTTCACGTATTGCTGAAGACTGGCTTGGAGAATTTTGAGTATTACTTTACTAGCGTGTGAGATGAGTGCAATTGTACCTTGAGCATTCTTTGGCATTGCCTTTTTTTGGGATTGGCCAACTGCTGAGTTTTCCAAATTTGCTGTCATATTGAGTTCAGCACTTTCACAGCATCATCTCTCAGGATTTAAAATAGCTCAACTGGAATTCCATCACCTCCACTAGCTTTGCTTGTAGTGATGCTTTCTAAGGGCCACTTGACTTCACATTCCAGGATGCCTGGCTCTAGTTGAGTGATCACACCATTGTGATTATCTTGGCCATGAAGATCTTTTTTGTACAGTTCTTCTGTGTATTCTTGCTACCTTTTCTTAATATCTTCTGCTTCTGTTAGGTCCATACCATTTCTGTCCTTTATCGAGCCCATTTTTGCATGAAATGTTCCCTTGATAGCTCTAATTTTCTTGAAGAGATCTCTAGTCTTTCCCATTCTGTTGTTTCCCTCTATTTCTTTGCATTGATCACTGAGGAAAGCTTTCTTATCTCTCCTTGCTATTCTTTGGAACTCTACTTTCAGATACTTATATCTTTTCTTTTCTCCTTTGCATTTCACTTCTCTTCTTAGGATGCTTCAAAAGGAGTGTTTCCTCTTCTATCTGAAATTCTCTACTCCCAGATAACCAGACAGCTTTCCTTCACTCTTATTCAAATCTCTGCCTATTCTTCATCTTCTGAAGCATGCTCCTTAATTGTTCAGATGTGTTTGCCCTCACTTTCTATCCTCCATGCTCCTTCAGACTGCACAAACACTTCTGGCTTCATTATTATCGGGTTACCTTTCTGATTTCCTAGGCAACTTTAATCACCATTGAAATTATGTATTAATCTGAAGCCTTATCAAAGATTTACTTTATTTTCCTCATATAAGAACCATGAAGATGTAACTTTGACATATTCTTTGTCATATGGTTCCAATATAATGCCTGACAAAAAAAGTTTCTAATTAATTAATGGCTAAAATGTATGAATGATATTGGATAGTTAAGAGATTCACAATACAGTCACCAAAACTCCACTCATGTCTCAAATTGCAACATAAGTTCAGGAAGAGTAAAAGATTTTACAGCAACTTAAAAAGGAGTCCTAACAAAAAAAGTATCAATATATACACATATTTTTTCTCCAATATCAGATTTCTCCACATTTCTCCACTATGACCCCATGGACTGGAGCAGGCTCCTCTGTCCATGGAATTTTTCAGGCAAGAATATTGGAGCTGGTTGCCATTTCCTTCTCCAGAGGATCTTTCCAACCCAGGACTGTCTGTTTATTGGAATGTGTGTTAGCTCTTCTAAGACAAAAGAGTAATGGTTTAATTTTATCTGATTTACTAGCTTTTTTTAAATTTAAATTTATTTATTTTAATTGGAGGCTAATTACTTTACAATATTGTATTGGTTTTGCCATACATCAACATGAATCCACCATGGGTGTACATGTGCTCCCAATCCTAGCTTAAAATGAAACTAGGAAATTATCTTTCTTCAAAAGGTGTGTATGTAAACTGGCCAAAAATGTTAGCAAAACAATTTACATATTTGGCTTTATGTAACAACTAAACAGTAAAGACATCTTTCTTCCACTATTTGCTTTGATAAGCAAAGACTTTCTGAGGGCCAGACATCTTGCAACTTGTTATTTTGGTTTTTCCCACTGGGGCAGTGAGGGGGTGGGGTGGGGAGTATATGTGTATCTGTCATCAAGCCCTGATAATTGGTCTGCCTGTCCTATCAAATTAATTCAAGTATTTGCCTGAGGCATTTTCACACTTTTCCTTTTCTCAGCCAATAGAAGTCATATGTAGGAGTTTGCCTAAAAATAAGCAGTAAGCACCTATCTGGAGGAAGAAATGGGGCACTGTATGGAACTAGAAGAAGAAAAATGGGAGAATTTTATTTTTCCAAATGAACTGAGTCCTTTGAAAATCAATGGATTACAATATTGTAAGTTTACATATGCCTCAAGTAAAATCCAAATGAATGTAGAATTGGCAAACTGAGAATGTTTTAAATTGATGATAAAACAGAGGTAGCCAGATTTTCTCACTTAATATACTTGCTTTAAAACATCAGCTAAGACAGAGAGCAAGGAAAATATAAAAGAGCCTGACACTGTAGCCAGAGCATGGAGATCAGCTTGGATTTATACTCAGATAGGAAAGAGAGTTCAGATAAGGCAGTAGCACCCCACTCCAATACTCTTGTCTGGAGAATCCCAGGGACTGCAGGGCCTGGTGGGCTGCCATCTATGGGGTCGCACTGAGCCAGACACGACTGAAGCGACTTAGCAGCAGCAGCAGTAAGGAGAGTTAATTTTCCTGAAGACCCAGAGGAACAAGGAGGAAACTTAGCAATGCAATCCAAGAGGGCCAATGGCCTCTGTTTTGGTCTCCTTGCCTACATTTTTCCATTGTTACAGTTTATGTGCCTTCATAGTGGCTAAAAGTCTTGTGTATAATCTTAGGTAAAGCTTTTAACCTCAGTGTGCTTCTACTGCCTCATTCATATAATGACTGTAATGAATTTACCTACCTCATTGGATTGTTGTGAAACTTTTTTTAAAATCATAAGGTTGTTTCTCTGGTCTCATATAGACAAAGCACCTAGAATGGTATCCGGTATCATTTTAAGTTGATTATTACAATTATTCTCAATTTTTATAACTTAGCAAAGCATGTTAGCCATGCATGATTGTGTGTGTATGTGTATGTTCCCAGCTCTTTGCGAGTGCATGTACTGTAACCTGCCAGGCTCCTCTGTCCATGTAATTTTCCATTCAAGAATACTGGAGCTGGTTGCCATTTCCTTCTCCAAAGTATCTTACAGAGTACCTAGTACTAGTTTCCCCTGACTTTTCCTTATTTTACACATCTGAAAATTCAGGAAGAGCAACAATTTATATCACTTCTATATTAAACTTTCTCAATCTCTCCATCTCTAAAATTTAATGAAATCAGAAAGAAAAAAGAAAATGAAGCCAAATGAAGCTGAGGAGACAGTGTTGTTGTTTCTAAAATAAAATGTGTTAAGTAGAGTATGAAAACAGATCTAAGCAAGTATATAGCACGTGAAAAAGACATACACAGAGAATATTCATATTTAAAGGTGACCTTCCTGGAAATAACATCATATTTTACAGTTACATTTCAACCTCAAAATCATCAGGAGCATCTAAAAGTAGAATACACAAGCATTTAGAGGTTTGCAGAGTTCTAAGTGACATACTCATTGCCAAAAATATGACAACATTTAAGAAAATATTTCCTTTACCCAGTACATTCCAAGTCCACTTTAGAAAGATGAAGGGGCCACAATCAATTCTAAAATGATTACAATTAAAAGAGAACATACTAGATATATACACAGATTGCTGGAGACTTATTTAGGTGTTTTTGTTAAAAATATCTTACCATGTGAGGTTGGGGCTTGCCTGGTGGCACTAGTGGCAAAGAACCTGCTTACCAATGCAGGAGACGTAAGAGATGTGGGTTTGATCCTTGGGTTGGGAAGATCTCCTGGAGAAGAGTATGACAACCCACTCCACCATTCTTGCCTGGAGAACCCCATGGACAGAAGAGCCTGGCAGGCTACAGTTCATATGGTCTCAAAAAGTCCACATGACTGAAGCAAGTTTAGCATGCATGAGGTAAGCTCTGGTTTTTCCAGTAATCATGTATGGATGTGAGAGTTGGACTATAAAGACAGCTGAGCACCAAAGAATTGATGCTTTTGAACTATGGTGCTGGAAAGACTTTTGAGAGTTTTTTGGACTGCAAGGAGATCCAACCAGTCCATCCTAAAGGAATTCAGTCCTGAATATTCATTGGAAAGACTGATGCTGAAGCTGAAACTCCAATAATTTGGCCACCTGATGTGAAGAACTGACTCATTTGAAAAGACCCTTATGCTGGGAAAGATTGAAGGAGGGAAGAGAAGGGGACAACAGAGGATGAGATGGTTGGATGGCATCACTGACTCAATGGACATGAGTTTGAGTCAACTTAGGGAGTTGGTGATGGACAGGGAGGCCTGGCGTGCTGCAGTCCATGGAGTTGCAGAGAGTCGGACACAACTGAATGACTAAACTGAACTGAATTGAATGGAACTAAAGGATGACTTAGTAAGTGAGCTGTTACTATTACTTCCTGGGAAATATATGTATATGGAGTTTCACAATTATATTTACTCTAAGGCAATTTTAGGCTTCCCTGGCAGCTCAGAGGGTAAAGAATCTGTTTGTAATGCAGGAGACCTGGGTTCGATCCTTGGGTGGGGAAAATCCCCTGGAGAAGGAAATGGCAACCTACTCAAGTTTTCTTGCCTGAAGAATCCCCATGGCAGAGGAGCCTAGAGGGCTATAGTCCATGGGGTCGCAAAGAGTCAGACATGACTTGGTGGCTAACACTTTCTAAAAGCAATTTTAGCAAACTGCTATCCTCACAATTACTCCAATTATTTGTAACTGGAGTAATTAAACTCCAAACTAGTTCCAAAGATAAAAGCAAAAATATAAGATAGAAAATAACAGCTTCTCAAAATGCAAGAAGTAAACTTTGGAAGTAGTTTAGAAATTTTTAGGCTAGCAAAACTAGGAGAGACATACTGGTTCACTGAGAAAATTATATCTAGAGGGACAAAGAGGGACCATATTACTGAAAGTGAAGTAACTTTTACGTGTCAAATGGCCTTTATTTGATCCTGAAAGTGAAAGTTGCGTAGTCCTGTCTGACTCTTTGAGATCCCAGGACTATACAGTCCTTGGAATTCTCTAGGCCAGAATATGGAGTGGGAAGCCTTTCCCTTCTCCAGGGAATCTTCCCAACCCAGCTATAAAAATCAGGTCTCTCACATTGCAGGCAGATTTTTTACCAGCTGAGTCATCAGGAAAGCCCTTATTTGATCCTGATTATACCTTTCCTTTTGGAGAAGACAATGGCACCTCTTGCCTGGAAAATCCCATGGAAGGAGGAGCCTGGTGGGCTGCAGTCCATGTGGTCGCTAAGAGTCGGACACGACTGAGCGACTTCACTTTCACTTTTCACTTTCATGCATTAGAGAAGGAAATGGCAACCCACTCCAGTGTTCTTGCCTGGAGAATCCCAGGGATGGGGGAGCCTCATGGGCTGCCGTCTATGGGGTCGCACAGAGTCGCACACAACTGAAGCGACTTAGCAGCAGCAGCAGCAACCTACCTTTCCTTGGGCTTTCCTGGTGGCTCAGTGGTAAGGAATCCATCTGCATTAGAGGAGCTGCAGGAGACATGGGTTTGATTCCTGGGTTGGGTAAACCCCATGGAGGAGGGCATAGCAACGCACTCTAGTATTCTTGCCTGGAGAAACCCATGGACAGAGGAACTTGGCAGGCTCAGTCCATAGGGTCACAAAGACATTACTGAAGTGACTTAGTATGCATGCCCGCCTTCTCTTATGGAACTTATTTAATTTTACTGGCTATAGAATTCATGTTTGGCGCTTTTTCCTGCAAATTTACATACTTCACTACCTGCTCATGCTTGTGGCATTTGAAAAGAAATCAGTTATAATTCTTATCCTTTTTCTTCTATAAGTAAGGCCTTTTGTCCTCTGGCTCCTTTCAGAATTTTCTTTGTTTTGGTATTTGGCATTCACTTTGGAAAATTTTCTGCCATTATCACTTCAATTTGTTCTCTCTTCTGCCTTTGCTATTCCAATTTTGTGCATTTTTCATGTCTTGAAATTTTCTCACCATTCTTTCTTATTCTGTTTATTATTATTATTTTCTTTCCATTACAATTAATCTACCATTAAACTTACTGATTCTCTCCTCAGTAACACCATACCTACTGATGAGTCCATCAAAGGTATTCTTCATTTTTCTTACAGTATTTTTGATTTCTAGAATTTTCCATGCCTCTGCTTATAATACCCATCTATTCTTGCATGCATGTTACTTTTTGCAATAGTTCCCTTAACACATTCATCACTGTTATTTTAAATTCTCTATGTGATAACTCCAACATGTGCTGTATCTGGGTTTGGTTATGATGATTCCTTTTTCTTTTCATACTTTGTCTTTTATGCTTTTTCCATGCCTTGTAATTATTTTGCTAAAAGATAGACATATATTAGGAAATAGGAACTGAAGTATTTAGGTCTTTTTTAGTGAGATTTCATGTCAGTCAGACTAGGAGTTGAGGAGTATTTGGTATTTGCTGTAGCTATAGGTTCAGAGGATTCACATTCTTTTAATGTTCCAGTTTTGTGGATGTTGCTTACTTTGGGTTTCCCTAAGTACTCTTACTCAGAGAGAGTCTATACTTTGCAGCCTTACCAAATATAGCTTGCTGTTATTAAAGTACTGTTGATGTGGCAGTAAGGTATGGGGGGTGTGGAGAGAGCTCCGTTCTATCACTGGATAACATCTCAGTCTTTCACTGACCCAGTGTCCTTGGGCTCTGACTTCTACAAGGATTTCTTCAGTAGAATAGCTTTTTTCCTCCTGTTCCCTATTCTCTTCCCTGGGTGTAGATTCCTAAGCATTCTCAATCTATTTCCTTGAAGTTTTACTCTGTTGAATACATCTTATTGTTGCTGTTTTTTGTTTTATTTTGAGGGGCGGTTTCTTTTTAAATGAGACAGGAAGTTTGGAGGTGATTGAAGTGAGAGGAATTTGCTTCCCACAGTGGTAATAAGGTCTGCTGCTGCTGTTGCTGCTAAGTCGCTTCAGTCGTGTCTGACTCTGTGCGACCCCTTAGAAGGCAGTCCACCAGGCTCCCCCGTCCCTGGGATTCTCCTGGAAAGAACACTGGAGTGGGTTGCCATTTCCTTCTCCAGTGCATGAAAGTGAAAAGTGAAAGTGAAGTCGCTCAGTCATGTCCGACTCTTTGCGACCACATGGACTGCAGCCCACCAGGCTCCTCCATCCATGGGATTTTCCAGGCAAGAGTACTGGAGTGGGGTACCATTGCCTTCTCTAGGCAAAATATATTTCTTTGGAAAGGGTTTCCTGTAATTGAGAAGGTTTGGGGCAAATTCACAATGATCTAAATCAAATCCCTTACGATTATACAGTGTGAGTGAGAAAGAGATTTAAGGGACTAGATCTGATAGACAGAGTGCCTGATGAACTATGGATGGAGATTCCTGACATTGTACAGGAGACAGGGATCAAAACCATTCTCAAGAAAGAGAAATGCAAAAAAGCAAAATGGTTGTCTGAGGAGGCGTTACAAATAGCTGTGAAAAGAAGAGAAGTGAAAAGCAAAGGAGAAAAGGAGGTGATTGAAGATACAAAGATGCAAAGACATACCCATCTGAATGCAGAGTTCCAAAGATTAGCAAAGAGAAATAAGAAAGACTTCCTCAGTGATCAATGCACAGAAATAGAGAAAACAATAGAATGGGAAAGACTAGTGATCTCTTCAAGAAAATTAGAGATACCAAGGGAAAATTTCATGCAAAGATGGGCTCAGTAAAGGACAGAAATAAAGGACCTAACAGAAGCAGAAGATATTAAGAAGAGGTGGCAAGAATACACAGAAGAACTGTACAAAAAAAGATCTTCATGACCCAGATAATCATGATGGTGTGATCACTCACCTAGAGCCAGACATACAGGAATGTGAAGTCAACTGGGCCTTAGGAAGCAACACTACGAAAAAAGCTAGTGGAGGTGATGGAATTTCAGTTGAGCTATTTCAAATCCTAAAATATGATGCTGTGAAAGTGTTATACTCAATATGCCAGCAAATTTGGAAAACTCAGCAGTGGCCACAGGATGGGAACATGTCAGTTTTCATTTCAATCCCAAAGAAACACAATGGCAAAGAATGCTCAAACTACCACGCAATTGCACTCATTTCACACGCTAGTAAAGTAATGCTCAAAAGTCTCCTGTCCAGGCTTCAACAGTACATGAACTTTGAACTTCCAGATATTTAAGCTGGATTTAGAAAAGGAACCAGAGATCAAATTTCTAACATCCGTTGGATCATTGAAAAAGCAAGAGATTTCCAGAAAAACATCTATTTCTGCTTTATTGACTATGCCAAAGCTTTTGACTGTGTGGATCACACCAAACTGCAAAATTCTGAAAGAGATGGGAA
The DNA here is from genome assembly GCA_006410635.1 of Cephalophus harveyi. NCBI lineage: Eukaryota > Metazoa > Chordata > Mammalia > Artiodactyla > Bovidae > Cephalophus > Cephalophus harveyi. The sequence goes on along the minus strand of SJYT01085157.1, from coordinate 497,900 downwards.
TACCAGACCACCTTACCTGCCTCTTTAGAAATCTCTATGCAGGTCAGGAAGCAACAGTTATAACTGGACATGGAATAACAGACTAATTCCAAATAGGAAAAGGAGTACATCAAGGCTGTATATTGTCACCCTGCTTATTTAACTTGTATGCAGAGTACATCATAAGAAACACTGGGCTGGATGAAGCACAAGCTGGAATCAAGATTTCTGGGAGAAATATCAATAACCTCAGATATGCAGATGAGGCCTCTCTTATGGCAGAAAGTAAAGAACTAAAGAGCCTCTTGATGAAAGTGAAAGAGGAGAGTGAAAAAGTTGGCTTAAAACTCAACATTCAGAAAACAAAGATCCTGGAATCTGGTCTCATCACTTCATAGCAAATAGATGGGGAAACAATGGAAACAGTGAGAAAATTTACTTTGGGGGGTTCCAAAATCACTGCAGATGGTGACTGCAGCCATGAAATTAAAAGATGCTCACTCCTTGGAAGAAAAGTTATGACCAACCTAAACAGCATATTGAAAATGGAGATTTTACTTTGCCAACAAAGGTCCATCTAGTCAAGGCTATGGTTTTCCCCTAGTCATGTATGGATGTGAGAGTTGAATTATAAAGAAAGCTGATAGCCAAAGAATTGATGTTTTTGAACTGTGGTGTTGGAGAAGACTCTTGAGAGTCCCTTGGACTTCAAGGAGATCCAACCAGTCAATCCTAAAAGAAATCAGTCCTGAATATTCACTAGAAAGACTGATGCTGAAGCTGAAACTCCAATACTTTGGCCACCTGATGCTAAGAATTGACTCATTTAAAAATACCCTGATGCTGGGAAAGATTGAAGGTGGGAGGAAAAGGGGATGGCAGAAGATGAGTTGGTTGGATGGCATCATCAACTCGATGGACATGAGTCTGAGTAAACTCCAGGAGTTTGTGATGGACAGGGAGGCCTGGCGTGCTGCAGTCCATGGCGTCGCAAAGAGTGGGATAGGACTCAGCAACTGAACTGAGCTGAACACAGTAATCATTCTTCTTTTTTCTGCTAGAGGCATAGTGGCATCTTTCTCAGATATTTCTTGTAAAAATATGATTGTAGTTCCTGGAAGTAAAACGCATACAAGTAAGACTGCAGCTTCCAACATTTTCTCATTTTCTAGCCTGTCCACACTAAGCCTGCAGCAAAGAGGCATAATTATCATTTAAGAATTTTGATTGGGATAGGTGTCTTGTAACTTCTGATCCAGGTTAGCTGATTCAGGCTCTCTCAGTGGATGGGTCAGTGACTTCAGATTCAAGGTGGCAGTTTACCTTGCAACCTTGGTTCTCTAATGGATACAAGAAAAATCAGTGATTATCTGTCCAACTTTTTTTGTTGCTGTTTAATTAAAGGAATTACAACTTCTAAGCTTTTTATGTGTTGGAGCTTAAAATTGCAAAATAACTATTTTTTAATGCAAAATATTATTAAACTTACTGTGGGTCATTCACTTGGCATTATTTGTGGCAGCAAAAATACCTCCCCCACTGAATACATTCAAATATAACACAGAGGACTATACGTTTAATAACAATACCTCCTATAAACATAAAATGATAAGATAAAGATTTCTCCAGAAAAGCAGCAAATGTTTAAATACTTCCTTTTTAAGAAGTATACTATCCTTTTTAGGATAATACTTTATTTTTAAAGTAATTTAGTTTATTTCAAAAGTGTGTAGGTATATTTATTCACATAGCATCAACCTATAGAAGTCCCTGCACCTAAGGAATATTTAGTCTGATCATTTCTACAATAATTATATTTATATTTAAGATAAGGAAATGACAATCAGTTTTAGTTTTTAGGACATTAGCTGATTTATTCAAAGGTCTAATAGGAATGTTCCCTTGAAAAGTAATGAATCGACTCAGTGCATTCCATACACCATATTTTACTTTTTATAGCTAAGGAGTCCTTGATATTTTTTTAGGGTTGCCAATATATTTTTTATGTGTGTGTGCCTCTACTTCAGAAATTAGCCAAAAATATATGATACTTGACACTTCAGCCATTTGTTTATTTTATATATGTGTGTGTGTGTGTAATATTCTTTGTAATTGTCTTTCAAGATTTAAAAGGATTTCTAAAATGTTTCAGCAACATAAGTAAAAAAGGTCAGATAATATGTGAGTTCATATGAAAATAACTTTGGAAAACTGCCCACAGACTTACTTCTCCTCTTTAGCTTTCTAAATGTATCTATCCTGCTGAAGAGAGACTTTCAATAGGGGAAGGAAAATGCAAGCTATTGTGTAGGTGTCTAAATTGTGTGCACTGACCTAAACCAAAATTGTTAACATAATTCAGAGCCATAATTTCTGGTAGATGAGTGCATGACTGAAAAATGCACACTATGTAGAATACAGGGAGACATATTTATTCTCAACTGACTAGTTAATGCGGCTGTGCCCTGTCTGTCCTCTCTAAGGCCATGTTGAAATTTTGCAGGGGACATTCCTTTATAACAACATGATACATCTTTTGGAATATATGACTCAATATTATACTAGGATATCCAAGTTTAGCTTATACTTACTGTTACATTAGAGAGAACAAATCAAGATAGAATGCATCATGGGCTAAGTTGACTGATAAAGATATATGTATTTTAAACTTTATGTAACTGGGAAAAATGAAGAGCTAAAAAGGTAAAATGATCTAGTTACAAAATTGAACGTACAGATTGATTAAATGAAGTGCTCACACAACAAAGCATATTTAAGATTAAAATGCATCATCTTATGATTATATCTAATCACTCAACACATTTGGAGAGTAGATCATTTATACAGGAATCTGACTGATGAAAAGTGAGATCTAGATCAATCAGCCAGCGAAACATACCTGACATTATACTCAGTGGCAGGGAAATTTTGTAGGTTACTCAAGTGCTGCAAAAACTCTAATTTTCAATGTCATTTGGTCTCCTTGCTCACATTTAAATTTGATTTACAATGTGAAAGAAATGGCACATACCCTTGTCGCTATATAAAGGTCATTTTAAGAAATAAGTATTTTTAAGCCTGATTTTTTTCCCCTTCTTTTCCAAATTGCAATTTAAAAGGGGAGGGGTTTTTTTGGGGGGGAGGGATGCCCTGGCCTGCTAACTTGAGGACTAGTTAGAGTTGGAGAGGGGGAAGGCTATAAAAAGAGAAATGGTTTAAAATGCCTATCGACTCCTTTAAACTGTAGCCAGCAGTTAGAAATGGAAAACAAAACTGGAAGATAATTGAGATAAATCACATCCTGAAGTCTTTTAATATTTTTGCCTTAGGATTCAGAACTTGTGAATTTAATTTTTTAAAAGTGCTCCTATGATGTCTGACATTTAGACAATTGTTTAAGAGAAGAAAACAACTGTGACAGTAAAAGATTAGCTGAACTGTACTCTAGACATGGAGGAATGCAAATGAGTGTATGCAATTGTAAAGCAGTGCACATCAAAAACGCTGTGGAGACAAATAAGCAGACTGAGTGACTTTCAAACTAAGAAACTAGGTCAAAAATCAGATAAAGCATGTATCTGTAACGGCAGCATTTCTTATCTGAATTGTTTAAGTTTTAATATTGAATTTTAGCATGTTTACTTTTACTTAGCCATATGTGGTTCAAAGTCTCTTTACAAGTTAACTTTTTTCCCCTAAAATACTTAAAGCAAGATAATAGCACAAGTAAGCAGCAATTTCCAAGGTCACAACTCAGTCTGACGTTATTTACACTAGATGCTAATTACAGGTCATTTGCTCATTTGAGAGTCTTCCCTTTGGATCTTAAAAGACTGTTTTGAGATGTCAAAAACAGACTTTCTCCCATCCCCTGGGAGGAAGATCACCAAGAAGCATTGTTCATCATCTCTAACTTTAGTTCATAATAAATTCCTGTCAAAATACTTAGCAAAGAGTTAGGTTGAGGAATCTAAAGTCTTACAAAAATAAATGAATTTATGAAGACACAAAAATAATACAGAGTGAGATAATCTGTGAGGAGTTACTATTTGAAACATGCATCTAAAAATAGATATGTATTTACATATGAGCTTATATTTAGATATTATTAAACATGTTAGAAGTAACCTCAGATGTTCAACACTTATCACAAATGCTGAAGATGTTATACACACCATTCATAACAGGTTTTTCCAGAAAAAAATCTGAATTTAAATAGCATCTTCAGTATGTCCTTGTCCTTTTACATGCAATTTTTTTTTTTTAATACCCAACCATCCCAAGCTCACCAGTGTTGTCTCATTTGTCCAGTGGACACATTGTTCTTGGATCTGAAATCATCTCATTTCAATCTCTCTGTCTTGCAAATTTGCTGTTGACTCAGGCCTCTTGTAATTAAAAAAAAAAAAAAATGTATTTTGGACTCCACTGTATTTTCCTGAACTAAGATCTCCTTTGAAATTACTTCTGCATCTTTATATTTGACCAGAACTAGTACTTACAGATCTGAACATGAGACATTAGCTCTTGCAGACCCTCTTTTGAGATTACCTGCATCAGCATTCCCCTTTTGAACTCCAGTCTCTGCCTCCTGCTCTGTCACCCACACATCTACATGCACCAGTTAAGGAAATGAATAGAACATAATTCACATGTTCATAGATATCACATTATCCTGAATTTTTATATGAAAAATATGATCTTCATTCTTTGAGGATTTTGTCAGCCATCAAAATACACTCCTTAAATCTCCTCTGCCATCAGTGTAATTGACATCCCCATCACTTTCAAACTGAGACTTTGTTTCTTCAAGCTCTTCGCAGCCCAGTGGGCCCATTCTTGCAGTGTGAGGCAACACTGACACAAGTACACACTCATCTCTGCCTCCATGAACCTTGAACCTCTTGGAACTTTACTGTAGTCCAAAATTCTTAATACTTGGTTTGCCTTCTTTGCTTTTCTTCTTCAGAGATGTCAGGTTTGTTTCAAACCAGAATGCTCACCTGGCTTCTTCCCCAGTATTTTGCCCAACCAATCTTTCCCATATTTAATCCATATGGTGTTTGCTTCTTAAAAGACCCAAACTGACAGAAGAATATCAAATATGTAGTCTCTTTGCCAAGGATCATGTTCACAAATGAATTTTAATGTAAAGTAGTGAACAATTTCATGGCTACTTAAGTTGAAAACATTTGGAATAAAATATCAATTCTGTAGAATACTAGTTGTGCAATTTTAGACTACCATTTCAAGTGTTAATTTTCTATTTTGTCAAATAAAAAATATCAACAGTTATCTCATATGGGGTTACCGTGCAGAGGAGGATTTTATCATATAGCAAATATCTATTAAGTGGTAAAATTATAAGTAACAAATGAAAAACTAGAAATCTTCAGGAAATTCATTTTGAGTACTTAAAGGAATGAGGGCTGAAATGGAATTTTTATATTTCTCTCTGGTACTAGGCAAAAGTCAATTTGGATAGAGAAGATTGACACTTGACATCTCATAGAATTTCCTCTACAAAGCTAAAATTTTATAGAAAAACTTGGATGGCTGAAGTTCTAACCTGCTCTCAGGGATTTCATCTGTCACTGTTTAATAGGAAAGCATGATAATCTTAGCTGAAATATCAGTAGGATCCCTAAGAACCATGGAATCTTAAATTTGGAAATTTAAACTTGAATAGTGTTTGTGGCTTGCACTTGAATTATAGAAGTGATCTCCCTATTTCTAAATTACCCCATTCAGGGTATTTAAGGTAATTTGTGCTATGTCCTAAGTTTAGGACAAATAACCCAACTAAAATGAAAGAAAATAGGCATATGGAAATTCAAAATCTTTATAATGTTTAAATATAGTGAAAACAGAATTAAATGAGAATACAGGTATTTGAGAAAGATGTTGATTTGTAACACTCTCTACTACATGAAAGTAGGTAAAATCTCTAGACCTTTCAGGTATGAACTAAATCAAATCCCTTAGGATCACACAGTGGAAGTGACAAATAGATTCAAGGGATTAGATCTAACAGACAGTGCCTGAAAAACTATGGATGGAGGTTCCTGACATTGTACAAGAGGCAGTGATCAAGAATATCCCCAAGAAAAAGAAATGCAAAAAGGCAAAAAGGTTGTCTGAATAGGCCTTATAAATAGATGAGAAAAGAGAAGCAAAAGGCAAAGAGGAAAGGAAAGATAAACCCATTTGAATGCAGAGCTCCAAAGATTAGCAAAGAGAGAGAAGACAATCTTCCTCAGTGAACAGTGCAAAGAAATTGAGAAAAACAATAGAATGGGAAAGACTAGAGATCTCTTCAAGAAAATTAGACATACTAAGGAAACATTTCATGCAAAGATGAACACAGTAAAGGGCAGAAATGGCATGGACTTAACAGCAGCTGAAGATATTAAAAAGAGGTGGCAAAAATACACAGAAGAACTTTACAAAAAAAGATCTTCATGACCCATATAACCATAATCCTGTGATCACTCACCTAGAGCCAGACATCCTGGAATGTGAAGTCAAGTGGGCCTTAGGAAGCATCACTAAAACAAAGCTAGCGGAGGTGATGGAATTCCAGTTGAGCTCTATCAAATCCTAAAAGATGATGCTGTGAAAGTGCTGCATTCAATATACCAGCAAATTTGGAAAACTCAGCAGTGGCCACAGGACTGGAAAAGGTCAGTTTTCATTCCAGTCCCAAAAAAGGCAATGCCAAGGAATGTTCAAACTACTTCCCAATTGCAATCATCTAACATGCTAGCAAAAAAGTGAAGTCACTCAGTCATGTCCTACTCTTTGGAAGCCCATGAATTATAGCCTACTAGTTCCTCAGTCCATAGGATTTTCTAGGCAAGAGTACTGGAGTGAGTTGCCATTTCTTTCTCCAGGGGATCTTCCCAACCCATGGATCAAACCCAGGTCTCCCACATTGCAGGCAGATGCTTTACCATCTGAGCCACCAGGGAAAAAGACTGAAGTTAGGAGGAGAAGGGGAGAACAGAGGATGAGGCGGTTGGATGGCATCACCAACTCAATGGACATGAGTTTGAGCATACTCCAAGAGATTGTGAGGGACAGGAAAGCTTGGCATGTTGCAGTCTATGGGGTTGCAGAGTCATACATGACTGAGCTGAACTGCTATGTGAAAGAAATAATAATGCTGCATTTTATAGTTTATTAAAACAGAACTTTTGTATATACAGAGTTTTAAAATGTGATATACAGAAAATGAATGTATTTATTTCAAATTTTTGTCTTATATGTTAAAAATGAAATATATTAAACATGAAATATCCTTTTGGTTTAAGAACACTGTGACATGAACAACTGAAGAGAGGTTTTGAGGTCAAGTCTGTCATTTCATATAATGTAACTTTCTTAAAGATCAGATGGTAATGCAGGTCAGTGACAAGAAAATAATGGATCCTATACAATCAGAAAGTAAATTAACACTTTAAGAACCAATTTGTCTTCTTTAAAGACATTTTCCTCATTTTGATTAATCAGTTAAAAACCAAGATGTGACCTCCTAGAGGTCACAGATAAGACTGGTCCTGTCTAAGGTGGTAATTCACAATGAAAGCAATACATGAAATGCTAAAAGGAAAGTGGCTACATAGAAAAAAGAATTTTAACAGATATATCTGATAATTGTATTCTGAGGAATTATGTACAAACAGGGATGCTATGTGAGCAAGAGTGTATTATTTTAGTAGATTTAATAAATATAAAATCTACTGGCATTTTGGCTAAAATCAGTATTAATGTAGCATGAAATTACTGAAAAATTGAGCAATAGCAAAGTAGCTATACTGTGTAGGTACACACAACAAACTGGTGAGTTTTATAAAATAGGAAAAAACATACTAGATTTTTTAAAAATTTATTTATATACTTATTTTTGTCTGTGCTGGGTCTTTGTCTTTGATGCAGGCTTTCTCTAGCTGTGGCAACAGGACCTACTTACTACCAATGGCTTCTCTTGTTGTGGAGCAGGGCTCTAGAGCAGGGGCTTCAGTAGTTGTAGCTGGCTGGCTTAGCTACCCCGCAGCATTTGGGATCTCTCTGGACCAAGATCAAACTGTGTCCCCCATATTGGCAGACAGATTCTTAACCAAAGGATCATCAGGAAAAACCCTATCCTATCATTTTTTCATTTAAAATTTTTAGAACGTGATGATCCAAAAGTACATTTACAAAAGCGGCTCCGCATGAGACACTGTATCTAAGAATAGTATTGTCGATTTAGGAGGATTTTTTCCCCAAAAATTGGGGATTGGAACTTTTTTTTTCTGTAGGGGGCCAGACTGTAAATAATTTAGGCTTTACAGGCCACTTGTCTCTGGCCCATACTGTTTTGTTTCCTTTTTTATTTCTTTAAAAAACACTTAATATTTTTAAATTTTCTTAGCTAGAGGTGGATCATAAAGACCAACAACCAGATTTGGCCATAAGGCTGTCATTTGCTTGCCTTTGTGTGTTCTTGCAATAAAGATGTCCACATCCTACACAGAGTAGATACAGTGGGTGAGATGGAAAAAATGAACTCTATTGCTGGGATAATGAGTTCAAAAGAACAGAACTCATTTACCACGTCTTCTTAAAGAAGAGAATTCACTTATCTTAAAGAGAAATGAAGTTCCTGTAAATGAGAAAATTACCTGATTGGACTATCATATGGAAATACAGTCATTACTGTACATTCAATTACACATTCTAGCTGATTCATTTGATTCTAAATTTTTGTTCTTTTCTTTGCCTCCTTGCCATTTCTCTTTTATAGATAAAAACAGCTTATGATTTTTAACAGAAATAACTGAGTATCATATTAACATAACAGATGAAGGAAAAAATGTTAAAGAATTGGTAGTTATGATGTGATTTTTTATTTTTTATTTTCCATAGAGAATTATTTGATATGGCTTAAATTGAACATAGAAAAAATGTCTACACTAAAGTGCAATTAAAAGACCACTTTGAGATCTTTTAACATAGAATCATTTACATTATATCTATAGAAAAGAAGGCAAAAGATTTACTTGCTTTTAGCATTTCTACACCACAAATCTAATGAAAGATTTCAAAAGAGCATAAAAGAACATATTTTTGTGGTATTCTAAAATATCCTTATTTAGGGTGCTAATTATAATCAGAACACAACTTGCAGTATTTCATCTGGAGAGTAATATATTTCACTTCTGACCTTGTAGTCTTCTATGATGTCCTTATGCAGAATTCACATTTCAATGACAAAGAAGTCCTCTAAGGATGTTAAGAGATTCCTGTGGATGTACATCATGTCGTAGTACTTTTTGATCATTCTGGATAAGACAGTTTAAATAGATGTCATTCTAATCCCCAACTGTCTGCAGTTTTCAAACAAGGAAGAAAAAGAAAGTAAAAAAGAAAAAGGAAGGGCAATGACACAAAAAAGTAAAAAGAGGAATTCAATTAAAACTTACAAAAAAGAGAAAGCAAAAAGAATGATGGATTTTAGAATGCATAAAATTAACATCAACTATGCAAAAACAAAATAAAAATGAAAGACACAAGAAAAAAAGGGGGGGAAGCAATTAAAATTTTTCATTTGCTTGAAGATTTTAAGCAAACCATGAATTCTATAGTTTCTTCATTTGAGAGTAGCAACAACAGTTGAATTAAACCTATATGTACAACAAATACATTTGAGTATTTTTGACATTTTAGCAGCTTTTGTGTTGCACTGACATCATCAAGTTTGTAGGGCTTCCCAGGTGGCTCAGTGGGAAAGAATTTGTTTCCCAGTGTAGGAGACACTGGAGATGGATGTTCGATCCCTGGGTTAGGAAGATCCCATGGAGTAGGAAATGGCAACCCACTCCAGTATTCTTACCTGGAAAATTCCACGAACAGAGGAGCCTGGCAGCAAAGAGTCAGACATGGCTGAGAACACATACAAAAACACCAAGTTTGTGAAATAAAATAAGACCATCTAGAATTGACCCAGAAGGTTGACTGCAAATGTCAGGATTAGTGGCAACTACAATTGGCTATGACAGAATAAAGTGAAAATTTTTCTATCTGCTGGGTAAAATAATATTAAAAATAGTAAGGTATACAATAGCAACCATTTTTTTCACCAAAAAGGTAAATTTCTTCAGATATTTCCTCTCAATAGAAAAAAAAATTGATAAACAAGATCTTTGTTTAATAATTTCAAAAATTAGTTGATTCAAAATGTTATAAATAGTGATTACTTTTCCTTTGCTTTAGATGAGCTATGTTTTATCTTAAAAGACTTTAAAATTTATGAAGAAATATCAATAAGGCCTATAAAAGAAACTCATGGAATATATATTTTTAATACTTTCATGTCTTCAAAGAAAAATTTCAGGGAAAAATCATTTCTGTCATGACAAAAGAAACCCCAAGTATATAAGAGACTCAAGTTTTCCTTAGTGCTTCCCTCTATTTTTTAATGCATATGGAAAATATTTATATTCACTGAAAAGAAACAGACTCTACAAAAATCATCACAAGTGTAGTGGTTAAAATTGTTCCATATATATGTGCAAGCATTTTGAACCATCACCAGTTTATGGAACTGTTGAAAGAAATAGAAGATAATGATGGTGTGTATTTTGGCAAGAGTTACTGATTAGGGGGAACGTTTTATAAAGACTCACCATATTGTTAACTCCAACTCAAGATTTTCTTGAAAAAAAAAAAAAGAACTGTTAAATAGTCAACAATGAAAAGCAATTTAAAAATGGCACTGTGCTTTACATTTTCTCATCAATATCAAATGAATATAAATATGCTGAATGTAAAGGGAGATCACATTTTTTCATGTCATGGAAGATCTTTGTGTTACCTAGAGAGACAAGTATGACAATTTATGATGAAATCTCAACTTTTCATATACTAGTAATGATTTTACATAATTTTCTGACATGAATCAAAGACAAAGAATTTCAATTTTAACCAACAGATTAGATAAGTTTTCTGCAAAACTATAAGAAAAATTAGAGGAGTATTATGTTGATATATTCAGAGTACCTCCTTAGATGGATTGCCTCATAATTATTACAAATAACTATCATCAACCCTACTTTCAAAATGAAGGAACTGAAGGCTCAGAATGTTTAAGTAACTGGCACAAATCTCTTCAACTAAGGTTACTGTTTTGATACACTCTTCAACTAGATATTTACCTTGTCCTTTATCTTTTTAACTTTCTAATGTAGCCTTGACTTTCATGACATAGTGATAAAGACATAATTCAAAGAACTTTTGTCAGCTAATTTCCTTCACTCTCCCGTTTGAGAAGTAAGAGGCCCAGAAGACTCTGTCTCTTATACACATCTTAATAAAACAAGTTTCCTATTACATAAATACTTAAGTATAATTTTTGAATGACTGTTTTTGCTTCAAATCAATTATTCATAAAAAGATAAATCAATTTTATCAAATAAATGAAAATATTAAAGGAAAATTATTTAAACTTATTTTTATTGAATAAGTACATATTTGGAAGAATTTGGATGTCTAACTTTGTATATTCAACTGAAAATTTCATGGAATCTAAATATTTATATTGTGATATTTTTAAGTATAAAATACACTTGTTTTTAGACAGTTCAAAAATAAGACTATACAATGTCAGTATTTTATAATTGTTTATTTTGAAATAATGTTTAGGATATATCAGATTATATACTATATCTTAATTAAATTGAATTCATTTGCTTTTTACTTATAAAAATAATTATAAAATATAAAATTATATACATTGCCCACCTTTTCTTTCTATTAGCACCAATCTAGAGCAGATAAGATCAGTACAAAACATAGGCCACTGTCTTGGCAGCCTACAGTATTACTCAAAGATTAAAAACAGGAACAAAAACATTCAAATATTTTCTCACTATTTAACGATTTATTTTAGTTTATAGAGTCCTGAAGGTGTCTGTTCACAGATGTGTGAACAGACTTGTTCCATTTGCTGTGTAACTTACTTGTTTGCTTTCTTAGGTAGTGAGCAAAATGCAAGTTTCAAAATGAAGGTTTAAGTCTTGATTTTTTCACCTAAAATTGTTCTACACTGAAAATATTATTTCTGTGAGTATCTTTATGAAGTGAATAATATCTAGCCTATAGGGTATTTCCAGACTTACTAAAGGGGAAAAGTTAAGAATTTGTAGCACTAAATGTTAAATTTTGCTATAAGATTCATAATTATTTCAATGTGCAGTGCAATTTTCTTCCCCAAAAGATACATAACTCATAAACCATCTGCTAGCCAAGACTATGAAATAAAGTCATACACTATCCCTATCTTTATCAGGAAAGGGAAATTAAGTAATGTATTTTCAACAATAAAATTAAACATATATGGAAATAAAATATGATTAATCATAATTTTATCCATGAATTTCTAGAAGAAAAAAATTCAAAATATGCTGTTAAAAAAGATATAATAAAAATCTCTAGTACTTAGAAATTATATAACAAATTAAATAAAACATGGGTCAAATAAGAAATCTCAAAGGAAATTTAAAAATCTTTTGATCTAAGTGAAAATGAAAGACAACTTGTTAAAGTTCATAGGATGTAAATGAAAACAGTGCCTGTAGGGAAATATGCAGCATTGAATATTAGAAAAGAGACTAAAATTACTAAAGTTACTAAATAAAGTAATCAAAAGTGAACGTAAAAGTGAAGTCACTCAGTCGTGTCTGACTCTTTGCGACCCCATGGACTATAGCCTACCAGGCTACTAAATCCACGGGATTTTCCAGGCAAAGTAATCAAGATAATCTAAATAACCTACATAATAAATCTACTAAATAATCTACAGTAATCAAAGCTTCCACCTTAAGAAATTTGTAAAAGAAGAACAAATTAAACCCAAAGTAAACAGAAGAAAATGAGTAATAAAAACTTGAGCATTAATGAAATTAAAATTAGGAAATTAATTTTAAAAATGAAATCAAAAGCTGGCTTTTTGAATAGATTTCTAAAATAAGTGTTTCTAGTGAGGCTAACTAAGGGGGATAAAAAAGAGAGGAGGAGGGGTAAGATGATGCAAGTTAATAAATATATATATATATATACTATGAAAAACGTTATGCTCACAAATTTGATAACCAAGATGAAGTGGATTAATTCCTTGAAAGATAATCTGCTGAAACTCAAACAAGAAAAAATATACAGTTACTATAGGCCTGTAAAGGAATTCCTATAAAGGAATTCAGCCAATCCTTAAACTTAATATGTGAGTGAACCCTAATATATGCTATGAAATTTGCATAATAATGATGTATCAAGGTAGAATCATAGATAGTAACAAGTATACCATTTTAATGTGGGATGTTGCTAGTTGGGAAGACTTTATATGTGGCAGATGATAATATATTAGAACTCTATTTATTCTGCTCAATTTTGCTCTGAATTTAAAACTGCTCTAAAAATTAAAGTGTATTTAAAAAGAAAACATAAATGAATTAGTTCTAAACTGCATCAATCTGTAATTAAACTAGAAATTGTTCTACTATATTTCAGAGTGCCTGTTAACAGGCTTAAAATTATAGACTGAATTGAAGTATATAAGACAGCCTGGTGAAAGGTCAGAGGCAAAATTAAATTCTTAAGAATCAGAGTATGAAAAAAAAGAAGTGTCATTGTGTAAATGTATTTATTATTTCCAAGGTAAATGTACCTACTATTCATGAGATATTTTAGTGGTTTCCAAGTTCACTTCAGTTCAGTCACTCAATAGTGTCCAACTCTTTGTGACCTCATGAACCGTGGCACGTCAGGCCTCCATATGCATCACCAACTCCTGGAGTCCATCCAAACCCATGTGCATCGACTTGGTGATGCCATCCAACTATCTCATCCTCTGTTGTCCCCTTTTCCTTCTGCCCTCAATCTTTCCCAGCATCAGGGTCTTTTCCAATGAGTCAGCTCTTTGCATCAGGTGGCCAAAGTATTGCAGTTTCAACTTTAACATCAGTCCTTCCAATGAACACCCAGGACAGATCTCCTTTAGGATGGACTGGTTGGATTTCTTTGCAGTCCAAGGGACTCTCGAGAGTCTTCTCCAACACCACAGTTCAAAAGCATCAATTCTTCAGTGCTCAGCTTTCTTTATAGTACAACTCTCACATCCATACATGACCACTGGAAAAATCCATAGCCTTGACTAGATGGACGTTTGTTGGCAAAGTAATGTCTCTGCTTTTTAATATGCTATCTAGGTTGGTCATAACTTTCCTTCCAAGGAGTAAGCATCTTTTAATTTCATGGCTGAAATCACCAACTGCAGTGATGTTGGAGCCCAGAAAAATAAAGTCTGACACTGTTTCCACTGTTTCCCCTTCTATTTCCCATGAAGTGATGAGAGCAGATGACATGATCTTCGTTTTCCAAATGTTGAGCGTTAAGCCAACTTTTTCACTCTCCTCTTTCACTTTCATCAAGAGGCTCTTTAGTTCTTCTTCACTTTCTGCTATAAGCGTGGTGTCATCTTCATATCTCAGGTTATTGATATTTCTCCCAGCAATCTGGATTCCAGGTTGTGGTTCATCTAACCCAGCGTTTCTCATGATGTGCTCTGCATATAAGTTAAATAAGCAGGGTGACAATATACAGCCTTGACACACTCCTTTTTCTATTTGAAACCAGTTTGCTGTTCCATGTCCAGTTTTAACTGTTGCTTCCTGACCTGCATATAGGTTTCTCAAGAGGCAGGTCAGGTGGTCTGGGATTCCCATCTCTTTCAGAATTTTCCACAGTTTATTGTGATCCACATGGTCAAAGGCTTTGGCATAGTCAATAAAGCAGAAATACATGTTTTTCTGGAACTCTCTTGCTTTTTTGATGAACCAGCAGATGTTGGCAATTTGATCTCTGGTTCCTCTGCCTTTTCTAAATCCAGCATGAACATCTGGAAGTTCATGGTTCATGTACTGCTGAAGCCTGGCTTGGAGAATTTTGAGCATTATTTTACTAGCATGCGAGATGAGTGCAATTGTGTGGTAGCTTGAGCATTCTTTGGCATTGCCTTTCTTTGGGATTGGAATGAAAACTGACCTTTTCCACTTCTGTGGCCACTGCTGAGTTTTCCAAATTTGCTGGCAGATTGAGTGCAGCACATTCACAGCATCATCTTTCAGGATTTGAAATAGCTCCACTGGAATTCCATCACCTCCACTAGCTTTGTTCATAGTGGGCTTTCTAAAGCCCACTTGACTTCACATTCCAGGATGTCTGCCTCTAGGTGAGTGATCACACCATCGTGATTATCTTCATCATGAAGATCTTTTTTGTACAGTTCTTCTGTGTATTCTTGCCACCTCTTCTTAATATCTTCTGCTTCTGTTAGGTCCATACCATTTCTGTCCTTTATCGAGCCCATCTTTGCATGAAATGTTTCCTTGGTATCTCTAATTTTCTTGAACAGATCTCTAGTTTTTCCCATTCTGTTGTTTTCCTCTATTTCTTTGCATTGATTGCTGAGGAAGCCTTTCTTATCTCCTCTCGCTATTCTTTGGAACTCTGCATTCAGATACTTATATCTTTCCTTTTATCCTTTGCTTTTTGCTTCTCTTCTTTTCACAGCTATTTGTAAGACTTCCTCAGACAGCCATTTTGCTTTTCTGCATTTCTTTTCCACGAGGATGGTCCTGATCCCTTTCTCCTATATAATGTCATATATAGTTCATCAGGCACTCTATCAGATCTAGTCCCTTAAATCTATTTCTCACTTCCACTGTATAATCACTAATTAGAACCAAAACAGACACTTAAAACTTGGGTTCCAGTCCTTACTTAGTCAGTTCTGTTTTTGTTGTTATTCAGTCACTAAGTCCTATCTGACTCTTTGGAATCCCATAGACTGCAGCACTCCAGGCCTCCCTGTCCTTTACCATCTCCCAGAGTTTGCTCAAACTCATATCCATGGAGTCGGTGATGTTATCCAACCACCTCTTCCTCTGGTGCCCCCTCCTCATTCTGCTCTCAATCTTTCTCTGCATCAGTCTTTTCCAGTGGGTTGGCTCTTTGCATCAGATGGCCAAAGTATTGGAAATTCAACTTCAGCATCAATCAATAAGCAAGGTTGTTTTCCTTTAAGATTGACTAATATGATCTCCTTCCAGTCCAAGGGACTCTCAAGAGTCTTCCTGAGCACCACAAATTCAAAAATATCAATTCTTCTGTGCTCAGCCTTCTTTATGGTCCAGCTTTCACATTTGTACATGATTACTGTAAAAACCATGGCTTTTACTAGAAGGACCTTTGTCAGCAAAGTTATGTCTTTGCTGTTTAATACACTGTCCAGGTTTGTCAGAGCTTTCCTTCCAAGGAACAAGTATCTTTTAATTTCATGGCTGCAGTCATCATCCACAGTGATTTTGGAGGCCAAGAAAAGAATCTGTCACTCTTCCACTTTTTTCCCCATCAATTTGCCATGAGACGATGGGACTGGATGCCATGATATTCATTTTTTGGTTTTAACCCAGCTTTTTCACTCTCCTCTTTCATGCTCATCAAAAGGCTCCTTACTTCTTTTTCACTTTCTGCCATAAGGGTGGTATCATCTGTATATCTGAGGTTGTTGATATTTCTCCTGGCAATCTTGATTCCAGCTTGTGAGTCATCCAGCCCAACTTTGCATATAAATTAAACAAGCAGGGTGAAAATATACAGCCTTGACATACTCCTTTCCCAATTTAAAACTGGTCCATTGTTCCCATGTTCAGTTCTAACTGTTGCTTCTTGGCCTGCATATAGGTTTCTCAGGAGGCAGGTGAGGTGGTCTGATATTCCCATTTCTTCAAAAATTTTCCACAGTTTTATCCATACAGTCAAAGGCTTTTGTATAGTCAGTGAAACAGAAGCAGATGTTTTTCTGGAATTCTTTTGTTTTTTTCTATGATCCAACACATGTTGGCTATTTGGTCTCTAGTTCCTCTGCTTTTTCTAAATCCAGCTTGTACATCTGGAAGTTCTAAGTTCATGTACTGTTGAAGCCTAGCTTGAAAGATTTTGAGCATTATCTTGCTAGCATGTGAAATGATTGTAATTGTACAACAGTTTGAATATTCTTTGGCATTGCCCTTCTTTTTGATTGGAATGAAAACTGACCTTTTCCAGTCCTTTGACCACTGTTGAGTTTCCAAATTTGCTCGCATATTGAGTGCAGCAGTTCAACAGTATCATCTTTTAGGTTTAAAAATAACTCAGCTGGAATTTCACTTCTGTTTGAACTTAACCAATTATTTATTGACAGTTGTGAGGAATACATGATGTACTATGTCCTTAGCAATTTTTAAAATACTATTAGTTTCTGTTCTAAATATTGAAGTGAATCTTCTTGTGGAATTTAAAGTTGGCTTGCAGTCATCATTGTGATTCTGAGCTTGAATGACAGCCTGTATAAAAAGAAAGAACCTCTTTGGTTACAATTGAGGTAATTTTAGCAAATTCTTTACAGGCAGGGACATATCAGACAAGCTTATTCTCCTCTTGGTTTTATACAAACAAAGAGCAAAGCTAAACCCTACAGTCATTTTGGTGCTCTCTTAAATAAGCTATACTACATATATCTTAAGTATGTGTGTGTGTGTCTGTATGTGTGTGTATATGTGTGTGTTAAGTCACTTTGATCGTGTTCTACTCTTTGCGACCCTATGGACTGTAGCCCACCAGGCTCCTCTGTCCATGGGTTTCTCCAGGCAAGAATGCTGGAGTGGATTGCCATGAGCTTCTCCAGGGGATCTTTCTGACTCAGGGGTTGAACCCACGTCTTTTACATCTCCTGCTTTGGCAGGTGTGTTCTTTACCACTAGTGCCACCTGGGATATAGTAATATAAATAAAAATGCATAATAAATATATATATATATACACAGATGCATATATCCACACAGTAGAGAAAAGCATACCATTTCAGTTCAAATGAAATATCCTAACATCAAATAAAATATAATGTTCATTGAGTACTTACTAAGTTTCAGATATTGAAATAACCTCCTTAGATGGATTGCCTCATAATTATTACAAATAACTATCATCAACCCTACTTTCAAAATGAAGGAACTGAAGGCTCAGAATGTTTAAGTAACTGGCACAAATCTCTTCAACTAAGGTTACTGTTTTGATACACTCTTCAACTAGATATTTACCTTGTCCTTTATCTTTTTAACTTTCTAATGTAGCCTTGACTTTCATGACATAGTGATAAAGACATAATTCAAAGAACTTTTGTCAGCTAATTTCCTTCACTCTCCCGTTTGAGAAGTAAGAGGCCCAGAAGACTTTTCTCCTTGAGGGAGGAAATGATGTCATCAGTTCAGTTCAGTTCAGTCACTCATTCCTGTCTGACTCTTTGCGACCCCATGAATTGTAGTACACCAGGCCTCCCTGTCCATCACCAACTCCTGGAGTTCATCCAAACTCATGTCCATCGAGTCGGTGATGCCATCCAGCCATCTCATCCTCGGTCGTCCCCTTCTCCTCCTGCCCCCAATCCCTCCCAGCATCAGAGTCTTTTCCAATGAGTCAACTCTTCGCATGAGGTGGCCAAAGTACTGGAGTTTCAACNTCTCTTTCAGTTTTGTGGCTCTCTCAGTGTTTGTATGTCACTGCCTGATTGTGTCTTTCTTATCTAATTGTGTTTTTCTCTGTGTGTCTCTTTGTTTGTGTGACTCAGTGTTTTTGTGTCTCTCAGTGTTTCTGTGTGTGTCTCTCTCCTAGAGTCTATGTCTCTGTGTGTTTCTGTGTGTGTGTAGTCTCTCTCTCATTGTGTAGGTCTCTTTCTCTCAGTGTGTCTGTGTGTGCTTCTCAATTTGTGTCTGTGTGTCTTTGTATGTCTGTCAGTGTGTGAGTGACCCTCTCTCAGTGTGTGTGTCTCTCTCAGTGTTTACATCCCATTCAGTGTGTTTGTCTCTCAGTGCGTGTGTGTCTGTCTCTGTATGGGTGTGTCTCTCATTATGTGTGTCTTTCTCTAAGAGTGTGAGTTTTTCTGTCTGTATGTGTGTTTCTCAGAGTGTGACTGTCTCTCTCTCAGTGTGTGGGGCTCTTGGACTGTCTGTATGTGTGTTTCTCAGTGTGTGACTGTCTCTCTCTCAATGTGCTTGTGTATTTGTGTGTCTGTGTCTCACTGTGTGTTTCTATCATTGTTTTTGTTTCTGTGTGTGTGTCTCTCAGGATTTGTGTGTGTGTCTCTCTTACAGTGTCTGTGTCTGTGTGTGTTTGTGTGGTCTCTCAGTGTGTATGTCTCTCTCTCAGTGTGAGTGTGTGTGTCTCAGTGTATATATCAGTCTCTCAGTGTGTGTCTGTGTATGTGTCTGTCAGTATTTGAGTGTTCCCAACTTGGTTTGTGCCGCTCTCAGTGCACATGTATTTGTGTCTCTCTCACAATGTGTGTGTCTCTCAGTATGAATGTCTCTCTCTCAATGTGTGTGTGTCTCTTTCACAATGTGTGTGTCTCTCAGTGATTGTGTCTCTCTCAGTGGGTGTGTGTGTCTGTCTCTGTATGTGTCTCTCAATGTTTGAGTGTTTCTATCATTCAGTGTGCATTTGTGACTTTCTCAGTATGTGTGCATCTGAGTGTGTGTCTCTCTTAGTGTGTAAATCGTTGTATGTGTCTATCTCACAATGTGTGTGTCTCTCACAGTGTGCTTGCCTCTCTCTGTATGTGTGTGTCTCTCAGTGTGTGTATGTGTGTGTGTTTGTCTCTCTCTCAATTTGTGAGTGTGTGTGTTTTTAAGGGTGTGGGTCTCTCTCTCAGAATGAATCACTCTCTCAGTGATTCCATCCCATTTACTGGGTATGTCTGTGTCTCTGTGTGTATGTCTCACTGTCTCTTTGTGTTAATTTCTGTGTGTTTCTCTCTCTCAGTATCTGTGTGTGTGTCTCTCTTGGTGTGTGCCTCTGTGTGTGTGAATTTCTGTGTGTTTATCTCTCTCAGTGTGTGTGTGTGTGTGTCTCTCAGTGAGTGTGTCTCTATCTCATTGTGTGTCTCCTGCTCTGTGTGT
Organism: Cephalophus harveyi; assembly: GCA_006410635.1. Taxonomy (NCBI): domain Eukaryota; kingdom Metazoa; phylum Chordata; class Mammalia; order Artiodactyla; family Bovidae; genus Cephalophus; species Cephalophus harveyi. The sequence continues at coordinate 477,892 of SJYT01085157.1, read as the reverse complement.
GTGTGGGTATCTCTCTCTCAGTGTATGTGTGTGTGTGTCTAACTTTCAGTGTGTGTTTGTGTCTCTTTCAGTGTGTGTGGCTCTCTCAGTGTGCTTGTTTTTCTGCCTCATTGTGTTTTTCTCTCTCATTATGTGTGTCTCTGTGTGTCTGTGTGTTTGTGTCTCTGTGTGTCTTGGTGTGTATTGTCTCTCTCTGTGTGTATGTCAGTTTGTCTCAGATTGTGTGTCTCTCTGTGTTTCTGTGTGTCTGAGTATGTGTGTGCCTATCACTGTGTGAGGTTCCCTCTCTCCTTGTGTGCAACTGTCTCAGTGTGCATGTGCGTGTGTCTCTCAAAGTATGTATCTATCAGTGTGTGTTTGTCTCTTTCAGTGTGTGAGTGTGTCTCACTCTCTGTGTGTGTGTTTCTTTCAGTGTGTGTGTGTGTGTGACTCTCTGAGTGTGCGATTCTCTTTCAATGTGTGTCTCTTTCAGTGTATGTCTCTGAGTGTCTCTTTGTATGTGTTCGTGTTTCTCAGTTTGTGTCTCTCTGTCCGTGGAAGTGTGTGTGTGTCTCCATCTCAGCATGTGTGTCTCTTTCTCAGTTTGTGTGTGTGTGTGTCTTTAAGGGTGTGGGTTTCTCTCTCAGAGTGTATCACTCTCACAGTGATTCTATCCCATTCAATGAAAATGTCTGTGTCTCCGTGTGTGTGTCTCTCAGTCTCTGTGTGTTAATTTCTATGTGTTTATGGGTGTGTCTCTCATTATGTGTGTCTTTCTCTAAGAGTGTGAGTTTTTCTGTCTGTATGTGTGTTTCTCAGAGTGTGACTGTCTCTCTCTCAGTGTGTGGGGTTCTTGGATTGTCTGTATGTGTGTTTCTCAGTGTGTGACACTCTATCTCTCAGTGTGCTTGTGTATTTGTGTGTCTGTGTCTCACTGTGTGTTTCTATCATTGTTTGTGTTTCTCTGTGTGTGTCTCTCATGATTTGTGTGTGTGTTTCTCTCACAGTGTCTGTGTCTGTCTCACAGTGTCTGTGTCTGTATGTGTTTGTGTGGTCTCTCAGTGTGTATGTCTCTCTCTCAGTGTGAGTGTGTGTATCTCAGTGTGTATATCGGTCTCTCAGTGTGTGTCTGTGTATGTGTCTGTCAGTGTTTGAGTGTTCCCAACTTGGTTTGTGCCATTCTCAGTGCACATGTATTTGTGTCTCTCTCACAATATGAGTGTCTCTCAGTATCTATGTGTGTCTCTCTCTCAATGTGTGTGTGTCTCTTTCACAATGTGTGTGTCTCTCAGTGATTGTGTCTCTCTCAGTGGGTGTGTGTGTCTGTCTCTGTATGTGTCTCTCAATGTTTGAGTGTTTCTATCATTCAGTGTGCATTTGTGACTTTCTCAGTATGTGTGCATCTGAGTGTGTGTCTCTCTTAGTGTGTAAATCTTTGTGTGTGTCTATTTCACAATGTGTGTGTCTCTCGCAGTGTGCTTGCCTCTCTCTGTATGTGTGTGTCTCTCAGTGTGGTGTGTGTGTGTGTGTGTCTCTCTCTCAATTTGTGAGTGTGTGGGTTTTTAAGGGTGTGGGCCACTCAGAATGAATCATTCTCTCAGTGATTCCATCCCATTTACTAGGTATGTCTGTGTCTCTGTGTGTATGTCTCACTGTCTCTTTGTGTTAATTTCTGTGTGTTTCTCTCTCTCAGTATCTGTGTGTGTGTGTCTCTTGGTGTGTGCCTCTGTGTGTGTGAATTTCTGTGTGTTTATCTCTCTCAGTGTCTGTGTGTGTGTGTGTCTCAGTGAGTGTTTCTCTATCTCATTGTGTGTCTCCTGCTCTGTGTGTGTGGGTATCTCTCTCTCAGTGTATGTGTGCTTGTGTCTAACTCTCAGTGTGTGTTTGTGTCTCTTTCAGTGTGTGTGGCTCTCTGTGTGCTTGTTTTTCTGCCTCATTGTGCTTTTCTCTCTCATTGTGTGTGTCTCTGTGTGTCTGTGTATTTGTGTTTCTGTGTGTCTTGGTGTGTATGGTCTCTCTCTGTGTGTATGTCAGTTTGTCTCAGATTGTGTGTCTCTCTGTGTTTCTGTGTGTCTGAGTATGTGTGTGCCTATCACTGTGTGAGGGTCCCTCTCTCCTTGTGTGCAACTGTCTCAGTGTGCATGTGCGTGTGTCTCTCAGAGTATGTATCTATCAGTGTGTGTTTGTCTCTTTCAATGTGTGAGTGTGTCTCACTCTGTGTGTGTGTGTTTCTGTCTTTCAGTGTGTGTGTGTGTGACTCTCTGAGTGTGTGATTCTCTTTCAATGTGTGTCTCTTTCAGTGTGTGTCTCTGAGTGTTTCTTTGTATGTGTTCGTGTTTCTCAGTTTGTGTGTGTCTCTCTGTCAGTGGAAGTGTGTGTGTGTCTCCATCTCAGCATGTGTGTCTCTTTCTCAGTTTGTGTGTGTGTGTGTGTCTCTAAGGATGTGGGTTTCTCTCTCAGAGTGTATCACTCTCACAACGATTCTATCCCATTCAATGAAAATGTCTGTGTCTCCGTGTGTGTGTCTCTCAGTCTCTGTGTGTTAATTTCTATGTGTTTCTCTCTCAGTATCTGTGTCTGTGTCCCTCTTGGCATATGTCACTGTGTGTGTGTTTCTGTGTGTTTATCTCTCTCAGAGTCTGTGTGTCACTGAGTGTGTCTCTATCTCATTGTGTGTGTGTCTTGTTCTGTGTGTCTGGGTCTCTCTCTTTCAGTCTGTGTGTATGTGTGTGTGTTGTGTGTCTCCCTCTCAGTGTGTATGTGTCTCCCTCAGTTTGTGTGGCTCTCTCAGTGTGCTTGTGTGTCTGACTCATTATGTGTTTCTCTCTCAGTGTGCCTATGTTTGTCTCTCTCACAGTGTGTATGACTATCAGTGTGTGTTTGTCTCTCTCAGTGTGTGGGTGTGTCTCACTCTGTCCATTTGTGTGGCTGTGTGTGTTCTATCTTTCAGTTTTTGTGTGTGAGACTCTGAGTGTGTGATTCCCTCAGTGTGTGTATGTCTCTGAGTGTCTCTTTATATGTGTTGGTGTCTCTCAGTTTGTGTGTGTCTCTCTGTCAATGGAAGTGTGTGTGTGTCTATATCTCAGCACGTGTGTCTCTTGCTGTGTATGTGTTTGTGTGTCAGTGTGTGTGTCTCTCTCAGTATATTTTGTGTCTTACTCTGTATGTGTGTGTCTCTCAGTGTGTGTATCTCTCTCACCATGTGTCTCTCTGAGTGTCTGGGAATTTCAGAGTGTGTCACTCTCTCAGTGATTCCATCCATTCAGTATGTGTGTATGTCTCGGTGTGTGTCTCTCCCTCTGTAGGTGTGTTTCTCTCATTGCATGTGTCTCTATCTGTCTTTGTGTTCTCCCGCTCCCAGTGTGTGTGTCTCTCAATATATGTGTGTCTTGCTCTGTGTGTGTGTCTTAGTGTTTCTCTGTCAGTATCTGTGTCTGTTTTTCAGTGTGTATGTCTCTCTCAGTGTGTGTGTGTCTCTGTATGTTTGTGTCTCTCAGTGTTTGTGTGTTTCTATCTTCCATTGTGCATTTGTGAGTTTCTCAGTATATGTGCATCTGAGTGTGTGTCTCTTTCAGTGTGTTTTGTGTGTCTATCTGTTTATGCTTGTCTCTTAGTGTGTGTGTGTGTTTAGTGTCTCTAAGGGTGCGGGTTTTTCTCACAGAGTGTATCACTCTCACAGTGATTCCATCCCATTCACTGAATATATCTATGTCTCTATGTGTGTGTCTCTAAGTCTCTGTGTGTTAATTTCTGTGTGTTTCACTCTCATTATCTATGTGTGTTCTTCTTGGTCTATGTCTCTGAGTGTGAATTTCTGTGTGTTTCTCTCTATCAGTGTCTGTGTGTGTGTCAGTCAGTAAGTGTGTCTCTCTCTCATTGTGTGTGTCTCATTTTGTGTCTGTGGGTCTCTCTCTCTCAGTGTGTGTGTGTGTCTCACTCTCAGTGTGTGTTTTTTTGTGTCTCTCAGTTTGTGTGGATCTCTCAGTGTACTTCTGTGTCTGTCTCATTGTGTATTTCTGTGTGCATCTCTCTCAGTGTGCCTGTGTTTGTTTCTCTCTCACAGAGTGTGTGACTAACAGTGTGTGTTTGCCTCTCTCAGTGTGTGGATGTGTCTCATTCTGTCCAATTGTGTGGCTGTGTGTATTTCTATCTTTAAGTGTGTGTGTGTGACTCTCTGAATGTGTGATTCTCTGTGTGTGTGTATGTCTCTGAATGTCTCTTTACATGTGTTGGTGTCTCTCAGTTTGTGTGGGTCTCTCTGTCAGTGAAAGTGGGTATGTGTCTCTGTCTCAGTGTGTGTCTCTGTCTCACACTGTGTATGTCTCTGTCTCAGCATGTGTGTTTCTTTCTGTGTGTGTGTGTCAGCGTATGTATTTGTGTGTCAGTGTGTGTGCTTCTCTCAGTATATTTTGTGTCTTTCTCTGTTAGTGTTTCTCAGTGTGTATATCTCTTTTGCTTTGTGTGTGTCTCTCTGAGTGTCAGAATTTCAGAGTGTGTCAGTCTCTCAGTGATTCCATCCACTCTGTCTGTGTGTGTCTCTGTGTGTATGTCTCCCTCTGTAGGTGTGTCTTTCATTGCATTTGTGGCTCCCTGTGTCAGTGTGTTCTCCCTCTCCCAGTGTGTGTTTCTCCCTCTCCCAGTGTGTGTCTCAGTGTGTGTCTTAGTGTTTCTCTGTCAGTGTCTGTGAGTCTCTCTCAGTGTGTATGTCTCTCTCTCAGGGTGTATGTGTGTTCCCCTCAGTTTGTGTGTGTCTCTGTCTGAGTATGTGTCTCGGTGTGTCTGTGTATATGTGTATGTCTGTCAATGTGTGAATGACCTTCTCTCAGTGTATGTCTTTCTCTCAGTGTTTCCATCCATTCAGTGAGTTTGTCTCTCACTGTGTGTGTTTCTCATTGTGTGTTTCTCTATCAGTCTGTGCGTGTTTCTCTGTCAGTGTGTGTGTCTCTCAGTTATGTGTGTCTCAGTCTGTATATGTGGTTCTCTCAGTGTGTCTCTGTATCTCTGTCTCATTGTGTGTTTCTATCATTGTTTGTGTCACTGTTTTTCTCTCTGTTGTGCCTCTCATTGTGTGTGCCTCTCTCTCCTTTGTCTCTCTGTCTGTGTGTGTGGTCTGTCTCTCGATGTGTATGTCTGTCTCTCTCAGTGTGTATGTGTGTCTCTCTCACTGTATGTGTGTTTCTCTCTCACTGCGTATGACTCTCTCTCAGTGTATGTGTTTCTCACTTAATGTGTGAATCTCTCTCAGAGTGTGTCATTTTGTATCTATCAGTGTGTCTTTCTGTCTCTCTCAGTGAGTGTCTCTCATTGTGTGTGTTCTCTCAGGGTACTTTGTGTCTTTCTCTGTATATGTGTGTCTGTCAGTGTGTTTTTCTCTCTCAGTGTGTGTGTGTGGCTCTGTGTGTGTGTCTCTCTCTCTCTTAGAGTGTGACACACTCTCACTGATTCCATCCACTTAGAGTGTGTGTGTCTGTCTCCTAGAGGCTGTGTCTCTGTGTGTCTTTCCGTGTGTGTAGTCTCTCTCTCTCTCTCAGTGTGTATGTCTCTGTCTCTCAATGTGTGTGTGTCTGTGCACCTCTCAGTTCATGTCTGTGTGTGTCCATGTATCTGTGTATATCGGTCAGTGTGTGAGTGACCCTCTTTCAGTGTGTGTCTCTCTCTGTGTTTCCATCCCAGGCACTGTGTTTGTATCTCAGTGTGTGTGTGTCTCTCTCCGTATGTGTTTCTCTCGTTGTGTGTGTCTTTCTCTAACAGTGTGTGTTTTTCTCTCTCAGATTTGTATCTCTGTCTGTATGTGTGTCTCAGTGTGTGTCTGTCTCTCTCTCAGTGTGTGTCTCTTGCAGTGTGTTTGTGAGTCTCTGTGTCACTGTGTGTTTCTATCATTGTTTGTGTCACTGTGTGTGTGTCTCAGTTTTTGTGTGTGTTTGTCTCTCCTAAGGTCTGATCTGTGTGTGTGTGGGTGGTCTCTCTCTCATGTATATGTATCTCTCTCGGTGTGTGTGTCTCAGTGTGTGCAGTGTGTGTGTATGTTTCTATCTCAGTGTATGTATCAATCTCTCAATGTGTGTCTGTGTATGCGTCTGTCAGTGTTTGAGTGTTCCTAACTTGGTTTGTACCTCTCTTCAGTGCACATGTATGTGTGTCTCTCTCACAATGTGTGTGTCTCTCAGTGTGTGTTTGTGTCTCTCTCAGTGTGTGTGTGTATGTCTCTGTATGTTTGTGTCTCACAATGTTTGTGTATTTCTTTCAGTCTACATTTGTGACATTCCCAGTATGTGTGCATATGAGTGTGTGTCTCTCTTTCTGTGTGAATCTCTATCAGTGTGTGTGTCTATCTCACAATGTGTGTGTCTCTCAGTGTGTGTGTGTGTGTCTCTCTCTCAATGTGTGTGTGTGTGTCTCTAAGGGTGTGGGTCTCTCTCTCAGAGTGAATCACTCTCTCAGTGATTCCATCCCATTCACTGGGTATGTCTGTGTCTCCGTGTGTGTGTCTCTCTGTCTCTCTGTGTTAATTTCTGCGTGTTTCTCTCTCTCAGTATATGTGTATGTGTCCCTCTTGGTGTGTGTCTCAAGTGTGTGTGAGTTTCTGTGGGTTTATCTCTCTCAGTCTCTGTGTGTGTGTGTCACTCAGTGAGTGTGTATCTCATTGTGTGAGTGTCTCTCTCTGTGTGTGTGGGTGTCTCTCTCTCAGTGTGTGTGTGTATGTGTCTCTCAGTGTATGTGTGTGTGTCTCTCTCAGTGTGCTTGATGTCTGTCTCATTGTATGTTTCTCTTCATTGTGTGTATCTCTGTGTGTCTGTGTGGGCCTCCCAGTCTCTGTGTCGGGGTGTGTGTATGGTCTCTCTTGCAGTGTGTATGTCTCTTTCTCTCCGTGTGTGTGTCTCTCTCCATATGTGTGTGTCTCTCATTGTATGTGTCTTTCTCTCTCAGTTATTTTGTCTCTGTCTGTGTCTCTCAGTGTATGTCTGTCTCTCTTTCACTGTGTGTGGCACTCGAAGTCTGTTTGTGTGTCTCTGTTTCCATGTGTGTTTCTATCTTTGTTTGTGTGTTTCTATCTTTGTTTGTGTGTCTCACAGTGTTTGTGTGTATTTTCTCTCCCAGTGTCTGTGTCTCCCTGTGTGTTTGGTTCTCTCTCAGTGTGTATTTTTCTCTCTAGGTCTGTGTGTGTTGGTCTCAGTGTTTGTGTGTATCTGTCTCAATTCATATATCACTCTCCCAGTGTGTGTCTGTGTATGTGTCTGTCAGTGTTTGAGTGTTCCTAACGTGCTTTCTGCCTCTCTCAGTGCGCATGTATGTGTGTCTCTCTCACAAAGTGTGTGTCTCTCAGTGTGTGTATGTTTCTCTCAGTGTGCGTGTGTCTCGCTCATAATGTGTGTGTTTCTAAGTGTGTGTGTCTCAGTGTTTGTGTGTGTATANATGTGGTTTCTGCCTCTCTCAGTGCACATGTATGTGTGTCTCTCTCACAAAGTGTGTGTCTCTCAGTATCTGTATGTTTCTCTCAATGTGCGTGTGTCTCGCTCATAATGTGTGTGTTTCTTAGTGTGTGTGTCTCAGTGTTTGTGTGTGTATATCTCTGTATGATTGTGTCTCTCAATATTGTGTCACACAATATTTGTATGTTTCTGTCTTTCAGTGTGCATTTTGACTTACTCATTATGTGTGCATCTGTGACTTTCTCAGTATTTGTGCATCTGAGTGTGTGCCTCTCTTAGTGTGTGAATCTCTCGCAGTTTGTGAGTCTCTCACAATGTGTGTGTGTCTCTGTTTTGTGTCTCATTCTGTGTGTGCATGTCTCTCAGTTTTTGTGTGTGTCTCTCTCAATTTGTGTGTGTGTGTTTCTAAGGGTGTGGGTCTCTCTCTCAGAGTGAATCACTCTCTCAGTGATTCCATCCCATTCACTGGGCATGTCTGTGTCTCTGTGTGTGTACTGTCCATTTGTGTGGCTGTGTGTGTTCTATCTTTCAGTTTTTGTGTGTGTGTGTGTGAGACTCTCTGAGTGTGTGATTTCCTCTCAGTGTGTGTATGTCTCTGAGTGTCTCTTTATATGTGTTGGTATCTCTCAGTTTGTGTGTGTCTCTCTGTCAATGGAAGTGTGTGTGTGTCTATATCGCAGCACGTGTATCTCTTGCTGTGTATGTGTTTGTGTGTCAGTGTGTGTATCTCTCTCAGTATATTTGTGTCTTTCTCTGTATGTGTGTGTCTCTCAGTGTGTGTATCTCTCTCACCATGTGTCTCTCTGAGTGTCTGGGAATTTCAGAGTGTGTCACTCTCTCAGTGATTCCATCCATTCAGTATGTGTGTGTGTCTCAGTGTGTGTCTCTCCCTCTGTAGGTGTGTTTCTCTCATTGCATGTGTCTCTATGTGTCTTTGTGTTCTCCCTCTCCCAGTGTGTGTGTCTCTCAATATATGTGCGTCTCGCTCTGTGTATGTGTCTTAGTGTTTCTCTGTCAGTATCTGTGTCTGTCTTTCAGTGTGTATGTCTCTCTCAGTGTGTGTCTCTGTATGTTTGTGTCTCTCAGTGTTTGTGTGTTTCTATCTTCCATTGTGCATTTGTGAGTTTCTCAGTATATGTGCATCTGACTGTGTGTCTCTTTCAGTGTGTTTTGTGTGTCTATCTGTTTATGCTTGTCTCTTAGTGTGTGTGTGTGTTTATTGTCTCTAAGGGTGCGGGTTTTTCTCACAGAGTGTATCACTCTCACAGTGATTCCATTCCATTCACTGAATATATCTGTGTCTCCATGTGTGTGTCTCTAAGTCTCTGTGTGTTAATTTCTGTGTGTTTCACTCACATTATCTATGTGTGTTCTTCTTGGTCTATGTCTCTGAGTGTGAATTTCTGTGTGTTTATCTCTATCAGTGTCTGTGTGTGTGTCAGTCAGTAAGTGTGTCTCTCTCTCATTGTGTGTGTCTCATTTTGTGTCTGTGGGTCTCTCTCTCTCAGTGTGTGTGTGTGTCTCACTCTCAGTGTGTGTTTTTTTGTGTCTCTCAGTTTGTGTGGATCTCTCAGTGTACTTCTGTGTCTGTCTCATTGTGTATTTCTGTGTGCATCTCTCTCAGTGTGCCTGTGTTTGTTTCTCTCTCACAGAGTGTGTGACTAACAGTGTGTGTTTGCCTCTCTCAGTGTGTGGATGTGTCTCATTCTGTCCAATTGTGTGGCTGTGTGTATTTCTATCTTTAAGTGTGTGTGTGTGACTCTCTGAATGTGTGATTCTCTGTGTGTGTGTATGTCTCTGAATGTCTCTTTACATGTGTTGGTGTCTCTCAGTTTGTGTGGGTCTCTCTGTCAGTGAAAGTGGGTATGTGTCTCTGTCTCAGTGTGTGTCTCTGTCTCACACTGTGTATGTCTCTGTCTCAGCATGTGTGTTTCTTTCTGTGTGTGTGTGTCAGCGTATGTATTTGTGTGTCAGTGTGTGTGCTTCTCTCAGTATATTTTGTGTCTTTCTCTGTTAGTGTTTCTCAGTGTGTATATCTCTTTTGCTTTGTGTGTGTCTCTCTGAGTGTCAGAATTTCAGAGTGTGTCAGTCTCTCAGTGATTCCATCCACTCTGTCTGTGTGTGTCTCTGTGTGTATGTCTCCCTCTGTAGGTGTGTCTTTCATTGCATTTGTGGCTCCCTGTGTCAGTGTGTTCTCCCTCTCCCAGTGTGTGTTTCTCCCTCTCCCAGTGTGTGTCTCAGTGTGTGTCTTAGTGTTTCTCTGTCAGTGTCTGTGAGTCTCTCTCAGTGTGTATGTCTCTCTCTCAGGGTGTATGTGTGTTCCCCTCAGTTTGTGTGTGTCTCTGTCTGAGTATGTGTCTCGGTGTGTCTGTGTATATGTGTATGTCTGTCAATGTGTGAATGACCTTCTCTCAGTGTATGTCTTTCTCTCAGTGTTTCCATCCATTCAGTGAGTTTGTCTCTCACTGTGTGTGTTTCTCATTGTGTGTTTCTCTATCAGTCTGTGCGTGTTTCTCTGTCAGTGTGTGTGTCTCTCAGTTATGTGTGTCTCAGTCTGTATATGTGGTTCTCTCAGTGTGTCTCTGTATCTCTGTCTCATTGTGTGTTTCTATCATTGTTTGTGTCACTGTTTTTCTCTCTGTTGTGCCTCTCATTGTGTGTGCCTCTCTCTCCTTTGTCTCTCTGTCTGTGTGTGTGGTCTGTCTCTCGATGTGTATGTCTGTCTCTCTCAGTGTGTATGTGTGTCTCTCTCACTGTATGTGTGTTTCTCTCTCACTGCGTATGACTCTCTCTCAGTGTATGTGTTTCTCACTTAATGTGTGAATCTCTCTCAGAGTGTGTCATTTTGTATCTATCAGTGTGTCTTTCTGTCTCTCTCAGTGAGTGTCTCTCATTGTGTGTGTTCTCTCAGGGTACTTTGTGTCTTTCTCTGTATATGTGTGTCTGTCAGTGTGTTTTTCTCTCTCAGTGTGTGTGTGTGGCTCTGTGTGTGTGTCTCTCTCTCTCTTAGAGTGTGACACACTCTCACTGATTCCATCCACTTAGAGTGTGTGTGTCTGTCTCCTAGAGGCTGTGTCTCTGTGTGTCTTTCCGTGTGTGTAGTCTCTCTCTCTCTCTCAGTGTGTATGTCTCTGTCTCTCAATGTGTGTGTGTCTGTGCACCTCTCAGTTCATGTCTGTGTGTGTCCATGTATCTGTGTATATCGGTCAGTGTGTGAGTGACCCTCTTTCAGTGTGTGTCTCTCTCTGTGTTTCCATCCCAGGCACTGTGTTTGTATCTCAGTGTGTGTGTGTCTCTCTCCGTATGTGTTTCTCTCGTTGTGTGTGTCTTTCTCTAACAGTGTGTGTTTTTCTCTCTCAGATTTGTATCTCTGTCTGTATGTGTGTCTCAGTGTGTGTCTGTCTCTCTCTCAGTGTGTGTCTCTTGCAGTGTGTTTGTGAGTCTCTGTGTCACTGTGTGTTTCTATCATTGTTTGTGTCACTGTGTGTGTGTCTCAGTTTTTGTGTGTGTTTGTCTCTCCTAAGGTCTGATCTGTGTGTGTGTGGGTGGTCTCTCTCTCATGTATATGTATCTCTCTCGGTGTGTGTGTCTCAGTGTGTGTGTGTGTTTCTATCTCAGTGTATGTGTGTGTTTCTATCTCAGTGTATATATCAATCTCTCAATGTGTGTCTGTGTATGCGTCTGTCAGTGTTTGAGTGTCCCTAACTTGGTTTGTACCTCTCTTCAGTGCACATGTATGTGTGTCTCTCTCACAATGTGTGTGTCTCTCAGTTTGTGTTTGTGTCTCTCTCAGTGTGTGTGTGTATGTCTCTGTATGTTTGTGTCTCACAATGTTTGTGTATTTCTTTCAGTCTACATTTGTGACATTCCCAGTATGTGTGCATATGAGTGTGTGTCTCTCTTTCTGTGTGAATCTCTATCAGTGTGTGTGTCTATCTCACAATGTGTGTGTCTCTCAGTGTGTGTGTGTGTGTCTCTCTCTCAATGTGTGTGTGTCTGTCTCTAAGGGTGTGGGTCTCTCTCTCAGAAAGAATCACTCTCTCAGTGATTCCATCCCATTCACTGGGTATGTCTGTGTCTCTGTGTGTGTGTCTCTCTGTCTCTCTGTGTTAATTTCTGCGTGTTTCTCTCTCTCAGTATATGTGTATGTGTCCCTCTTGGTGTGTGTCTCAAGTGTGTGTGAGTTTCTGTGGGTTTATCTCTCTCAGTCTCTGTGTGTGTGTGTCGCTCAGTGAGTGTGTATCTCATTGTGTGAGTGCCTCTCTCTGTGTGTGTGGGTGTCTCTCTCTCAGTGTGTGTGTGTATGTGTCTCTCAGTGTATATGTGTGTGTCTCTCTCAGTGTGCTTGAGTGTCTGTCTCATTGTGTGTTTCTCTTCATCGTGTGTATCTCTGTGTGTCTGTGTGTGCCTCCCAGTCTCTGTGTGTCGGTGTGTGTGTATGGTCTCTCTTGCAGTGTGTATGTCTCTTTCTCTCCGTGTGTGTGTCTCTCTCCATATGTGTGTGTCTCTCATTGTATATATCTTTCTCTCTCAGTTATTTTGTCTCTGTCTGTGTCTCTCAGCGTATGTCTGTCTCTCAGTGTGTGTGGCACTTGAAGTCTGTTTGTGTGTCTCTGTTTCCATGTGTGTTTCTATCTTTGTTTGTGTGTCTCTCAGTGTTTGTGTGTATTTTCTCTCCCAGTGTCTGTGTCTCCCTGTGTGTTTGGTTCTCTCTCAGTGTGTATTTTTCTCTCTAGGTCTGTGTGTGTTGGTCTCAGTGTTTGTGTGTATCTGTCTCAATTCATATATCACTCTCCCAGTGTGTGTCTGTGTATGTGTCTGTCAGTGTTTGAGTGTTCCTAACGTGGTTTCTGCCTCTCTCAGTGCGCATGTATGTGTGTCTCTCTCACAAAGTGTGTGTCTCTCAGTGTGTGTATGTTTCTCTCAGTGTGCGTGTGTCTCGCTCATAATGTGTGTGTTTCTAAGTGTGTGTGTCTCAGTGTTTGTGTGTGTATATCTCTGTATGATTGTGTCTCTCAATATTGTGTCACATAATATTTGTATGTTTCTGTCTTTCAGTGTGCATTTTGACTTACTCATTATGTGTGCATCTGTGACTTTCTCAGTATTTGTGCATCTGAGTGTGTGCCTCTCTTAGTGTGTGAATCTCTCGCAGTTTGTGAGTCTCTCACAATGTGTGTGTGTCTCTGTTTTGTGTCTCATTCTGTGTGTGCATGTCTCTCAGTTTTTGTGTGTGTCTCTCTCAGTTTGTGTGTGTGTGTTTCTAAGGGTGTGGGTCTCTCTCTCAGAGTGAATCACTCTCTCAGTGATTCCATCCCATTCACTGGGCATGTCTGTGTCTCTGTGTGTGTCTCTCTGTCTCTGTGTATTATTTTCTGCATGTTTCTCTCTCTCAGTATCTGTGTGTGTCTCTCTCTCGGTGTGTGTCACTCTGTGTGTGAATTTCTGTGTTTATCCCTCTCAGTGTCTCCGTGTGTGTGTATCACTCTGTAACTGTGTCTCTACCTCAGTGTGTTTTGTCTCACTCTGTGTGTGTGGGTCTCTCTCTCTCTCTGCTGTTTATATGTATCTCAATCTGTGTGTGTGTGTCTCAGTGTGTGTGGCTCTCTCAGTGTGCTGTGTGTCTGCCTCATTGTGTGTTTCTCTCTCATTTTGTGTGTCTCTATGTGTCTGTGTGTGTGTGTCTCCCAGTGTGTGTATGTCTGTGTGTGTGTATAGTCTCTCTCTCAAGGTGTATGTCTGTTTCTTTCAGTGTGTGTGTGTCTCTCTCTCACAATGTGTCAGACTATCAGTGTGTGTTTGTCTCTCAGGGTGAGGGTGTGTCTCACTCTGTCCTTTTCTGTTGCTCTGTGTGTTTCTATCTTTCAGTGTGTGTGTGTCAGTCTCTGACTGTGTGATTCTCTCTCAGTGTGTGTATGTCTCTGAGTGTCTCTTTGAGTGTGTTGCTATCTCTCAGTTTGTGTGCGTCTCTCTGTCAGTGGAAGTGTGTGTGTATATCTGTCTCAGTGTGTGTGTCTCTATCTCAGCGTGTGCATCTCTCTCTCAGTGTGTGTGTCTTAGTGTTTCTCTGTCAGTGTCTCTGTGTGGGTCTCAGTGTGTATGTCTCACTCTCAGGGTGTGTGTGCCTCAGTTTTTGTGTGTTTCTGTCTCAGTATGTGTCTGTGTGTGTCTGTGTATATGTGTATGTCTGTCAGTGTGAGTGACCTCTCAGTGTCAGTCTCTCTCTGTGTTCCCATCCCATTCAGTATGTTTGTCTCTCAGTGTGCGTGTGTCTCTATCTGTGCCTGTCTTTCATTGTGTTTGTGTCTTTCTCTATTAGTGTGTGTGACTCTCATTTATGTTTGTCTCGGTCTGCATGTGTGACTCTCTTAGTTTGTCTCTGTGTCTCTCTCTCATTGTGTGTATTTATTGTGTCTCTGTGTGCTGTGTCTCTCTGTGTTTGTGTGTGCCTCTCTCTCCCAGTGTCTCTGTGTCTGTGGGTGTGTATGGTCTGTCTCTCAATGCGTATGTCTGTCTCTCTCAGTGTATATGTGTGTCTCTGTCACTGTATGAGTGTTTCTCTCTCACTGTGTGTGACTCTCTCTCAGTGTATGTGTTTCTCACTTAACATGTGAATCTCTCTCAGAGTGTGTCATTTTGTATCTCTCAGAGTTTCTCTCTGTCTCAGGGAGTATGTCTTACTGTGTGTTTCTCTCAGGGTATTTTGAGTCTCTCTCTGTACGTGTGTGTCTCTCAGTGTGTGTGTGTGTCTCTCTCAGAGTGTACACTCTCTCATGATTCCATCCATTTGGGGTTCGTGTGTGTCTGTCTGTCTCCAAGAGGCTGTATCTCTATGTGTCTGTGTGTGTGTGTAGTCTGTCTCTCGGTGTGTATGTCTCTTTCTCTCAGTATGTGTGTGTATGCCACAAGTTTGTGTACACGTGTGTCTGTGTATCTGTGTATGTCTGTCAGTGTGTGAGTGACCCTCTTTCAGTGTGTGTCTCTGTTTCCATCCCGTTCAGTGTGTCTGTATCTCAAGTGTGTGTGTATATCTCTTTCTGTATGTGTGTTTCTCTCATTGTGTGTGTCTTTCTCTATCAGTGTGTTTTTCTCTCTCGGTTTTGTGTCTCTGTCTGTATGTGTGTCTCTCGGTATTTATGTCTCTTGCAGTATGTTCCTTTGTCTCTGTCTCACTGTGTGTTTATTGTTTGTGTCTCTTTATGTGTGTCTCTCAGTGTTTGTGTGTAGTCTCTCTCCCAGTGTCTGATCTGTGTGTGGGTGTCACCTCTCTCTCTCATGTGTATGCCTCTCTCTCGGTGTGTGTAGGTGAGTCTCGGTGTGTGTGTGTTTCTGTCTCAGTGTATATATAACTCTCTCAGTGTGTGTCTGTGTAAGTGTCTGTCAGTGTTTGAGTGTTCCTAACTTGGTTTGTGCCTCTCTCAGTGTGCATGCATGTGTGTCTCTTTCACAATGTGTGTGTCTCTGTGTGTGTATGTCTCACTCACAATGAGTATGTCTCTCTCAGTGTGTGTATGCATGTCTCTGTATGTTTGAGTCTCTCAATGTTTGTGTGTTTCTATCTTTAAATGTGCAATTTTTTTACTTTCTCAGTATGTGTACATCTGAGTGTGTGTCTCTCTCAGTGTGTTTTGTGTCTCTCTCTGTATGTGTGTGTCTCTCTCAATGTCTGTGTCTGAGTGTCTCTAAGGGTGTGGGTCTCTCTCTCAGAGTGAGTCACTCTCAGAATGATTCCCTCCCACTCACTGGCTATGTCTCTGTCTCCATGTGTGTGTCTCTCTGCCTCTGTGTGTTAATTTCTGTGTGTTTACCTCTCTCAGCATCTGTGGGTGTGTCCCTCTTGGTGTATTTCTCTGTGTGTGAATTTCTGTGTGTTTATCTTTCTCAGTATCTTGGTTGTTGCTCAGTGAATGTGTCTCTATCTCAGTGTGTGTGTCTCACTCTGTGTGTGTGGGTGTCTCTCTCTCAGTGTGTGTGAGTGTGTGTGTATCTCACTCTCAGTGTATGTGTCTGTGTCTCTCTCAATGTATATGGCTCTCCCAGTGTGCTTGTGTGTCTGCCTCATTTTGTGCTTTTTCCTCATTATGTGTGTCTCTGTGTCTGTGTGTGTGTTTCTCCCAGTTTCTGTGTGTCTGTGTGTGTATATTGTCTCTCTCTCAGTGTGATCTGTGTGTGTCTCTCTCAATGTCTGTGTCTGAGTGTCTCTAAGGGTGTGGGTCTCTCTCTCAGAGTGAGTCACTCTCAGAATGATTCCCTCCCACTCACTGGGTATGTCTGTGTCTCTCTGCCTCTGTGTGTTAATTTCTGTGTGTTTACCTCTCTCAGCATCTGTGGGTGTGTCCCTCTTGGTGTGTGTCTCTGTGTGTGAATTTCTGTGTGTTTATCTTTCTCAGTGTCTTGGTGTGTGTGTCGCTCAGTGAGTGTGTCTCTATCTCAGTGTGTGTGTCTCACTCTGTGTGTGTGGGTGTCTGTCTCTCAGTGTGTGTGAGTGTGTGTGTGTCTCACTCTCAGTGTATGTGTCTGTGTCTCTCTCAGTGTATATGGCTCTCTCAGTGTGCTTGTGTGTCTGCCTCATTTTGTGCTTTTTTCTCATTGTGTGTGTCTCTGTGTGTGTGTGTGTGTTTCTCCCAGTTTCTGTGTGTCTGTGTGTGTATATTGTCTCTCAGTGTGCATGTGTGTGTGTGTCTCTCTCACAATGCGTGTTACTATCAGTTTGTGTTTGTCTGTCTCAGGGTGAGGGTTTATCTCACTCTGTCCCTTTTTGTTGCTCTGTGTGGGTTTTTCTATCTTTCTCTGTGTGTCTGTGAGTCTCTGAGTGTGTGATTCTCTCTCAGTGTGTGTATGTCACTGAGTGTCTGTTTGTATGTGTTGTTGTCTCTCAGTTTGTGTGTGTGTGTCTTGTCAGTTGCAGTGTGTGTGTATCTCTGTCTCAGTGTGTACATGTGTATGTCTCTATATTTGTGTCCCTCAGATTTTGTGTGTTTCTATCTTTCAGGGTGCATTTGTTACTTTCTCAGTATGTGTGCATCTGAGTGTGTGTCTCTCTTAGTGTGTGAATCTTCCTCAGTATGTGTGTCTCTCTCACAAAGTGTGGGTCTCTCTCAGTGTGTTTTGTGTCTATGTGTGTGTCTCTCAGTGTGTGTGTGTCTCTCTCTCAATGTGTGTGTGTGTCTCTAACAGTGTGGGTGTGTCTCTAACAGTGTAGGTCTCTCTCTCAGAGTGAATCACTCAGTGATTCCATCTCATTCATAGGTATGTCTGTGACTCAGTGTCTCTCTGTGTTAATTTCTGTGTGTTTCTCTCTCTCAGTATCTGTGTGTGTCTCTCTTGATGTGTGTCACTCTCTGTGTGAATTTCTGTGTGTTTGTCTCTCTCAGTGTCTCTGGGTATGTGTTGGTCTGTGACTGTGTCTCTATCTCAGTGTTTTGTGTCTCATTCTGTGTGTGTGTGTCTGTGTGTGTGTGTGTTTGTATGCATCTCACTCTGTATGTCTCTCTCAGTGTGTGTGGCTCTCTCAGTGTGCTTGTGTGTCTGCCTCATTGTATGTTTCTCTCTCATTTTTGTCTGTCTCTCTGTGTCATATGTGTATCTCCCAGTGTCTGTGTATCTATGGTCTCTCTCTCAAGGTGTATGTCTGTTTCTCTCAGTGTGTTGTGTCCCTCAGTTTGTGTCTCTGTGTGTCTATCAGTGTGTGAGGGTCCCTCTCTCCTTGTGTGCATCTGTTTCTCTCAGTGTGTTGTGTCCCTCAGTTTGTGTCTCTGTGTGTCTATCAGTGTGTGAGGGTCCCTCACTCCTTGTGTGCATCTCTCTCAGTGTGCGTGTGTGTGTATGTGTGTATCACAATGTTGTACTTATCAGTGTGTATTTGTCTCGCTCAGGATGAGGGTGTGTCTCACTCTGTCCTTTTTTGTTGCTCTGTGTGTGTTTCTATCTTTTCATGTGTGTGTGTGAGTATCTGAGTATGTGATTCTCTCTCAGTGTATATATGTCTCTGAGTGTCTGTTTGTATGTGTTACTTTCTCTGTTTGTGTGTATCTGTCAGTGGAAGTATGTGTGTATATCTGTCTCAGTGTATGTGTCTTTCTCAGTGTACTTTGTGTCATTCTCTGTATGTGTGTGTTTCTAAGTGTATAATCTCTGTGTGTGTGTGTATGTCTCTCGGTGTGTCCGAGAATTTCAGAGTGAATCACTCTCTCAGTGATTCCATCCATTCAGTGTGTGTGTGTGTCTTGGTGTGTGTGTCTCCCTCTGTAGGTGTGTTTCTCTCATTGCATGTATGTGTCTCTGTGTCTGTGTTTTCTCCCTCTCCCTGTGTGAGTTTCTCCCTCTCCGAGTGTGTGTTTCTCCCTCTCCCAGGGTGTGTGTGTGTCTCTCTCTCAGTTTGTGTGTCTTAGTGTTTCTCTGTCAGTGTCTGTGTGTGGGTCTTAGTGTGTATGTCTCTCTTTCGGGGTGTGTGTGCCTCAGTTTGTGTGTTTGTCCCAGTGTGTGTCTGTGTGTGTCTGTGTATATATGTATGTCTGCAAGTGTGTGAGTGACCTTCTCTCAGTCTATGTGTTTCTCAGTGTTTCCATCCCATTCAGTATGTTTGTCTCTCAGTGTGTGTGTGTCTCTCTCCGTCTGTGCCTTTCAGTGTGCATGGATCTCTCTCTATCAGTGTGTTCCTCTCAGTTTTGTGTATCTCGGTCTGTATGTTTGGCTCTCTCAAAGTGCTTGTGTGTCTCTGTCTCATTGTCTGTTTTTATCATTGTTTCTCTGTGTGTCTGTGTGTGTTGTGTCTCTGTGTTTGTGTGTGTGTACGGTCTGTCTCTCAATGTGTATGCCTGTCTCTCTCAGTGTATATGTGTGTCTCTGTCACTGTCTGTGTGTTTCTCTCTCACTGTGTGTAACTCTTCTCAATGTATGTGTTTCTTACTTAATGTGTGAATCTCTCTCAGAGTGTGTCATTTTGTATCTCTCAGTGTGTCTTTCTGTCTCAAGGAGTGTGTCTCACTGTGTATTTCTCTCATGGTATTCTGTGTCTCTCTGTATGTATCTGTCTCTCAGTATGTGTGTCTCTTTCAGTGTGTTTGTGTGTCTCTGTGTTTATGTGTCTGTGTGTGTGTGCATGTGTCTCTCTCAGAGTGTGACACTCTCTCAATGATTTCATCCATTCAGTGTTTGTCTGTGTGTGTCTATCTCCTTAAGACTGTGTCTCTGTGTGCCTCTCTGTGTGTGTAGTCTCTCTCTCAAAGTGCATGTCTGTTTCTCTGTGTGTGTGTGTGTGTGTGTGTGTGCGCCTCTTACTTTGTGTTTGTGTGTCTGTGTGTATCTGTGTATGTCTGTCATTGAGTGAGTGACCCTCTTTTAGTGTGTGTCTCTCTGTGTGTTTCCATGCCAGTGTGTTTGTATCTCAGTGTGTGTGTGTGTCTCTCCGTATATGTGTTTCTCTCATTCTGTGTGTCTCTCTGTCAGTGTGTGTTTTTCTCTCTCAGTTTTGTGTCTCTGACTGTATATGTGTCTCTTAGTGTGTGTCTGTCTCTCTCAGTGTGTGTGCCTCTTGCAGTGTGTTTGCGTGTCTCTGTGTCACTGTGTGTTTCTATCATTGTTTGTGTCTCTGTGTGTGTGTCTCTCAGTGTTTGTGTATGTTTTCTCTCCCAGGGTCTGTGTCTGTGTGAAGATTCTCTCTCAGTGTGTCTGTCTCTCTCTCAATCTGTAGGCCTCTTGCAGTGTGTTTGTGTGTCTCTGTCTCCTTGTGTGTTTCTATCTTTGTTTATGTCAGTGTGTGTGTGTGTCTCTCAGTGTTTGTGTGTGTTTTCTTTCCAAGTGTCTGTGTCTGTGCGTGTGTCATCTCTCTCAGTGTGTCTGTCTCTCTCAGTGTGTGTGCCTCTTACATTGTGTTTATGTGTCTCTGTCTCCCTGTGTGTTTCTTTGTTTGTGTCACACACACACACAGAGAGTCACAAACACACACAAAAGAATCCAAGTGTCTGTGTCTGTGCGTGTGTCATCTCTCTCAGTGTGTCTGTCTCTCTCAGTGTGTGTGCCTCTTACATTGTGTTTATGTGTCTCTGTCTCCCTGTGTGTTTCTTTGTTTGTGTCAGTGTGTGTGTGTCTCTCAGTGTTTGTGTGTGTTTTCTTTCCCAGTGTCTGTGTATGTGTGTGTGTCGTCTCTCTCAGTGTGTCTGTCTCTCTCTCAGTGTGTGTGGGACTTTCAGGGTGTTTGTGTGTCTCTGTCTCCCTGAGTGTTTCTATCTTTGTGTCTCTGTGTGTGTGTCTCTCAGTGTTTGTGTGTGTGTCTCTCTCCTAGTGTCTGATCTCTGTGTGTGTGTGTGTGTGATCTCTCTCTCAGTGTGCATGTCTCTCTCTTGGTGTGTGTGTGTGTTTCAGTGTTTGTGTGTATCCGTTTCAGTTCGTATATCACTCTCTCAGTGTTTCTCTGTGTATGTGTCTGTCATTGTTTGAGTGTTCCAAACTTAGTTTGTGCCCCCCTCAGTGTGCGTGTATGTGTGTCTCTCTCACAATGTGTGTGTCTCTAAGTGTGTGTATCTTTCTTCATGTGTGTGTGTCTCACTCACAACGTATGTGTCTCTCAATGTGTGTGTCTCTCTGTATGTCTGTGTGTGAGTATGTATGTCTCTCTATGTTTGTGTCTCTCAATGCTTTGTATTTCTTTCAATGTGCATTGTGAGTTTCTCAATATGTGTGCATCTGAGTGTGTGTCTCTCTTAGTCTGTGAATCTCTCTCAGTGTGTGTCTTTCTCACAAAATGTGGGTCTCTCTCAGTGTGTTTTGTGTCTCTCTCTGTATATGCATGTCTCTCATTGTGTGTGTCTCTCTCTCTCAATGTGTGTGTGTGCGTGTCTCTAACAGTGTGGGTCTCTTGCTCAGAGTGAATCACTCTCTCAGTGATTCCATTCCATTCACTGGATATGTCTGTGTCTCTGTGTGTATGTCTCACTGCCTCTCTGTGTTAATTTCTGCATGTTTCTCTCTCTCAATATCTGTGTGTGTGTCTCTCTCGGTGTGTGTCACTCTCTGTGTGGATTTCTATGTGTCTATCTCTTGCAGTGTCTGTGTGTATGTCAGTCTGTGACTGTGTTTCTATCTCAGTGTGTTGTGTCTCACTCTGTGTGTGTGGGTCTCTCTCTCTCAGTGTGTGTGTTTGTATGTGTCTCACTCCCTAGTGTGTCTGTGTGTCTCTCAGTGTGTGTGGGTCTCTCAGTGTGCTTGTGTGTATACCTCATTGTGTGTTTCTCTCTCATTGTGTGTGTCTCTGTGTGTCTGTGTGTGTGTTTCTGCCAGTGTCTGTGTGTCTCTGTGTGTATATAGTCTCTATCTCAGTGTGTATGTCTGTTTCTCTCAGTGTGTGTCCCTCAGTTTGTCTTTGTGTCTGAGTAGGTGTGTGTCTATCAGTGTGTGAGGGTTCCTCTCTCCTGTGAACATCTCTCTCAGTGTGCATGTGTGTGTGCCTCTCTCTCACAATGTGTGTTACTATCAGTGTGTATTTGTCTCTCTCAGGGTGAGAGTGTGTCTTACTCTGTCCTTTTTTGTTGCTCTGTGTGTGTTTCTTTCTTTCTATGTGTGTGTGTGAGTCTCTGAGTGTGTGATTCTCTCTCAGAGTATGTATGTCTCTGAGCATCTGTTTGTATGTGTTGCTGTCTCTAAGTTTGTGTGTGTCTCTCTGTCAGTGGAAGTGAGTGTGTATATCTGTCTCAGCGTGTGTGTCTCTTTCTCAGTGTGTGTGTCTCTCTCAGTGTATTTTGTGTCTATATGTGTGTGCTTGTCAGTGTGTGTTTCTTGGTGTGTCTGAGAATTTCAGAGTGTGTCACTCTTTCAGTGATTCCATCCATTCAGTGTGTGCGCGTGTCTTGGTGTGTGTGTCTCCCTCTGTAGGTGTGTTTCTCTCATTGCATGTGTGTCTCTCTATGTCTGTGTGTTCTCCCTCTCCCAGTGTGAGTTTCTTCCTCTCCCAGGGTATGTGTGTCTCTCAGTGTGTTTGTGTTTCTCTCTCAGTGTGTGTGCCTTAGTGTTTCTCTGTCAGTTTCTGTGTTTGGGTCTCAGTGTGTATGTCTCTCTCTCAGGGTGTGTGTGACTCAGTTTGTGTTTGTCTCTGTCTCAGTATGTGTCTCGGTGTGTCTGTGTATATGTGTATGTCTGTCAGGGTGAGTGACCTTCTCTCATTGTATGTCTTTCTCTCAGTGTTTCCATCCCATTCAGTATGTTTGTCTCTCAGTGTGCGTGTGTGTCTCTCTCCATCTGTGCCTGTTTTTCATTGTGTGTGTGTCTTTCTCTATCAGTGTATGTGACTCTCAGTTATGTGTGTCTCGGTCTGCATGCGTGGCTCTCTTAGTTTGTCTCTATGTCTCTGTCTCATTGTGTGTATTTATTATTTTTTGTGTCCCTGTGTGTTTCTGTGTGTTGTCTCTCAGTGTTTCTGTGTTCCTCTCTCTCCCAGTGTCTCTGTGTCTGTGGGTGTTTATGGTCTGTCGCTCAATGTGTATGTCTGTCTCTCTCAGTGTATAGGTGTGTCTCTGTCACTGTATGTGTGTTTCTCTCTCACTGTGTGTGACTCTCTCTCAGTGTATGTGTTTCTCAATGTGTGACTCTCTCTCAGAGTGTGTCATTTTGTATCTCTCAGTGTGTCTTTCTGCCTCAGGGAGTGTGTCTCCCATTGTGTTTCTCTCTTTTTTGTCTCTCTGTGTATGTGTGTCTCTCTCAGTGTGTGTGTGTGTCTGTGTGTATGTGTCTCTCTTTCAGAGTGTGACACTCCTTCAATGATTCCATCCATTCAGTGTTTGTGTATGTATGTCTATCTTCTAGAGGCTGTGTCTCTGTGTGCCTCTCTGTGTGTGCAGTCTCTCTCTCAGTGTGTGTGTGTGTGTGTGCCTCTCTCTTTGTGTCTGTGTGTATCAGTGTATGTCTGTCAGTGTGTGAGTGACCCTCTTTCAGTGTGTGTCTCTCTGTGTGTTTCCATGCCATTCAGTGTGTTTGTATCTCAGTTTGTGTGTGTGTCTCTCCATATGTGTGTTTCTCTCATTCTGTGTGTCTCTCTATCAGTGTGTGTTTTTCCTCTCTCAGTTTTGTGTGTCTCTGTCTGTATGTGTGTCTCTCAGTGTGTGTCTGTCACTCAGTGTGTGTGCCTCTTGCAGTGGGTTTGTGTGTCTGTTTCATTGTGTGTTTCTATCGTTTGTGTCTCTGTGTGTGTCTCTCAGTTTTTGTGTTTGTGTCTCCTTCCTAGTGTCTGATCTGTGAGTGTGTCGTCTCTCTCTCTTGTGTATGTCTGTCTCTCAGTGTGTGTGTCTCAGTGTTTGTGTGTATCCATCTCGGTTCATATATCACTCTCTAAGTGTTTCTGTGTGAATGTGTCTGTCAGTATTTGAGTGTCCCTAATTTGGTTTGTGCTTCTCTCAGTGTGCATGTATGTGTGTGTGTGTGTCTCTCTCTCACAATGTATGTCTCAAAGTGTGTGTGTGTCTCTCCATGTGTGTATGTCTCACTCAAAATGAGTGTGTCTCTGTGTGTGTGTATCTCTTTCAATATGTGTGTGTGTATATATGTTCTTTGTGTATCTCAATTTTTGTGTGTTTCACTTTCAGTGTGCATTTATTACTTTCTCAGTATGTGTGCCTCTGAGTGTGTGTCTCTCTTTTAGTGTATGAATCTCTCTCAGTGTGTGTGTCTCTGTCAAGGTGTGTGTCTCTCTCAATGTGGGTGTGTGTATATCTCTGTATGTTTGTGCCTCACAATGTTTGTGTGTTTCACTTCCAGTGTGCATTTATGACTTTCTCAGTATGTGTGCCTCTGAGTGTGTGTCTCTCTTAGTGTGTGAATCCTTCTCTGTATGTGTGTCTCTCTCTGTGTTTTGTGTTTGTCTCTGTATGTGCATGTCTCTCAGTGTGTGTGTGTGTCTCTCAATGTGTGTGTGTGTATGTCTAAGGGTGTGGGTCTCTCAGAGTGAATCACTCTCTCACTGATTCCATCCCATTCACTGGGTATGTCTGTGTCTCCGTGTGTGTGTCTACTGCCTCTCTGTGTTAATTTCTGCGTGTTTCTCTCTCTCAGTATCTGAGTGTGTGTCCCTCATGTTGTGTGTCTCTGTGTGTGAATTTCTGTGTGTTTATCTCTCTCAGTGTCTTTGTGTGTGTGTCACTCCTTGAGTGTGTGTGTGTGTCTCACTCTGTATGTATGTGTCTCTCTCAGTGAGTGTAAGCATGTGTGTCTCACTGTCAGTGTTTGTGTGTGTGTCTCTCTCAGTGTATGGGGCTCTCTCCGTGTGCTTATGTGTCTGTCTCATTGTGTGTTTCTCTCTCATTGTGTGTGTCTGTGTGTGTGTGTCTTCCAGTGTCTGTGTGTCTGTGTGTGTATGGTCTGTCTCTCAGTGTGTATGTCTGTATCTCTCAGTGTATGTGTGTCTCTGTCCATATCTGTGTGTCTCTCATTGTGTATGTCTTTCTCTAGCAGTGTGTGTTTTTCTCTCAGTAATGTATATTTCTGTCTGTATGTGTATGTCTCTCAGTGTGTGTATGTCTCTCTCTTAGTGTGTGTGGGACTTACAGTGTGTTTGTGTGTCTCTGTCTCCCTGTGTGCTCCTAAATTTGTGTCTCTGTGTGTCTCTCAGTAATTGTGTTGTTTTCTCTCTGAGTGTCTGTATCTGTGTGTGTGTGTGGTCTCCCTCTCACTGTGTTAGTCTCTCTCTCAGTGTGGGTGTGTGTCTCAGTGTGTGTGTCTCTTTGTGTATTTTGTGTCTTTCTCTGCATGTGTGTGTCTCTCTGAGTGTCTGAGAATTTCAGAGTGACACAGGGACTTACAGTGTGTTTGTGTGTCTCTGTCTCCCTGTGTGCTCCTAAATTTGTGTCTCTGTGTGTCTCTCAGTAATTGTGTTGTTTTCTCTCTGAGTGTCTGTATCTGTGTGTGTGTGTGGTCTCTCTCTCACTGTGTTAGTCTCTCTCTCAGTGTGGGTGTGTGTCTCAGTGTGTGTGTCTCTTTGTGTATTTTGTGTCTTTCTCTGCATGTGTGTGTCTCTCTGAGTGTCTGAGAATTTCAGAGTGTGTCACTCTGTCAGTGATTCCATCCATTCAGTGTGTGAGTATGTCTTGGTGTGTGTGTCTCCCTCAGTAGGTGTGTTTCTCTCATTGCATGTGTGTCTCTCTGTCTGTGTGTTCTCCCTCTCCCTGTGTGAGTTTCTCCATCTCCGAGTGTGTGTTTCTCCCTCTCCCAGGGTGTGTGTATTCTCTCTCTCAGTGTGTGTGTCTTAGTGTTTCTCTGTCAGTGTCTGTGTGTGGGTCTCAGTGTGTATGCCTCTCTCTCAGGGTGTGTGTACCTCATTTTGTGTGTGTTTCTGTCTCAGTATGTGTCTGTGTGTGTCTGTGTATATGTGTATGTCTGTCAGTATGTGAGTGACCTTCTCTCAGTGTCAGTCTCTCTCTCAGTGTTTCCATCCCATTTAGTATCCCATCCCTCTCAGTGTGCATGTGTCTCTCTCCGTCTGTGCCTTTCTTTCATTCTGTGTGTGTCTTTCTCTCTCAGTGTGTGTGTCTCTCATTTATGTTTGTCTCGGTCTGCATGTGTAGCTCTCTTTGTCTCTGTTTCATTGTGTGTATTACTGTTTATGTCCCTGTGTGTCTCTGTGTGTTGTGTCTCTCAGTGTTTGTCTGTGCCTCTTTTTCCCAGTGTCTCTGTGTCTGTGTGTGTGTGTGGTCTGTCTCTCAATGTGTATGTCTGTCTCTCTCAGTGTATATGTGTGTGTCTATCACTGTATGTGTGTTTCTCTCTCACTGTGTGTGACTCTTTCTCAGTGTATGTGTTTCTCACTTAATGTATGAATCTCTCAGAGTGTGTCATTTTGTATCTCTCAGTGTGTCTTTCTGTCTCAGGGAGTGTGTCTCACTTTGTGGTTCTCTCAGGGTATTTTGTGTCTCTCAGTGTGTCTGTCTCTCTCAGTGTGTGCATGTGTCTCTATGTGTGTGTGGGTCTCTCTCTCAGAGTGTGTCACTCTCAATGAATCTATCCATTCAGTGTTTGTGTGTGTGTGTCTGTCTCCTAGAAGGTGTGTCTCTGTGTGCCTGTGTGTGTAATCTCTCTCTCAGTGTGCATGTCTGTTTCTCTCAGTGTGTGTGTGTGTTGGTGTGCCTCTCACTTTGTGTCTGTGTGTATCTGTGTATCTGTGTATGTCTGTCAGTGTGTGAGTGACTCTCTTTCAGTGTGTGTCTCTCTCTGTGTTTCCATGCCATTCAGTGTGTTTGTATCTCAGTGTGTGTGTGTCTCTCTCTGTATGTGTGTTTCTCTCATTGTGTGTGTCTATCAGTGTGTGTTTTTCTCTCTCAGTTTTGTGTCTCTGTATGTGTGTCTCTCAGAGTGCTCTTGCAATGTGTTTGTGTGTCTCTGTCTCATTGTGTGTTTCTATCATTGTTCGTGCCTGTGTGTGTGTGTGTCTCTCAGTGTTTGTGTGTGTCATCTCTCTCTCTAGTGTATGTCTTTTTCTTGGTGTGTGTGTGTGTCTCAGTGTTTGTGTGTATCCGTCTCAGTTCGTATAGCACTCTCTAAGTGTTTCTATGTGTATGTGTCTGTCAGTGTTTGAGTGTTCCTAATTTGGTTTGTGCCTCTCTCAGTGTGCATGTATATATGTCTCTCTCATAATGTGTGTATCTCTCAATGTGTGTGTGTCTCGCTCAAAGTGAGTGTGTCTCTCCGTGTGTATCTCCCTCAATGTGTGTGTTTATGTCTGTATATTTGTGTCTCTCAATGTTTGTGTGTTTCACTTTCAGTGTGGATTTTTGACTTTCTCAGTATGTGTGCATCTGAATATGTGTCTCTCTTAGTGTGTGAATCTCTCTCAGTGTGTGTGTCTCTCACAATGTGTGTGTCTGTCTCAGCGTATTTTGTGTCTGTGTCTATATGTGCATGTCTCTCAGTGTGTGTGTCTCTCTCTCAATGTGTGTGTGTCTCAAAGGGTGTTGCTGTCTCTCTCAGAGTGAATCACTCTCTCATTGATTCCATCCCATTCACTGGCTATGTTTGTGTCTCGGTGTGTGTGCCTCTCTGTTTCTGTGTGTTAATTTCTACATGTTTCCCTCTTGTTATGTGTCTGTGTGTGTGAATTTCTGTGTGGTTATCTCTCTCAGTGTCTTTGTGTGTCACTCAGTGAGTTTGTCTCTATCTCAGTGTGTGTGTGTGTCTCTCAGTGTGTGTAGTTCCCAGTGTGCTTGTGTGTCTGTCTCATTGTGTGTGTCTCTCTCATTGTGTGTGTCTGTGTCTCTGTGTGTCTGTGTGTGTGTGTGTCTCTGTGTGTCTGTGTGTTTATGGTCTTTCTCTCAGTGTGTATGTCTGTTTCTCTCAGTGTGAGTGTGTCTCTCTCCATATGTGTGTGTCTCTCATTGTGTGTGTCTTTCTTAGCAGTGTGTGTTTCTCTGTCAGTAATGTGTTTCCATCTGTATGTGTGTCTCTCAGTGTATGTATGTCTCTCTCTCAGTGTGTGTGGGACTTACAGTATGTTTGTGTGTCTCTGTCTCCCTATGTGTTTCTACCTTTTTTGTGTCTCTGTTTGTGTCTCTCTCAGTATTTGAGTGTCTCTGGGTATGTGTTGGTCTGTGACTGTGTCTCTATCTCTGTGTTTTGTGTCTCATTCTGTGTGTGTGTGTCTTTGTGTGTGTGTGTTTGTATGCATCTCACTCTGTATGTCTCTCTCAGTGTGTGTGGCTCTCACAGTGTGCTTGTGTGTCTGCCTCATTGTGTGTTTCTCTCTCATTTTGTCTGTCTCTGTGTGTCATGTGTGTGTCTCCCAGTGTCTGTGTGTCTATGGTCTCTCTCTCAAGGTGTATGTCTGTTTCTCTCAGTGTGTTGTGTCCCTCAGTTTGTGTCTCTGTGTCTGAGTATGTGTGTGTCTTATCAGTGTGTGAGGGTCCCTCTCTCCTTGTGTGCATCTCTCTCAGTGTGCATGTGTGTGTGTGTGTCTATCACAATGTTGTACTTATCAGTGTGTATTTGTCTCTCTCAGGATGAGGATGTGTCTCACTCTGTCCTTTTTTGTTGCTCTGTATGTGTTTCTATCTTTTCATGTGTGTGTGTGAGTTTCTGAGTATGTGATTCTCTCTCAGTGTATATAATGTCTCTGAGTGTCTGTTTGTATGTGTTGCTGTCTCTGTGTGTATCTGTCAGTGGAAGTATGTGTGTATATCTGTCTCAGTGTATGTGTCTTTCTCAGTGTACTTTGTGTCATTCTCTGTATGTGTGTGTTTCTAAGTGTATCAATCTGTGTGTGTGTGTGTATGTCTCTCAGTGTGTCCGAGAATTTCAGAGTGAATCACTCTCTCAGTGATTCCATCCATTCAGTGTGTGTGTGTGTCTTGGTGTGTGTGTCTCCCTCTGTAGGTGTGTTTCTCTCATTGCATGTGTGTCTCTCTGTTTCTATATGTTCTCCCTCTCCCTGTGTGAGTTTCTCCCTCTCCGAGTGTGTGTTTCTCCCTCTCCCAGGGTGTGTGTGTGTCTCTCTCTCAGTTTGTGTGTCTTAGTGTTTCTCTGTCAGTGTCTGTGTGTGGGTCTTAGTGTGTATGTCTCTCTTTCGGGGTGTGTGTGCCTCAGTTTGTGTGTTTGTCCCAGTGTGTGTCTGTGTGTGTCTGTGTATATATGTATGTCTGCAAGTGTGTGAGTGACCTTCTCTCAGTCTATGTGTTTCTCAGTGTTTCCATCCCATTCAGTATGTTTGTCTCTCAGTGTGTGTGTGTCTCTCTCCGTCTGTGCCTTTCAGTGTGCATGGATCTCTCTCTATCAGTGTGTTCCTCTCAGTTTTGTGTATCTCGGTCTGTATGTTTGGCTCTCTCAAAGTGCTTGTGTGTCTCTGTCTCATTGTCTGTTTTTATCATTGTTTCTCTGTGTGTCTGTGTGTGTTGTGTCTCTGTGTTTGTGTGTGCCTCTCTCTCCCAGTGTCTCTGTGTCTGTGTGTGTGTACGGTCTGTCTCTCAATGTGTATGTCTGTCTCTCTCAGTGTATATGTGTGTCTCTGTCGCTGTCTGTGTGTTTCTCTCTCACTGTGTGTAACTCTTCTCAGTGTATGTGTTTCTTACTTAATGTGTGAATCTCTCTCAGAGTGTGTCATTTTGGATCTCTCAATGTGTCTTTCTGTCTCAAGGAGTGTGTCTCACTGTGTGTTTCTCTCATGGTATTCTGTGTCTCTCTCTGTATGTATCTGTCTCTCAGTATGTGTGTCTCTTTCAGTGTGTTTGTGTGTCTCTGTGTTTATGTGTCTCTGTGTGTGTGCGTGTGTCTCTCTCAGAGTGTGACACTCTCTCAATGATTTCATCCATTCAGTGTTTGTCTGTGTGTGTCTGTCTCCTTAAGGCTGTGTCTCTGTGTGCCTCTGTGTGTGTGTAGTCTCTCTCTCAAAGTGCATGTCTGTTTCTCTCAGTGTGTGTGTGTGTGTGCGCCTCTTACTTTGTGTCTGTGTGTCTGTGTGTATCTGTGTATGTCTGTCATTGATTGAGTGACCCACTTTCAGTGTGTGTCTCTGTGTGTTTCCATGCCAGTGTGTTTGTATCTCAGTATGTGTGTGTGTCTCTCCGTATATGTGTTTCTCTCATTCTGTGTGTCTCTCTGTCAGTGTGTGTTTTTCTCTCTCAGTTTTGTGTCTCTGACTGTATATGTGTCTCTTAGTGTGTGTCTGTCTCTCTCCCAGTGTGTGTGCCTCTTGCAGTGTGTTTGCGTGTCTCTGTGTCACTGTGTGTTTCTATCATTGTTTGTGTCTCTGTGTGTGTGTCTCTCAGTGTTTGTGTATGTTTTCTCTCCCAGGGTCTGTGTCTGTGTGAAGATTCTCTCTCAGTGTGTCTGTCTCTCTCTCAATCTGTAGGCCTCTTGCAGTGTGTTTGTGTGTCTCTGTCTCCTTGTGTGTTTCTATCTTTGTTTATGTCAGTGTGTGTGTGTGTCTCTCAGTGTTTGTGTGTGTTTTCTTTCCAAGTGTCTGTGTCTGTGCGTGTGTCATCTCTCTCAGTGTGTCTGTCTCTCTCAGTGTGTGTGCCTCTTACATTGTGTTTATGTGTCTCTGTCTCCCTGTGTGTTTCTTTGTTTGTGTCAGTGTGTGTGTGTCTCTCAGTGTTTGTGTGTGTTTTCTTTCCCAGTGTC
This sequence comes from Cephalophus harveyi, assembly GCA_006410635.1. NCBI lineage: Eukaryota > Metazoa > Chordata > Mammalia > Artiodactyla > Bovidae > Cephalophus > Cephalophus harveyi. Next base: position 448,397 of record SJYT01085157.1, on the reverse strand, counting down.
TGTGTATGTGTGTGTGTCGTCTCTCTCAGTGTGTCTGTCTCTCTCTCAGTGTGTGTGGGACTTTCAGGGTGTTTGTGTGTCTCTGTCTCCCTGAGTGTTTCTATCTTTGTGTCTCTGTGTGTGTGTCTCTCAGTGTTTGTGTGTGTGTCTCTCTCCTAGTGTCTGATCTCTGTGTGTGTGTGTGTGTGATCTCTCTCTCAGTGTGCATGTCTCTCTCTTGGTGTGTGTGTGTGTTTCAGTGTTTGTGTGTATCCGTTTCAGTTCGTATATCACTCTCTCAGTGTTTCTCTGTGTATGTGTCTGTCATTGTTTGAGTGTTCCAAACTTAGTTTGTGCCCCCCTCAGTGTGCGTGTATGTGTGTCTCTCTCACAATGTGTGTGTCTCTAAGTGTGTGTATCTTTCTTCATGTGTGTGTGTCTCACTCACAACGTATGTGTCTCTCAATGTGTGTGTCTCTCTGTATGTCTGTGTGTGAGTATGTATGTCTCTCTATGTTTGTGTCTCTCAATGCTTTGTATTTCTTTCAATGTGCATTGTGAGTTTCTCAATATGTGTGCATCTGAGTGTGTGTCTCTCTTAGTCTGTGAATCTCTCTCAGTGTGTGTCTTTCTCACAAAATGTGGGTCTCTCTCAGTGTGTTTTGTGTCTCTCTCTGTATATGCATGTCTCTCATTGTGTGTGTCTCTCTCTCTCAATGTGTGTGTGTGCGTGTCTCTAACAGTGTGGGTCTCTTGCTCAGAGTGAATCACTCTCTCAGTGATTCCATTCCATTCACTGGATATGTCTGTGTCTCTGTGTGTATGTCTCACTGCCTCTCTGTGTTAATTTCTGCATGTTTCTCTCTCTCAATATCTGTGTGTGTGTCTCTCTCGGTGTGTGTCACTCTCTGTGTGGATTTCTATGTGTCTATCTCTTGCAGTGTCTGTGTGTATGTCAGTCTGTGACTGTGTTTCTATCTCAGTGTGTTGTGTCTCACTCTGTGTGTGTGGGTCTCTCTCTCTCAGTGTGTGTGTTTGTATGTGTCTCACTCCCTAGTGTGTCTGTGTGTCTCTCAGTGTGTGTGGGTCTCTCAGTGTGCTTGTGTGTATACCTCATTGTGTGTTTCTCTCTCATTGTGTGTGTCTCTGTGTGTCTGTGTGTGTGTTTCTGCCAGTGTCTGTGTGTCTCTGTGTGTATATAGTCTCTATCTCAGTGTGTATGTCTGTTTCTCTCAGTGTGTGTCCCTCAGTTTGTCTTTGTGTCTGAGTAGGTGTGTGTCTATCAGTGTGTGAGTGTTCCTCTCTCCTGTGAACATCTCTCTCAGTGTGCATGTGTGTGTGCCTCTCTCTCACAATGTGTGTTACTATCAGTGTGTATTTGTCTCTCTCAGGGTGAGAGTGTGTCTTACTCTGTCCTTTTTTGTTGCTCTGTGTGTGTTTCTTTCTTTCTATGTGTGTGTGTGAGTCTCTGAGTGTGTGATTCTCTCTCAGAGTATGTATGTCTCTGAGCATCTGTTTGTATGTGTTGCTGTCTCTAAGTTTGTGTGTGTCTCTCTGTCAGTGGAAGTGAGTGTGTATATCTGTCTCAGCGTGTGTGTCTCTTTCTCAGTGTGTGTGTCTCTCTCAGTGTATTTTGTGTCTATATGTGTGTGCTTGTCAGTGTGTGTTTCTTGGTGTGTCTGAGAATTTCAGAGTGTGTCACTCTTTCAGTGATTCCATCCATTCAGTGTGTGCGCGTGTCTTGGTGTGTGTGTCTCCCTCTGTAGGTGTGTTTCTCTCATTGCATGTGTGTCTCTCTATGTCTGTGTGTTCTCCCTCTCCCAGTGTGAGTTTCTTCCTCTCCCAGGGTATGTGTGTCTCTCAGTGTGTTTGTGTTTCTCTCTCAGTGTGTGTGCCTTAGTGTTTCTCTGTCAGTTTCTGTGTTTGGGTCTCAGTGTGTATGTCTCTCTCTCAGGGTGTGTGTGACTCAGTTTGTGTTTGTCTCTGTCTCAGTATGTGTCTCGGTGTGTCTGTGTATATGTGTATGTCTGTCAGGGTGAGTGACCTTCTCTCATTGTATGTCTTTCTCTCAGTGTTTCCATCCCATTCAGTATGTTTGTCTCTCAGTGTGCGTGTGTGTCTCTCTCCATCTGTGCCTGTTTTTCATTGTGTGTGTGTCTTTCTCTATCAGTGTATGTGACTCTCAGTTATGTGTGTCTCGGTCTGCATGCGTGGCTCTCTTAGTTTGTCTCTATGTCTCTGTCTCATTGTGTGTATTTATTATTTTTTGTGTCCCTGTGTGTTTCTGTGTGTTGTCTCTCAGTGTTTCTGTGTTCCTCTCTCTCCCAGTGTCTCTGTGTCTGTGGGTGTTTATGGTCTGTCGCTCAATGTGTATGTCTGTCTCTCTCAGTGTATAGGTGTGTCTCTGTCACTGTATGTGTGTTTCTCTCTCACTGTGTGTGACTCTCTCTCAGTGTATGTGTTTCTCAATGTGTGACTCTCTCTCAGAGTGTGTCATTTTGTATCTCTCAGTGTGTCTTTCTGCCTCAGGGAGTGTGTCTCCCATTGTGTTTCTCTCTTTTTTGTCTCTCTGTGTATGTGTGTCTCTCTCAGTGTGTGTGTGTGTCTGTGTGTATGTGTCTCTCTTTCAGAGTGTGACACTCCTTCAATGATTCCATCCATTCAGTGTTTGTGTATGTATGTCTATCTTCTAGAGGCTGTGTCTCTGTGTGCCTCTCTGTGTGTGCAGTCTCTCTCTCAGTGTGTGTGTGTGTGTGTGCCTCTCTCTTTGTGTCTGTGTGTATCAGTGTATGTCTGTCAGTGTGTGAGTGACCCTCTTTCAGTGTGTGTCTCTCTGTGTGTTTCCATGCCATTCAGTGTGTTTGTATCTCAGTTTGTGTGTGTGTCTCTCCATATGTGTGTTTCTCTCATTCTGTGTGTCTCTCTATCAGTGTGTGTTTTTCCTCTCTCAGTTTTGTGTGTCTCTGTCTGTATGTGTGTCTCTCAGTGTGTGTCTGTCACTCAGTGTGTGTGCCTCTTGCAGTGGGTTTGTGTGTCTGTTTCATTGTGTGTTTCTATCGTTTGTGTCTCTGTGTGTGTCTCTCAGTTTTTGTGTTTGTGTCTCCTTCCTAGTGTCTGATCTGTGAGTGTGTCGTCTCTCTCTCTTGTGTATGTCTGTCTCTCAGTGTGTGTGTCTCAGTGTTTGTGTGTATCCATCTCGGTTCATATATCACTCTCTAAGTGTTTCTGTGTGAATGTGTCTGTCAGTATTTGAGTGTCCCTAATTTGGTTTGTGCTTCTCTCAGTGTGCATGTATGTGTGTGTGTGTGTCTCTCTCTCACAATGTATGTCTCAAAGTGTGTGTGTGTCTCTCCATGTGTGTATGTCTCACTCAAAATGAGTGTGTCTCTGTGTGTGTGTATCTCTTTCAATATGTGTGTGTGTATATATGTTCTTTGTGTATCTCAATTTTTGTGTGTTTCACTTTCAGTGTGCATTTATTACTTTCTCAGTATGTGTGCCTCTGAGTGTGTGTCTCTCTTTTAGTGTATGAATCTCTCTCAGTGTGTGTGTCTCTGTCAAGGTGTGTGTCTCTCTCAATGTGGGTGTGTGTATATCTCTGTATGTTTGTGCCTCACAATGTTTGTGTGTTTCACTTCCAGTGTGCATTTATGACTTTCTCAGTATGTGTGCCTCTGAGTGTGTGTCTCTCTTAGTGTGTGAATCCTTCTCTGTATGTGTGTCTCTCTCTGTGTTTTGTGTTTGTCTCTGTATGTGCATGTCTCTCAGTGTGTGTGTGTGTCTCTCAATGTGTGTGTGTGTATGTCTAAGGGTGTGGGTCTCTCAGAGTGAATCACTCTCTCACTGATTCCATCCCATTCACTGGGTATGTCTGTGTCTCCGTGTGTGTGTCTACTTTTTCTTTGTTTGTGTCAGTGTGTGTGTGTCTCTCAGTGTTTGTGTGTGTTTTCTTTCCCAGTGTCTGTGTATGTGTGTGTGTGTCGTCTCTCTCAGTGTGTCTGTCTCTCTCTCAGTGTGTGTGGGACTTTCAGTGTGTTTGTGTGTCTCTGTCTCCCTGAGTGTTTCTATCTTTGTGTCTGTGTGTGTGTGTCTCTCAGTGTTTGTGTGTGTGTCTCTCTCCTAGTGTCTGATCTCTGTTTGTGTGTGTGTGTGTGTGATCTCTCTCTCAGTGTGCATGTCTCTCTCTTGGTGTGTGTGTGTGTGTCTCAGTGTTTGTGTGTATCCGTTTCAGTTCGTATGTCACTCTCTCAGTGTTTCTCTGTGTATGTGTCTGTCATTGTTTGAGTGTTCCAAACTTAGTTTGTGCCCCCCTCAGTGTGCATGTATGTGTGTCTCTCTCATAATGTGTGTGTCTCTAAGTGTGTGTGTCTTTCTTCATGTGTGTGTGTCTCACTCACAACATATGTGTCTCTCAATGTGTGTGTCTCTCTATATGTCTGTGTGTGAGTATGTATGTCTCTGTATGTTTGTGTCTCTCAATGCTTTGTGTTTCTTTCAATGTGCATTGTGAGTTTCTCAATATGTGTGCATCTGAGTGTGTGTCTCTCTTAGTCTGTGAATCTCTCTCAGTGTGTGTCTTTCTCACAAAATGTGGGTCTCTCTCAGTGTGTTTTGTGTCTCTCTCTGTATATGCATGTCTCTCATTGTGTGTGTCTCTCTCTCTCAATGTGTGTGTGTGCGTGTCTCTAACAGTGTGGGTCTCTTGCTCAGAGTGAATCACTCTCTCAGTGATTCCATTCCATTCACTGGGTATGTCTGTGTCTCCGTGTGTATGTCTCACTGTCTGTCTGTGTTAATTTCTGCATGTTTCTTTCTCTCAATATCTGTGTGTGTGTCTCTCTCGATGTGTGTCTCTCTCGGTGTGTGTCACTCTCTGTGTGGATTTCTATGTGTTTATCTCTTTCAGTGTCTGTGTGTATGTCGGTCTGTGACTGTGTTTCTATCTCAGTGTGTTGTGTCTCACTCTGTGTGTGTGGGTCTCTCTCTCTCAGTGTGTGTGTGTGTGTGTTTGTATGTGTCTAACTCCCTAGTGTGTCTGTGTGTTTCTCTCAGTGTGTGTGAGTCTCTCAGTGTGCTTGTGTGTATACCTCATTGTGTGTTTCTCTCTCATTGTGTGTGTCTGTGTGTGTGTTTCTCCCAGTGTCTGTGTGTCTCTGTGTGTATATAGTCTCTATCTCAGTGTGTATGTCTGTTTCTCTCAGTGTGTGTCCCTCAGTTTGTCTTTGTGTCTGAGTAGGTGTGTGTCTATCAGTGTGTGAGGGTTCCTTTCTCCTGTGAATATCTCTCTCAATGTGCATGTGTGTGTGCCTCTCTCTCACAATGTGTGTTGCTATCAGTGTGTATTTGTCTCTCTCAGGGTGAGGGTGTGTCTCACTCTATCCTTTTTCGTTGCTCTGTGTGTGTTTCTATCTTTCTATGTGTGTGTGTGAGTCTCTGAGTGTGTGATTCTCTCTCAGGGTATGTATGTCTCTGAGCATCTGTTTGTATGCGTTGCTGTCTCTAAGTCTGTGTGTGTCTATCAGTGGAAGTGAGTGTGTATATCTGTCTCAGCGTGTGTGTCTCTTTCTCAGTGTGTGTGTCTCAGTGTGCGTGTCTCTCTCAGTGTATTTTGTGTCTATCTCTATATGTGTGTGCTTGTCAGTGTGTGTATCTGTGTGTGTGTGTTTCTTGGTGTGTCTGAGAATTTCAGAGTGTGTCACTCTTTCAGTGATTCCATCCATTCAGTGTGTGCGTGTGTCTTGGTGTGTGTGTCTCCTTCTTTAGGTGTGTTTCTCTCATTGCATGTGTGTTCTCCCTCTCCCAGTGTGAGTTTCTTCCTCTCCCAGGGTGTGTGTGTCTCTCAGTGTGTTTGTGTTTCTCTCTCAGTGTGTGTGCCTTAGTGTTTCTCTGTCAGTTTCTGTGTTTGGGTCTCAGTGTGTATGTCTCTCTCTCAGGGTGTGTGTGACTCAGTTTGTGTTTGTCTCTGTCTCAGTATGTGTCTCAGTGTGTCTGTGTATATGTGTATGTCTGTCAGGGTGAGTGACCTTCTCTCATTGTATGTCTTTCCCTCAGTGTTTCCATCCCATTCAGTATGTTTGTCTCTCAGTGTGCGTGTGTCTCTCTCCAGTGTATAGGTGTGTCTCTGTCACTGTATGTGTGTTTCTCTCTCACTGTGTGTGACTCTCTCTCAGTGTATGTGTTTCTCAATGTGTGACTCTCTCTCAGAGTGTGTCATTTTGTATCTCTCAGTGTGTCTTTCTGCCTCAGGGAGTGTGTCTCCCATTGTGTTTCTCTCTTTTTTGTCTCTCTGTGTATGTGTGTCTCTCTCAGTGTGTGTGTGTGTGTGTATGTTTCTCTCTTTCATAGTGTGACACTCCTTCAATGATTCCATCCATTCAGTGTTTGTGTATGTATGTCTGTCTTCTAGAGGCTGTGTCTCTGTGTGCCTCTCTGTGTGTGTGCCTCTCTCTTTGTGTCTGTGTGTATCGGTGTATGTCTGTCAGTGTGTGAGTGACACTCTTTCAGTGTGTGTCTCTCTGTGTGTTTCCATGCCATTCAGTGTGTTTGTATCTCTGTGTGTGTGTGTGTCTCTCCATATGTGTGTTTCTCTCATTCTGTGTGTCTCTCTATCAGTGTGTGCTTTTCCTCTCTCAGTTTTGTGTGTCTCTCTCTGTATGTGTGTCTCTCAGTGTGTGTCTGTCACTCAGTGTGTGTGCCTCTTGCAGTGGGTTTGTGTGTCTGTTTCATTGTGTGTTTCTATCGTTTGTGTCTCTGTGTGTGTCTCTCAGTTTTTGTGTTTGTGTCTCCTTCCTAGTGTCTGATCTGTGAGTGTGTCGTCTCTCTCTCTTGTGTATGTCTGTCTCTCAGTGTGTGTGTCTCAGTGTTTGTGTGTATCCATCTCGGTTCATATATCACTCTCTAAGTGTTTCTGTGTGAATGTGTCTGTCAGTATTTGAGTGTCCCTAATTTGGTNTCTGTGTGTTTGTGTGTCGTCTCTCCCTCTTGTGTATGTCTGTCTCTCAGTGTGTGTGTCTCAGTGTTTGTGTGTATCCATCTCGGTTCATGTATCACTCTCTAAGTGTTTCTGTGTGAATGTGTCTGTCAGTGTTTGAGTGTCCCTAATTTGGTTTGTGCTTCTCTCAGTGTGCATGTATGTGTGTGTGTGTGTCTCTCTCTCACAATGTATGTCTCAAAGTGTGTGTGTGTCTCTCCATGTGTGTATGTCTCACTCAAAATGAGTGTGTCTCTGTGTGTGTGTATCTCTTTCAATATGTGTGTGTGTATATATGTTCTTTGTGTATCTCAATTTTTGTGTGTTTCACTTTCAGTGTGCATTTATTACTTTCTCAGTATGTGTACCTCTGAGTGTGTGTCTCTCTTTTAGTGTGTGAATCTCTCTCAGTGTGTGTGTCTCTCTCAAGGTGTGTGTCTCTCTCAATGTGGGTGTGTGTATATCTCTGTATGTTTGTGCCTCACAATGTTTGTGTGTTTCACTTCCAGTGTGCATTTATGACTTTCTCAGTATGTGTGCCTCTGAGTGTGTGTCTCTCTTAGTGTGTGAATCCTTCTCTGTATGTGTGTCTCTCTCTGTGTTTTGTGTTTGTCTCTGTATGTGCATGTCTCTCAGTGTGTGTGTGTGTCTCTCAATGTGTGTGTGTGTATGTCTAAGGGTGTGGGTCTCTCAGAGTGAATCACTCTCTCACTGATTCCATCCCATTCACTGGGTATGTCTGTGTCTCCGTGTGTGTGTCTACTGCCTCTCTGTGTTAATTTCTGCGTGTTTCTCTCTCTCAGTATCTGAGTGTGTGTCCCTCATGTTGTGTGTCTCTGTGTGTGAATTTCTGTGTGTTTATCTCTCTCAGTGTCTTTGTGTGTGTGTCACTCCTTGAGTGTGTGTGTGTGTCTCACTCTGTATGTATGTGTCTCTCTCAGTGAGTGTAAGCATGTGTGTCTCACTGTCAGTGTTTGTGTGTGTGTCTCTCTCAGTGTATGGGGCTCTCTCCATGTGCTTGTGTGTCTGTCTCATTGTGTGTGTCTCTGTGTGTGTGTCTTCCAGTGTCTGTGTGTCTGCGTGTGTGTATGGTCTGTCTCTCAGTGTGTATGTCTGTATCTCTCAGTGTATGTGTGTCTCTGTCCATATCTGTGTGTTTCTCATTGTGTATGTCTTTCTCTAGCAGTGTGTATTTTTCTCTCAGTAATGTATATTTCTGTCTGTATGTGTATGTCTCTCAGTGTGTGTATGTCTCTCTCTCAGTGTGTGTGGGACTTACAATGTGTTTGTGTGTCTCTGTCTCCCTGTGTGCTTCTAAATTTGTGTCTCTGTGTGTCTCTCAGTAATTGTGTTGTTTTCTCTCCGAGTGTCTGTATGTGTGTGTGTGTGGTCTCTCTCTCTGTGTTAGTCTCTCTCTCAGTGTGTGTGTGTGTCTCAGTGTGTGTGTCTCTCTGTGTATTTTGTGTCTTTCTCTGCATGTGTGTGTCTCTCTGAGTGTCTGAGAATTTCAGAGTGTGTCACTCTGTCAGTGATTCCATCCATTCAGTGTGTGAGTATGTCTTGGTGTGTGTGTCTCCCTCAGTAGGTGTGTTTCTCTCATTGCATGTGTGTCTCTCTGTCTGTGTGTTCTCCCTCTCCCTGTGTGAGTTTCTCCATCTCCGAGTGTGTGTTTCTCCCTCTCCCAGGGTGTGTGTATTCTCTCTCTCAGTGTGTGTGTCTTAGTGTTTCTCTGTCAGTGTCTGTGTGTGGGTCTCAGTGTGTATGCCTCTCTCTCAGGGTGTGTGTACCTCATTTTGTGTGTGTTTCTGTCTCAGTATGTGTCTGTGTGTGTCTGTGTATATGTGTATGTCTGTCAGTATGTGAGTGACCTTCTCTCAGTGTCAGTCTCTCTCTAAGTGTTTCCATCCCATTTAGTATCCCATCCCTCTCAGTGTGCATGTGTCTCTCTCCATCTGTGCCTTTCTTTCATTCTGTGTGTGTCTTTCTCTCTCAGTGTGTGTGTCTCTCATTTATGTTTGTCTCGGTCTGCATGTGTAGCTCTCTTTGTCTCTGTTTCATTGTGTGTATTACTGTTTATGTCCCTGTGTGTCTCTGTGTGTTGTGTCTCTCAGTGTTTGTCTGTGCCTCTTTTTCCCAGTGTCTCTGTGTCTGTGTGTGTGTGTGGTCTGTCTCTCAATGTGTATGTCTGTCTCTCTCAGTGTATATGTGTGTGTCTATCACTGTATGTGTGTTTCTCTCTCACTGTGTGTGACTCTTTCTCAGTGTATGTGTTTCTCACTTAATGTATGAATCTCTCAGAGTGTGTCATTTTGTATCTCTCAGTGTGTCTTTCTGTCTCAGGGAGTGTGTCTCACTTTGTGGTTCTCTCAGGGTATTTTGTGTCTCTCAGTGTGTGTGTCTCTCTCAGTGTGTGTATGTGTCTCTATGTGTGTGTGGGTCTCTCTCTCAGAGTGTGTCACTCTCAATGAATCTATCCGTTCAGCGTTTGTGTGTGTGTGTCTGTCTCCTAGAAGGTGTGTCTCTGTGTGCCTGTGTGTGTGTGTGTGTAATCTCTCTCTCAGTGTGCATGTCTGTTTCTCTCAGTGTGTGTGTGTGTGTGTGTACTGTCTCTCTCAGTGTGTGCATGTGTCTCTATGTGTGTGTGGGTCTCTCTCTCAGAGTGTGTCACTCTCAATGAATCTATCCATTCAGTGTTTGTGTGTGTGTGTCTGTCTCCTAGAAGGTGTGTCTCTGTGTGCCTGTGTGTGTAATCTCTCTCTCAGTGTGCATGTCTGTTTCTCTCAGTGTGTGTGTGTGTTGGTGTGCCTCTCACTTTGTGTCTGTGTGTATCTGTGTATCTGTGTATGTCTGTCAGTGTGTGAGTGACTCTCTTTCAGTGTGTGTCTCTCTCTGTGTTTCCATGCCATTCAGTGTGTTTGTATCTCAGTGTGTGTGTCTCTCTCTCTGTATGTGTGTTTCTCTCATTGTGTGTGTCTATCAGTGTGTGTTTTTCTCTCTCAGTTTTGTGTCTCTGTATGTGTGTCTCTCAGAGTGTGTCTGTATCTCTCTCAGTGTGTGTGGCTCTTGCAATGTGTTTGTGTGTCTCTGTTTCATTGTGTGTTTCTATCATTGTTCGTGCCTGTGTGTGTGTATCTCTCAGTGTTTGTGTGTGTCATCTCTCTCTCTAGTGTATGTCTTTCTCTTGGTGTGTGTGTGTATGTCTCAGTGTTTGTGTGTATCCGTCTCAGTTGGTATAGCACTCTCTAAGTGTTTCTATGTGTATGTGTCTGTCAGTGTTTGAGTGTTCCTAATTTGGTTTGTGCCTCTCTCAGTGTGCATGTATATATGTCTCTCTCATAATGTGTGTATCTCTCAATGTGTGTGTGTCTCGCTCAAAGTGAGTGTGTCTCTCCGTGTGTATCTCCCTCAATGTGTGTGTTTATGTCTGTATATTTGTGTCTCTCAATGTTTGTGTGTTTCACTTTCAGTGTGGATTTTTGACTTTCTCAGTATGTGTGCATCTGAATATGTGTCTCTCTTAGTGTGTGAATCTCTCTCAGTGTGTGTGTCTCTCACAATGTGTGTGTCTGTCTCAGCGTATTTTGTGTCTGTGTCTATATGTGCATGTCTCTCAGTGTGTGTGTCTCTCTCTCAATGTGTGTGTGTCTCAAAGGGTGTTGCTGTCTCTCTCAGAGTGAATCACTCTCTCATTGATTCCATCCCATTCACTGGCTATGTTTGTGTCTCGGTGTGTGTGCCTCTCTGTTTCTGTGTGTTAATTTCTACATGTTTCCCTCTTGTTATGTGTCTGTGTGTGTGAATTTCTGTGTGGTTATCTCTCTGTGTGTCTCTCTTAGTGTTTGAATCTCTCTCAGTATGTGTGTCTCTCACAATGTGTATGTCTGTCTCAGTGTATTTTGTGTCTGTGTCTATATGTGCATGTCTCTCAGTGTATGTGTCTCTCTCTCAATGTGTGTGTATCTCAAAGGGTGTTGCTGTCTCTCTCAGAGTGAATCACTCTCTCATTGATTCCATCCCATTCACTGGCTATGTCTGTGTCTCGGTGTGTGTGCCTCTCTGTTTCTGTGTGTTAATTTCTACATGTTTCCCTCTTGTTATGTGTCTGTGTGTGTGAATTTCTATGTGGTTATCTCTCTCAGTGTCTTTGTGTGTCACTCAGTGAGTGTGTCTCTATCTCAGTGTGTGTGTGTCTCTCAGTGTGTGTAGTTCCCAGTGTGCTTGTGTGTCTGTCTCATTGTGTGTCTCTCTCTCATTGTGTGTGTCTCTGTGTCTCTGTGTGTCTGTGTGTGTGTGTCTCTGTGTGTCCGTGTGTTTATGGTCTTTCTCTCAGTGTGTATGTCTGTTTCTCTCAGTGTGAGTGTGTCTCTCTCCATATGTGTGTGTCTTTCTTAGCAGTGTGTGTTTCTCTGTCAGTAATGTGTTTCCACCTGTATGTGTGTCTCTCAGTGTATGTATGTCTCTCTCTCAGTGTGTGTGGGACTCACAGTATGTTTGTGTGTCTCTGTCTCCCTATGTGTTTCTACCTTTTTTGTGTCTCTGTTTGTGTCTCTCTCAGTATTTGTGTGTGTTTTCTCTCCCAGTGTCTCTGTCTGTGTGTGTGTTTGGTCTCTCTCTCAGTTTGCATGTCTCTTTCTCAGTGTGTGTGTGTGTCTCTGTGTTTATGTGTGTGTCTCAGTGTTTGTGTGTTTGTCTCAGTGTTTGTGTGTATCCATCTCAGTTCATATATCACTTTCTCAGTGTGTGTCTGTGTATGTGTCTGTCAGTTTTTGAGAGTTCCTAATTTGGTTTGTGCCTCTCTCAGTGTGCATGTATGTGTGTCTCTCTCAGTGTGTGTGTGTCTCTCTCCAGGTGTGGGTGTCTCACTCACATGTGTGTGTCTCTCAGTATGTGTGTCTCAGTGTGTGTGTGTATGTCTCTTTATGTTTGTTTCTCTCAATGTTTGTGCATTTCTATCTTTCAGTCTGCATTTGTGACTTTCTCATTAGGAGTGCATCTGAGTGTGTGTCTATCTTAGTGTGTTAATCTCTCTCAGTGTGTCTGTCTCTCTCACAAACTGTGTGACTCTCTCAATGTGTTTTGTGTCTCTCTGTATGTACATGTCTCTCAGTGTGTGTGTGTCTCTCTCTCAATGTGTCTGTGTGTGTGTGTCTCTAAGGGTGTGGGTCTTTCTCTCAGAGTGAATCACTCTCTCAGTGATTCCATCCCATTCACTGGGTATATCTGTGTCTCTGTGTGTCTCACTGTCTCTGTTTGTTAATTTCTGCATGTTTGTCTCTCTCAGTATCTGTGTGTGTGTCTGTCTCGGTGTGTGTCACTCTGTGTGTGAATTTCTGTGTGTTTATCTCTCTCAGTATCTTTGTGTGTGTGTCACTCCATGACAGTGTCTCTATCTCAGTGTGTTGTGTCTTGCTCTGTGTGTGTGGGTTTCTCTCTCAGTGTGTGTGTGTGTGTTTTATATGTCTCACTCTCAGTGTGTGTGTTTGTCTCTCTCAGACTGCATAGCTTTCTCAGTGTGGTTGTGTGTCTACCTCATTTTTTCTCTCTCATTGTGTGTGTCTCTATGGAGTGTCTATGTGTCTATGTGTGTGTATTGTGTATCTTTCGGTGTGTTTTTCTTTTCTCTCTGTATATGTGTCCCTCTGTTTGTGTTTGTGTGTCAGAGTATGTGTGTATGTCTATCAGTGTGTGAGGGTCCCTGTCTCCTTGTGTGCATCTCTGTCAGTGTGCATGTGTGTGTGTATCTCTTTCACAATATATGGTACTATCAGTGTGTGTTTGTCTCTCTCAGGGTAGGGTGTGTCTCTGTCTTTTTTGGTTGCTCTGTGTGTGTTTCTATCTTTCAGTGTGTGTGTGTGAGTCTCTGAGTGTGTGATTCTCTCTCAGTGTGTGTATGTCTCTGAGTGTCTGTTTGTATGTGTTGCTGTCTCTCAGTTTGTGTGTGTCTCTCTGTCAGTGGAAATGTGTGTTTCTCTGTCTCATCATGTGTGTCTCTTTCTCAGTGTGTGTGTGTCTCTCAGTGTATTTTGTGTCTTTCTGTTTATGTGTGTGTCTCTCAGTGTGTGTATCTCTCTCTCCAAATGTGTGTCTCTCTGAGTGTCTGAGAATTTCAGAGTGTGTCACTTTCTCAGTGATTCCATCCATTCAGTATGTGTGTGTGTCTCAGTGCGTCTGTCTTCCTCTGTAGGTGTGTTTCTTTCATTGGATGTACATCTTTCTGTGTCTGTGTTTTCTCCCTCTCCCAGTGTGTTTCTCCCTCTCCAAGTGTGTGTTTCTCCCTCTCCCAAGGTGTGTGTGTCTTTCTTTCAGTGTGTTTGTCTTAGTGTTTCTCTGTCAGTGTCTGTGTGTGGGTCTCAGTGTGTATTTCTCTCTCTCAGGCTAGCCTTGTACAAACACTGAGAAATCAATTTTCCCTTAAAAGCTACAAATGGTTGTGGCAGCTTTCACACAAAGTAATTCTGGGAGATACTTTATATGCTTGTCAGAGCAGCAAAAACCAAAGATGGCTGCCTGGCCTGGCAGAGCAAGGCTGGAACTTTCCTCATCCTTTACTTACTTTGGTGGCTTTAGCTAAATCTTATGAGTCTCTGGAATCATAGTTTGTTGTTGTTGTTATTCATCTTCTTCTTTATAATGGTTCCCATTCTTTTGATATTTTCAAGTGCTTTCCTCAGAAAATATGCATGTTTCAGTCTGATGCCTATCTGAAGGTTTAGGTACAAGCGGCCTCAGATTTGTAATGATTTCTTGCAGATGCAAGAACACAATAAAAGTCAGGCCTGGCATTATCAGTTAATCATGGCAGAGGTGCCTGGGATATAAGGGTCCATCAGGTGAAGAAATGTTCCCTCAATCAAAAAACATGATATTGTCCATCCAGCAAGTGAGGGTGGGTGCTTCTCCACTATTCAGAGGTGGATGAAATTCTTTTCACAAATACCTGCAGATTTTCAGGGAGGCAATCAAATGTTTATCATTCTTCTCTTTTCCCTTCTTACATGAATTTTTTGATTCTCAACAAACTCCATTGCACCAAGACCAACAAATCAGAAAATTTCATTCAAAACGCAAATGAAACCGATAATTGTGCTGTTAATACACGCTTCTTTAGAGTCAGCCTCTTCTAGGCTCCCCTGCTACCAGCATGATTGTCCCTCAAATTCTGGAGGCCTGGAAAGTATACCTCATCCCTGATGTTGTAACAGTGCCCCACTCTTTTTCATAACAGAGGCAGAAATTCTTAGAAAACACTATTTATAACTGAAATTCAAATAGGACTCTTTTCTGTGAATTATGAAACTGTGCTTTGAAAAGACAAGGGTTTCTTGACACCATGAAATTATAACACTCACATTAGATGCTCTTCAGGGGATAACATAAAAAGCAGTGTTCATCAGTTTAAGTTTTCGATGACATGAATCAATTGGCAAGAATTAATTGTTATGACTTCTGAGAAGAATGTGCCTTGGATGAATCACTACTAGGTGGAAAAGATATTATTCAAAAACACAGCAGCTTCTAATTATTTGTGGAGAGAGCTTTGAAAGAAGGCAGCAGAAAAGCACAAAGTTGAGCGGTTTCACAGTCTTGGAGTACATTGTGTATGGACACATGGCTTCCAAAGGGTCTCTCTTCATTGCATTGCCACATTCAATAAAGAACAGGGCTCTGTCCATGTAATTCACGACTTTGACAAACTTTTCGAACTGGAGCAGGTAGAATAATCATCAACATGATAGTTTCTCTTCTCTCCTTCATCAAAAGCAGTGGTGTTCAACCCTGGGCAACTTCACATCTCTTCCCCCAGGAACATTTGGCAACGTCTGGAGACCTCTTTTGTTGTCCCCACTAGCAATGGGGGGCATCAAGTGGACAGAGGCTAGAGATACTGCTAAACATCTGCAATGCCCAGGACAGCAGCCACTGTGGAGAAGTGCCTGCCCCAAGAGTGCCAAAGTTGAGATAAAGTGAAGTCGTTCAGTTATGTCTGACTTTTTGCAACCCCATGGACTGTAGCCTATCAGGCTCCTCCATCCATGGGATTTTCCAGGCAAGAGTCCTGGAGTGGATTGCCATTTCCTTATCCAGGGGATCTTCATGAACCAAGAATCGAACCTGGATCTCCCCACATTGCAGGCAGATGCTTTACCGTCTGAGCCATTAGGAATTTGTTTTAACAGAATGGAACTTTTTTTCAGGTTTTATTGCCACAATATGGAGGCTGGATGAGAAAACTGTACCCAAGGTATCATAGCTATCTTTCTTTTCTTACTTACTTCACTCTGTATACAAGGTTCTAGATTCATATATGTAATTAGAACTGACTCAAAAGCATTCCATTTATGGTTGCATAATATTCCATTGTGTTTCATCCATTCATCTGTCCATGGATATCTAGGTTGTTTCCATGTTCTAGCTATTGGAAACAGTGCTTCAACATTCTGAAGGTTGTCTTTTCACATTGCTTAGTGTTTCCTTTGCTGTGCAAAAGCTTTTAAGTTTAATCAGGTTAAACTTGTTTACTTTGTTTTGTTCTATTATTATTATTTTTTAACTTTACAATATTGTACTTTTGTTTTTACTTGTTACTCTAGGAAATGGGTCATAGTGGATCTTGCTTTGATTTATGTCATAGAGTGTTCTGCCTGTGTTTTACTCTAACAGTTTTATAATAGTTTGTAGTCTTCCATTTAGGTCTTTAATACATTTTGAGTTTATCTTTGTGTGGGATGTTAGGAAGTGTTCTAATTTCATTCTTTTACATGTAGCTGTCCAGTTTTCCCAGCATCATTTATTGAAGAGGTATCTGTATTCCATTGTATATTCTTGCCTTCTTTGTCAAAAACAAGGTCTTGGGGTGGCCCTAAAATGATGAGGGAATAGGAATGTATGACCACTTTCTCCCCCACCATGCATTCATCAAAAGATCATGTGAATGCTGGAGAACTTCCACAAGACTACTTCTGAATGCTGGCAGAGGACACCAGGCTTCCAGAAAGCAACCCATTCTCTCCAAATGGAGGTAAGACAAAATATAACAGACAAAAAGAGAGGCAAAAAAGTTAGGGACAGAGACTATCCTGGGGAGGGTGTCGTGAGGGAGGAAAAGTGTCCAAACATTTGGAAACCCACTTACTGGTGGATCTGTGGGGAGTTTGAATCTCAGAGGGCAACAACTGGGAGAAAGAACAAAACTTCCCACAGAATAGGTGCCTAACCACAACTTCCAGTGGAAAAGTAGCCCAGACACTCACGTCAGCCACCACCGAGCAGAGGCTGGATAGGGGGGTGTGGGTTCCATGCTTAGGGTAAGGATCCGGCCTGAATGCCCTGAGGACAATATGAGGGAGCTATCATGAGATAGCAACACCAACTGTGGGATATCCAAAGAGAGAAAAGAGAGAGAGAGATAATTTTCTTGCAAAAGGTTCTAACCTAAGGTATAGCCCAGCCTGGGCTCACTCAAAGAAAAAATGACTGAGCCACTAACAAAGGAGAGCTGACTGGCTGCTGACTGGTCCCTCCCTGTCCAGAGGCAGAGAGGCAGGCTTGCAACAGCCAGAGCCTGAAGGTGAGTGGCCATCTCAGCCAAAGAAAGGCATCCTCCAGAAAATTATGTGTAGGCTTCCAGTTCCTATGTCTTCCTGGGATCTTAGATGGTGGATAACTGCNGGCTGGCTGCTGACTGGTCCCTCCCCGTCCACAGGCAGAGAGGCAGGCTTGCAACAGCCAGAGTCTGAAGGTGAGTGGCCATCTCAGCCAAAGAAAGGCATCCTCCAGAAAATTATGAGTAGGCTTCCAGTTCCTATGTCTTCCTGGGATCTTAGATGGTGGATAACTGCCAGGCGGGTCACAGCTTGAGATCAGATTCCCAGAGGAGATATACAGCACACCTGAGATGATGCTCTCACGGTGTACCCGTGAAACCAAGAGGCCAGGATCAGGGAGGTGATTAAAATGCATGGTCCACCTAGGACAGTACACTCGCCAAGCACCAGGTCACCTGAGGTGTTCAGATGTGGGAAGGGCACAAAATCCATGCCCAACCAAGTCTTTGCCCTTGAGGAGTACCCAGGAACCTGAACCTGAACCTCAGACCTGGGAAGTGAACGAAACACAGGGTCTGCTTTGGACAGTTCTCCTATTGAGCAACTTGGAGCCTGAGCAATGTAGATCATGAAAGCACCTGCCTTGGTGAGCTGGAGCAAACTTAGTGTTGTCCATACACTGCAGCACTCCCTACACATACCAATGAGTTTTGTTTGTGGTTTTCCTCCCTCCCATCAACACAACTGAACAAGTGAGTCTAAATAAGTGACCATCTTTGTTCCCTTGTGTCAGGGTGGAAATTAGACACTGAAGAGACTTAGAAACAGGGGAAGCCAAAGTAAACAAAGAAAAGGGAACAGCTCTGGAAGTCACAGGAGCAACAGATTAAAACCCTGTAGTTAGCATTGACTAAGTACAAAATAAGTGACCACCTTTGATTCCTTGTGTCAGGGTGGAAATTAGACACTGATGAGACTTAGAAACAGGGGAAACCAAAGTAAACAAAGAAAAGGGGATAGCTCTGGAAGCCACAGGAGCAACAGATATAACCCTGTAGTTAGCATTGACTAAGCATTGGAAGGAGCCTATAGACCTTGAGAAGAAATATAAACAGGAACAACGAACTATCTGAAACTGCACTGACTCCACACTGTCCTCAAGAGCTACAGAGAAATTCCTAGATATATTTTTACTATTATCATTTTTAAATTACTTTGTTTACTTTTAAGTTCTTTATCACTTCTTTAATTTTAATTTTTGTAACCTACTCTTAGCTTCTAAAAAATATCCTATTTTAAATCCAATTTCATATTTTTTAAAATATTTTTTGTGATTGGTTTTCTTTTGTATTTTTACTATAGTTTTTTTGAGAGTATAACCTCTACTCTGGATTTTTCATCTTTGCTTTTTGGTATTTGTTTTCAATTTTGTACTTTTAATAATCTAATCTTCAGTATCCATTTCCACTTAAGGTTGTAATTACTGGATGGATTTCTCTCTCCTCTTTTGACTTTCCTCTTTCTCCCCTAGATCAGTTCTATCTCTTTCCTCCCCTTCTCCACTCTACTTAACTCTGTGAATCTCTCTGGGTGTTCTGGTCTGTGGAGAACACTTAGGTAACTGATTACTGGCTAGATTGGTCTCTCCAATTTTGACTCACCCTCTTCTCCTCCTGGTCATCTCTATCTTCCTTCTCCCTCTTCTTTTCCCTATGTAACTCTGTGAACTTCTCTGGGTATTTCAGACTGTGGAGAGCACATGGACAGCAAATATTAGGAAAAGTAAAGAAACGAATAAATGTAGAAAAATAATAATAAGTTAAAATTTTAAAATTAAGAAAAGAGAAAAGGAAAATTCCACAGAACTGCATAAGCCCAATGTAGAGGCAGAAGTTTATATCAACAATAAAAAAATGTGACTGAGGAAAACAAACAAGCAAAAAGCTCAAAAACTTAGATTTCACAGTGCCAATAAAATAGACAATTACAACACAAGGTGAAAAAAAAAAAGGAAAAAAAGAGTCTATAGAGAAAGTGAAAATATAAGATTTTTTTTTTTTTTCTTGAATTGACGCTCAGAGTCCTTTCCCTCAATGGGAATCACAGTCCACCTCACCTCCCTAGGATGCCCTCCAAACTGTGCTGATCTCTGGACCTGTTGTGGAGGCAACTCAGATTGTAATCTGGTCCTACTGTGTGTTATTCTGTTTTTGTGTGAATGTGTGTGTTTTTGCCTCCAATGTCCACAGTTATCAAAACAAGTGTGCTTTATTCTGTGGAGCATTTAATGTCCTTTTATATATTCCATAGATACAAAGTCTGCCTAAATGATCATGTGGATTTAATCTGCAGCTCGTAGAGCTGGTGGGAAGGTTTTGGGTCTCCTTGCTTAGACATGCTGCCCCCGGCTTCCAATTACATATTTATTTCTACCTCCACATGTGGAAACCAGTACTACCCAATATGCTCCACTATTCTTGCCTGGAGAAATGCCCTGACAGAGAAGCATAACAGGCCGCAGCCTAAAGTGTCACAAAGAGTTTGCCATGACCAAAGTGACTCTGTGCTCATAGATGCAGTATGTTTTTTGCCTGTGGCAGCTCTGCCCCAGGGACAGGTAAGCATGAAGGTCATGCAGCTGCTTGGCCTGTGGAGACCCTGGCAGCCCAGAGTGTGCAGGTACATGAACTGCCTCTGCTGCAAGAGTTAAGGACCACAGTTCAGTTCAGTTGCTCAGCCATGTCCGATTATTTTGAGACCCCATGGACTGCAGCATGCCAGGCTTTCCTGTCTATCACCAACTCCCAGAGGTTACTCAACCTCATGTCCATTGAGTCAGTGATACCATCCAACCATTTCATCCTCTGTCATCACCTTCTCCTCCTGCCTTCAATTTTTTCCAGCATCTGGGACTTTTCCAATGAATTAGTTCTTCACATCAGGAGGCCAAAGTATTGGAGATTCAGCTTCAGCATCAGTCTTTCCAATGAATATTCAGGACTGATTCCCTTGAGGATTGACAGATTTGCTCTCCTTGCCAGCCAAGGGACTCTCAAGAGTCTTCTCAAACACCACAGTGCAAAACTATCAATTCTTTGGTGCTCAGCTTTCTTTATGGTCCAACTCTCACATCTCACATGACTACTGGGAAAACCGTAGCTTTGACTAGATGAAGATTTGTTTGCAAAATAATGTCTCTGCTTCTTAATGAACTCTCTAGTTTGCTCATAACTTTTCTTCCAAGGAGCAAAATTCTTTTAATTTCATGGCTGCAATCACCATCTGCAGTGATTTTCAAGCCCCCAAAACTAAAATCTCTCACTATTTCTGTAGCTTCCCCATTTATTCTCCATGAAATGATGGGACCAGATGCCATGATCGTTTTCTGAATGTTAAGCTTTAAGCCAACTTTTTCATTCTCCTTTTTCACTTTCATCAAGAGGCTTTTTAGATCCTCTTCACTTTCTACCATAAGGGTGGTGTCATCTGCATATCTGAGGTTATTGATATATCTCCTGGCAATCTTGATTCCAACTTATGCTTCATCAAGCCCAGCATTTTGCATGATGTACTCTGCATATAAGTTAAGCATGCAGAGTGACAATATACAGCTGTGACATACCCTTTTCCTATTTGGAACCAGTATTGTTCCATGTCTATTTCTAACTGTTGCTTCTTGACTGGCATACAGCTTTCTCAAGAGGCAGGTCAGGTGGTTTGGTATTCATATCTCTTGAGTAATTTTCCACAGATTTTTTTGTGATCCACAGTCAAAACCTTTAGTGTAGTCAATGAAGCATAAGTAGATGTTTTTCTGGAACTTCATTGCTTTTTTGATGATTCAGCAGTTGTTGGAAATTTGATCTGTTTTCTCTGCTTGTTCTAAATGTAGCTTGAACATCTGGAAGTTCACATTTCATGTATTGTTGAAGCCTCAGTTGGAGAATTTTTAGCATTACTTTGCTAGTGTTTGAGACATGTGGAATTGTGTCATAGTTTAAGCATTCTTTAGCATTACCTTTCTTTGCAACTGGAATGAAAACTGATGTTTTCCAGTTTGGTGGTCATGGCATAATTTTCCAAATTTTTGGAAAACTGTTTTTCCAAATTTCTTTGGAGCTTTCCAAATTTGCTGCAATATTGAGTGCTACATTTTCACAGCATTATCTTTTAAGATTTGAAATAGCTCAATTGGAAGTAATTGGAAGTAATTCCATTACTTCCACTAGCTTTGTCCTTAGTCATACTTCCTAAGGCCTATTTGACTTCACATGCCAGGATGTCTGGCTCTAGGTGAGTGAACACACCCTCGTGGTTATCTGTGTCATGACGATCTTTTTTGTATAGTTCTTCTGTGTATTCTCGACACCTCTTCTCAGTATCTTCTGCTTCTGTTAGATCCATATGAGAGAGTTATTTCCTAGGGAGGTTGATAAGAAGTCTAGGGGTCCCCAAGGATAGAAGGGTCTAGAATTCTCAAGGAGGAAGAAAGGACAAACTTTTTTTCCTTCTCTACATTCCTTAGGATTATATAACAATAATGTATTCTGCCTGAGGACAGTCTCTGGATTAAACCTTCTGGCTAATTCTGTTATCTTAAAATGTAAATTATGGCAGTAGGTCTGGTGAGGTCTTTACAACCTCCAGACATTCTTTGGATTCATTGGAGAGTATATGAACTCATTGCTAAAACTAACAAGCGGGTACTCTTTCTGCCCCTTTCTGATGCCTATGTCAGAAGCTTTCTCTATCTCCTTTATACTTTAATAAAACTTTATTACACAAAAGCTCTGAGTGATCAAGCCTCATCTCTGGCCCTGGATTGAATTCTTCTCCTCCGGGGGGGCAAGAATTCCTGCATCATGATTCAGCTACAATCTTTCACATATAACTTCTGTCCTTTATTGTGTGCATTTTGCATGAAATGTTACCTTGGTATGTCTAAGTTTCTTGAAGAGAACTCTAGGGTTTCCCATTACATTCTTTTCTTCTATTTATTAGCACTGATCACTGAAGAAGGGTTGAGTGAGAAAGTTCTTCTTAAACATTGTTTTACACCCATAACAGATTAATATCAAGAATACGCAAATACATCTAATATTCTATGATCATCAAGAAAGTAAGTGCCACTGTGATTTGTAGAAATGGGCAAAGCATACAAGTAGAATAGTTATAAAAGAGAAAACCCCCAAATGTTGCAGAATACACAGTAGGAGCAGAGGTGAGTACACCCATAGCAGGGAGCAGCCTCACATGACTGAATCCAGTGAAGCCTGCACATTCCTGATCTCCAGCATTTCTGCTTCTGGGAAACTGTGACCAGTCCCCTCAGTGGGGGTGTATGAAGGTTTCCTCACAGTGTCATCTGTGGAGACAAGAGTCAGAGCCACCTAGACGTCCCACTGACTCTCCTTCTACCCTAATGGCAGGCAGACCCTCAGTTGGGTCTGGTTAATTCATGAGTTTCCACTTGTTTATGGATGGCAGCAGAAGCCAAAATGCTAGACCCTTTCTCAGTACCTCCTTTGGGGTTTCCTCCCTTATGCCTGGCCAGAGTGTCAACACCTACTCTATGTACCCATGTGAATCTGGTTCTACCCTGACATGGTTTTTCTTCAGGTATGACGGTGAAAACCTATTAATATCTGCTAAACCTATAACTAAAACTGCAGCAAAGTTTGCTCATGCATCCCTCTTCGCGGCACCCACAGGGAGACTGGGACAGAGAGCTTATTTAGCCATCTGTGAGTGACTGTAAGGCTTTACTTCCCACTTAGCATTCGTACAGGATCCCTATCTGCTGGGAGTCAGCACAGGAGATCCCACCCATGACAAAGGTCATGAAGAAGAGTCCTAACAGGCAAAGGCAAATCAGGACTTGAGGGACCCCCTGGACCTGCTCGAGCATCTATCCCCAAACCGGAATCTGTCTGTCTTACTATTTCATGTCTCTCACCAACACCTCTGACAATGGGGCGGTGGTGGGGGCTATCTCCGACCACCTTTCTCTAAAGAAAATCAACTTAGAGCTGTAGTTAATAAATCTCCTGGGCATAATACTGTATTCCAATCGAAGCTCTTCTGATGACTCTCTAGCTTGCCTGACAGGTTTGTCCAGACTGTTGCATCTACACATATGATTGCTTATGGCCTCCCAACCATGAGAGACATGGGGNTCTCTAAAGAAAATCAACTTAGAGCTGTAGTTAATAAATCTCCTGGGCATAATAGTGTATTCCAATCGAAACTCTTCTGATGACTCTCTAGCTTGCCTGACAGGTTTGTCCAGACTGTTGCAGCTACACATGTGATTGTTTATGGCCTCCCAACCATGAGAGGCATGGGAAGCCTAAAACATTATAATAGTATAGAGCCTTTTGGGGAGTTAAGAAATTATTAGAATGGTACTGGTGAAGGGTCTCATTGTTGAGCCAATGTTTGTTGCCAAGTTTTCATATTGTGCGCATTAATTAACATAGTTGGTATATAGAAATATAAATAGTGGCCTTGATATTAACAACACTAAACCTTGAGTTAATAAATTCTTTCCCTGTTATAGCCCACTGCACCTTTGCCCTATAGGAATCCAACTTTATCTAGTGCTTTTGGAGAATGGCACCTGACTTTAGAAAAAACACTTTTAGAGAAAATAAGCTTTCTGTTTAACTAAACTTTATCAGATGAAAGAGTCATAAAATGTTAGCAGACCTCCTGGTCAGAAGATGATGTAAATCACCTAAGACCTGTGTATAGATAGGTATGCAGAAAGAAAGCCTGGTCTCGATAAGGATCAGGACGGCTGACCTTGCATGACTCTGCATTTTCCATTATTCTCTATGTACAACTTAAGGTATAAAAGCTCTCTATGAAAATAAAGTTGTGGTCCTTGCTCACTGAAGCTTGGTCACCCTGTGTCATTCTTTTTTTCCTCTCTCTTTTACTTTCCTTTTCAGGTTGACTCCCTGGAGCACAGGAGCCCTCTGAGTATGCTTTCCTACCTGGGCTTCTAAGACCCTCTCAAGAAGGTGCCCAAGGTGCGGCAACTTCGCTACAACGAGAAGGCGCCTGTGGCCTATGTGAACAGAGCAAGTCCTGTGCAGGGGCTTTATTGGCTTTCTGCATAAACCAAGGAATATCAGCCTCTTTCTCTCCTTTATTTTCTTAACTGCAGAATTCATTCCTTATCTATCTTCCTCAGTTGCCGACACCTTCACCCTGAGTATAACCCTGGATCCAACCGGAACTGGACCCCGGTACCTATCCCAGCTCTACACTGCCCTTTACTGGGAGAAGTTGGTCTGCTCTCCTCTCATAACGTTTACTTTATTTATATGTATTTGCCTGTGCTTAGTGTTTATTGATGCACACAGGCTTTCTCTGGTTGTGGCCAGTGGCGTCAACACTCTAGTTGCTGAGCACAGGCTTTTCATAACAGTGTCTTCTCCTATTTCAGAACATAGGCTCTAGAACGCAGCCTCAGTAGTTGCAGGGCATGAGCTCAGTTGCTCCATGGCATGTTGAATCTTCCCAGACCAGGCATGGAAGCAGTGTCTCTTGCACTGACATGTGGATTACCATACAATGAACCCCCAGGGAAGTCCTCCTCATGTTTTATCTGGCTTTGTTCTGAACTGTAACCACTTCTCTAACCTCAGTTTTCTCCTAGATTAAAAGTATATGTTTATATGTGTGTGAGGGCTCAACCCTGTCTGACAGTTTGTGACCCATGTACTCGACCCTGCTTGGCTCCTCTGTCCACGGGATTTTTCAGGCAAGAAATCTGATGGATTCCCATTTCCTTCTCCAGGGGATCTTTCCCACCCAGGGACTGAACCCGTGTCTGTTGCATCTCTTGCATTGGTAGACAGATTTTTTACCACTAGCACCACACTTCTTTTGAAATTCTGAAAGAAAGTGTCTGGCTTTACAAATTGGATAATGTGAATCATTTCCTGTACAAGGAGTTAACTGACACCATGCACTCACGCCTGTCAAATGTCTCTTTCTACTCCTATCAAACAGGTCCAACTTAGCGTCTTCAGCCTTTGACAGATTCCCCTGGCATGTGTTTCATCCTAAATGCCAGCTTTATTACTGATGAAAGTGATTAGGAAGGACGTGACTTGGGCAGCTGTTGTTGTTCAGTCACACAGTCATGTCTGACTCTTTGAAACCCCATGGATTGCAGCACACCAAGCCTCTCTGTTGTTCACTGTCTCCTAGAGTTTGATGTTCATGTTGATTGCATCCTTGTTGCCATCCAGCCATCTGATCCTCTGACAGCCTCTTCTTTTTCTGCCCTCAAACTTTCTAAGGACCAAGGACTCTTCCAATTGTTGACAATTTTTTCATTACTTTGCATAATGATTCAGTGGAATTAATGCATATAATTCTTTCCATTAATGGTTATTTCCTTAAACTATTAATATACTCCAAAAGTTAGAAATAGTGACCTACATGATTGTTCCTCTATTTTTTTTAAGACTCTGCTGCTTCTGCTGCTGGACACAGGGAATTCCCTGGTGGTACACTTGTCAGGACTACAGACTTCCACTCCAGGAAGCATGGCTTTTGTCCCATGTTGGGAAACTAAGATCTACAAGCCATGAGATGCAGCAAAACAAAAACAAAGAGCAAATAGACTTTCTTTATTTACAATTATTTTTCATTAATGTATTTTATTTTTAACATTCAGTTCAGTTCAGTCACTCAGTCATGTCCAACTCTCTGCAACCCCATGAATCGTGGCACGCCGGGCCTCCCTTTTATCACCATCTCGCAGAGTTCACACAGACTCACGTCCATCGTGTCCGTGATGCCATCCAGCCATCTCATCCTCGGTCATCCCCTTCTACTCCTGCCCCCAATCCCTCCCAGCATCAGAGTCTTTTCCAATGAGTCAACTCTTCGCATGAGGTGGACAAAGACCTGGAGTTTCAGCTTTAGCATCATTTCTTCCAAAGAAATCCCAAGGTTGAAGGAAGAAAGGACAAACTTTTTTTCCTTCTCTACATTCCTTAGGATTATATAACAATAATGTATTCTGCCTGAGGACAGTTTCTGGATTAAACCTTCTGGCTAATTATGTTATCTTAAAATGTAAATTATGGCAGTAGGTCTGGTGAGGTCTTTACAACCTCCAGACATTCTTTGGATTCACTGGAGAGTATATAAACTCATTGCTAAAACTAACAAGCAGGTACTCTTTCTGCCCCCTTCTGATGCCTATGTCAGAAGCTTTCTCTATCTCCTTTATACTTTAATAAAGCTTTATTACACAGAAGCTCTGAGTGATCAAGCCTCATCTCTGGCCCTGGATTGAATTCTTCTCCTCCGGTGGGGCAAGAATTCCCGCATCATGATTCAACTACAATCTTTCACATGTAACTTCTGTCCTTTATTTTGTGCATTTTGCATGAAATGTTACCTTGGTATGTTTAACTTTCTTGAAGAGAACTCTAGGCTTTCCCATTATATTCTTTTCTTCTATTTATTAGCATTGATCACTGAAGAAGGGTTGAGTGAGAAAGTTCTTCTTAAACATTGTTTTACACCCATAACAGATTAATATCAAGAATACACAAATACATCTAATATTCTATGATCATCAAGAAAGTAAGTGCCACTGTGATTTGTAGAAATGGACAAAGCATACAAGTAGAATAGTTATAAAAGAGAAAAACCCCAAATGTTGCAGGATACAGTAGGAGCAGAGGTGAGTACAGCCATAGCAGGGAGCAGCCTCACATGACTGAATCCAGTGAAGCCTGCACATTCCTGATCTCCAGCATTTCTGCTTCTGGGAAACTGTGACCAGTCCCCTCAGTGGGGGTGTATGAAGGTTTCCTCACAGTGTCATCTGTGGAGACAAGAGTCAGAGCCACCTAGACGTCCCACTGACTCTCCTTCTACCCTAATGGCAGGCAGACCCTCAGTTGGGTCTGGTTAATTTATGAGTTTCCACTTGTTTATGGATGGCAGCAGAAGCCAAAATGCTAGACCCTTTCTCAGTACCTCCTTTGGGGTTTCCTCCCTTATGCCTGGCCAGAGTGTCAACACCTACTCTACGTACCCATGTGAATCTGGTTCTACCCTGACATGGTTTTTCTCCATGTATGATGGTGAAAACCTATTAATATCTGCTAAACCTATAACTAAAACTGCAGCAAAGTTTGCTCATGCATCTCTCTTCGCAGCACTCACAGGGAGACTGGGACAGAGAGCTTATTTAGCCATCTGTAAGTGACTGTAAGGCTTTACTTCCCACTTAGCATTCATACAGGATCCCTATCTGCTGGGAGTCAGCACGGGAGATCCCACCCATGACAAAGGTCATGAAGAAGAGACCTAACAGGCAAAGGCAAATCAGGACTTGAGGGACCCCCTGGACCTGCTCGAGAATCTACCCCCAAAGCGGAATCTGTCTGTCTTACTATTTCATGTCTCTCACCAACACCTCTGACAATGGGGCGGTGGTGGGGGCTATCTCCGACCACCTTTCTCTAAAGAAAATCAACTTAGAGCTGTAGTTAATAAATCTCCTGGGCATAATACTGTATTCCAATCGAAGCTCTTCTGATGACTCTCTAGCTTGCCTGACAGGTTTGTCCAGACTGTTGCATCTACACATATGATTGCTTATGGCCTCCCAACCATGAGAGACATGGGGAGCCTAAAACATTATAATAATATAGAGACTTTTGGGGAGTTAAGAAATTATTAGAATGGTACTGGTGAAGGGTCTCATTGTTGAGCCAGTGTTTGTTGCCAAGTTTTCATATTGTGTGCATTAATTAACATAGTTGATATATATAAATATAAATAGTGGCCTTGATATTAACAACACTAAACCTTGAGTTAATAAATTCTTTCCCTGTTATAGCCCACTGCACCTTTGCCCGATAGGAATCCAACTTTATCTAGTGCTTTTGGAGAATGGCACCTGACTTTAGAAAAAACACTTTTAGAGAAAATAAGCTTTCTGTTTAACTAAACTTTATCAGATGAAAGAGTCATAAAATGTTAGCAGACCTCCTGGTCAGAAGATGATGTAAATCACCTAAGACCTGTGTATAGATAGGTATGCAGAAAGAAAGCCTGGTCTCGATAAGGATCAGGACGGCTGACCTTGCATGACTCTGCATTTTCCATTATTCTCTATGTACAACTTAAGCTCTCTATGAAAATAAAGTTGTGGTCCTTGCTCACCGAAGCTTGGTCACCCCGTGTCATTCTTTTTTTCTCTCTTACTTTCCTTTTCAGGTTGATTGCCTGGAGCACAGGAGCCCTCTGAGTATGCTTTCCTACCTGGGCTTCTAAGACCCTCTCAAGAAGGTGTCCAAGGTGCAGCAACTTCGCTACACCGAGAAGGCACCTGTGGCCTATGTGAACAGAGCAAGTCCTGTGCAGGGGCTTTATTAGCTTTCTGCATAAACCAAGGAATATCAGTCTCTTTCTCTCCTTTATTTTCTTAACTGCAGAATTCATTCCTTATCTATCTCCCTCAGTCACCGACACCTTCACCCTGAGTATAACCCTGGATCCAACCGGAGCTGGACCCCGGTACCTATCCCAGCTCTACACTGCCCTTTACTGGGAGAAGTTGGCCTGATCTCCTCTCATAACGTTTACTTTATTTATATGTATTTGCCTGTGCTTAGTGTTTATTGATGCACACAGGCTTTCTCTGGTTGTGGCCAGTGGTGTCAACACTCTAGTTGCTGAGCACAGGCTTTTCATAACGGTGTCTTCTCCTATTTCAGAACATAGGCTCTAGAACGCAGCCTCATTAGTTGCAGGGCATGAGCTCAGTTGCTCCATGGCATGTTGAATCTTCCCAGACCAGGCATGGAAGCAGTGTCTCTTGCACTGACAGGTGGATTACCATACAATGAACCCCCAGGGAAGTCCTCCTCATGTTTTATCTGGCTTTGTTCTGAACTGTAACCACTTCTCTAACCTCAGTTTTCTCCTAGATTAAAAGTATATGTTTATATGTGTGTGAGGGCTCAACCCTGTCTGACAGTTTGTGACCCATGTACTCGACCCTGCTTGGCTCCTCTGTCCACGGGATTTTTCAGGCAAGAAATCTGATGGATTCACATTTCCTTCTCCAGGGGATCTTTCCCACCCAGGGACTGAACCTGTGTCTGTTGCATCTCTTGCATTGGTAGACAGATTTTTTACCACTAGCACCATATTTCTTTTGAAATTCTGAAAGAAGGTGTCTGGCTTTACAAATTGGACAATCTGAATCATTTCCTGTACAAGGAGTTAACTGACACCATGCACTCACGCCTGTCGAATGTCTCTTTCTACTCCTATCAAACAGGTCCAGCTTAGCGTCTTCAGCATTTGACAGATTCCCCTGGCATGTTTCATCCTCAATACCAGCTTTATTACTGATTAAAGTGATTAGGAAGAACGTGACTTGGGCAGCTGTTGTTGTTCAGTCATACAACAGCTGTTGTTGTTCGTGTCTGACTCTTTGAAACCCCATGGATTGCAGCACACCAAGCCTCTCTGTTGTTCACTGTCCCCTAGAGTTTGATATTCATGTTGATTGCATCCTTGATGCCATCCAGCCATCTGATCCTCTGACAGCCTCTTCTTTTTATGCCCTCAAACTTTCTAAGTACCAAGGACCCTTCCAGTTGTTGACAATTTTTTCATTACTTTGGATAATGATTCAGTGGAATTAATGTATATAATTCTTTCCATTAATGGTTATTTCCTTAAGCTATTAATATACTCCAAAAGTTAGAAATAGTGACCTAAATGATTGTTCCTCTATTTTTTTAAGACTCTGGACACAGGGAATTCCCTGGTGGTACACTTGTCAGGACTACAGACGTCCACTCCAGGAAGCATGGCTTTTGTCACATGTTGGGAAACTAAGATCTACAAGCCATGAGATGCAGCAAAACAAAAACAAAGAGCAAATAGACTTTCTTTATTTACAATTATTTTTCATTAATGTATTTTATTTTTAACATTCAGTTCAGTTCAGTCGCTCAGTCATGTCCAACTCTCTGCAACCCCATGAATCGTGGCACGCCGGGCCTCCCTTTTATCACCATCTCGCGGAGTTCACACAGACTCACGTCCATCGAGTCCGTGATGCCATCCAGCCATCTCATTCTTGGTCATCCCCTTCTCCTCCTGCCCCCAATCCCTCCCAGCATCAGAGTCTTTTCCAATGAGTCAACTCTTTGCATGAGGTGGGCAAAGGCCTGGAGTTTCAGCTTTAGCATCATTTCTTCCAAAGAAATCCCAAGGTTGAATTCCTTCAGAATGGACTGGTTGGATCTCCTTACAGTCCAAGGGACTTTCAAGAGTCTTCTCCAACACCACAGTTCAAAGGCATCAATTCTTCGGTGCTCAGCCTTCTTCACAGTCCAACTATCACTTCCATACATGACCACAGGAAAAACCATAGCCTTGACTAGACGAACCTTAGTTGGCCAAGTAATGTCTCTGCTTTTGAATATACTATCTAGGTTGGTCATAACTTTTCTTCCAAGGAGTAAATGTCTTTTAATTTCATGGCTGCAGTCACCATCTGCAGTCATTTTGGAGCCCAAATAAATGAAGTCTGACACTATTTCCACTGTTTCCCCATCTCTTTCCCATGAAGTGATGGGCCCGGATGCCATGATCTTCATTTTCTGAATGTCGAGCTGTAAGCCAACATTTTCCGCTCTCCTCTTTCACTTTCATCAAGAGGCTTTTTAGCTCCTCTTCACTTTCTGCCATAAGTGTGGTGTCATCTGCATATCTGAAGTTATTGATGTTTCTCCTGGCAATCTTGATTCCAGCTTGTGTTTCTTGCAGTCCAGTGTTTCTCATGATGTACTCTGCATATAAGTTAAATAGGCAGGGTGACAATATACATCCTTGACATACTCCTTCTCCTATTTGGAACCAGTCTGTTGTTCCATGTCCAGTTCTAACTGTTTCTTTCTGACCTGCATACAGATTTATCAAGAGGCAGGTTAGGTGGTCTGGTATTCCCATGTCTTTCAGAATTTTCCACAGTGTATTGTGATCCACACAGTCAAAGACTTTGGCATAGTCGATAAAGCAGAAATAGATGTTTTTCTGGAACTCTCTTGCTTTTTCCATGATCCAGCAGATGTTGGCAATTTGATCTCTGGTTCCTCTGCCTTTTCTAAAGCCAGCTTGAACATTTTTAATATAAATTTATTTTAATTGGAGGCTAATTAGTTTAAAATATTGTATTGGTTTTGCCATACGTCAACATGAATCTACGACGGGTTTACATGTTTTCCCCAACCGGAACCCCCCTGCCACCTCTCTTCCCATACCATCCCTTTGGGTTATCCCAGTGCACCAGCCCCGAGCATGCTGTATCATCCATTGAGCCTGGATTGATGCTTTGTTTCACATATGATATTATATATGCTTCAATACCATTCTCCCAAATCATCCCACCCTCGCCCTCTCTCACAGAGTCCAAAAGACTTTTCTATACATCTGCATCTCTTTTGCTGTCTCGCATACAGGGTTATCATTACCAACTTTCTAAATTTCCTATATACACATTAGTACACTCTATTGGTGTTTTTCTTTCTGGCTTACTTCACTCTATATAATAGGCTCCAGTTTCATCCAACTCATCAGAACTGATTCAAATGTATTATTTTTAGTGGCTGAGTAATACTCCATTGTGTATATGTACCAAAGCTTTCTTATCCATTCGTATGCTGATGGACATCTAGGTTGCTTCCATGTTCTGGCTATTATAAACAGTGCTGCAATGAACATTGGGGTACACATGTCTCTGTATGCCCAGCGGTGGGATTGCTGTAATGGGTTTACCCAGAGCTCAAGGTCATGCAAGTTTCACCCAGACCTCCTCCCATAACATAGGTTTAGAGCTCCAAAAAAATAACAAAAAACATGGCCTTGAACAAGAGATTCTGCTGCCTACCAGGCCTCCTTGTCTAGGGAAAATGTGAAAAAGAAAGAATGTTTCCCTCCTCCTTAAAGAGCCTTGGTCTCCGTAGCAACCTGACTAAGTTAACTCTCTCACAGATACTATGACAACATGAGTATGTGGTACACAGAGTGTCAGAGATAGAGTCTAGAAGAGATTGGGTGTGAGAGAATAAGTGGAATGGAAAAAGCATTATACAGTGACACAGGAATATTTCAGATAAAGAATGTGTGTGACAGATAATCTGACTCAGCATGAGAAAACAAATATGAGAGATAATATGAATGGAAGAAAATGGGTCTGTTACACATGTCAGAATGTGACAGGCAATGAAGCTGACCATGAGAGGTAGCAGCCTGGGAAGTTATATCAATCCTTGGGGCCCATGTTTGTGTATGGCCATCCCAAGGTCTCAGCCAGTCTGGAGGAAGTCAGCAACTTGACTTGACTTAGATGCCCAAGCCAAGTTCTTCATCAGTAATAAAGTTTCATCAGTAATAAAGCTGATATTTAGGTTGAAACACAGGCTAGGGGGGCGTGTCAAAGGCTACAGATGGTAAGCTGGACCTGTTTGAAAGGAGTGGAAAAGGACTCACAGCAGGCATGAGTGGATGGTTTCACTGAACGTCTTATAGAGGAAATGATTCAAACCATCCAATTTGTTATGCAGTTCAGTCTCTCAGTTGTGTCTGACTCTTTGTGACCCGATTAACCACAGCACACCAGGCCTCTCTGTCCATCGTCAACTCCTGGAGTTTACCCAAACTCATGTCCATCATGTCAGTGATGTCATCCAGCCATCTCATCCCCTTCTGTCCACTCCTCCTCCTAACTTCAATCTTTCCCCAAATCAGGGTCTTTTCAAATGAGTCAGCCTTTTGCATCAGGTGGCCAAATATTGGAGTTTCACCTTCAACATCAGTCCTCCCATGAATACCCAGGACTGATCTACTTTAGGGTGGACAGGTTGGATCTCCTTGCAGATCAAGGAACTCTCAAGAATCTTCTGCAACACCTCAGTTCAAAAGCATCAATTCTTTGGCCCTCAGCAACTTTATAGTCCAATACTCACATCCATACATTACTACTGGAAAAACCATAGCCTTGACAAGATGGACCTTTGTGGACAAAATAACATGTCTGCTTTTTAATATGCTGTTTAGTTTGGTCATAACTTTCCTTTCAAAGAGTAAATGTCTTTTAATTTCATAGCCACAGTCACTATCTGCATTGATTTTGCAGCCCCCCCACCCCCCCTATTCTGAAGGAGATCAACCCTGGGATTTCTTTGGAAGGAATGATGCTAAAGCTGAAACTCCAGTACTTTGGCCACCTCATGCGAAGAGTTGACTCATTGGAAAAGACTCTGATGCTGGGAGGGATTGGGGGCAGGAGAAGAAGGGGACGACCGAGGATGAGATGGCTGGATGTTCACTCTGACTCGATGGATGTGAGTCTGAGTGAACTCTGAGAGATGGTGATGAACAGGGAGGCCTGGCGTGCTGCGATTCATGGGGTCGCAAAGAGTCGGACACGACTGAGCGACTGAACTGAACTGAGGCCATATTTCTAAAAGTAGAATGCTTATTTCTATAATACTTCAACACAACCTTTAGTTTAATCACAATAGTATTTGGAGAAAAATTACTTGGTTTACCATAGTAAGATGTTCTGGCAAACACTGACCATCTGTGTTGTCTGTTTTTCAGTCACTAAATTATATTCAACTGTTTGAAACATGAACTGTAGTCCACCAGGTTCCTCTGTCCATGGGGTTTTTCTAGGTAAGAATACTGAGCGGGTTGCCATTTCCTTCTCCAGGGGGATCTTCTGGCCCAGAGACTGAACCTGTGTCTCCTGGATTGGCAGGAGTATCCTTTACCACTGAGCTGTGTAGGAAGCCTGAGCATCTGTGAGTCTCACTTGAAATAGTCAACTTTTACACTTTTTGTAATGTGAAGGATTTATCTAGTTAACAATTAGTTTTGGTGAGTGTTAGGGAAAGTGACTGAAAGTAAGTGAGAGCTACTGTCCTGTTTCAGAAAAAAAGAAAAGCAGAAAGTAGTTTGGCTACCCTCCCAATATAAAAACTGGAGTTACTAACATCAATTCAGATCCAACCAAAGCTGACTATTTTTAGTGGAAACCCTTTTAGTAAAATAATCATGTACAGATCTGAGCTAGAGGGATGCTTAGAGATCTTGCAGATGAAGACCTTTATTTCACAGGTAAACTCAGCATTGAGGCAGCTGTGACTGGCTGGAAGCATAGAGCAAAGGGAGCCAGAGTCCATGAGAATCTTGGTCTCCTATCTGCAGGGGTCCTGTGGATTGTTGTCTATGACAATACTTTCCTTCTTAATTATCAATGTGTACAACTACATTTTTAAATTTTAAAATATTATTTCTCCTTTTATTTAGTATGATGGGAAATATAAAAACATAAAACCAAAGAAAAAGTCATACCTCTCCTAAAGGTTTTCAGTTTCAGATCAAGGAAATGTTATTTTTAAATGAACAATTATTCTACTTATTTGTTTCCTTTGTTGACATGTTGGTATGTCAACTGCTTGACAGTAGGCAGAGCCCAAAAAAAGCCATATACTTAGCTACCTCTTCTCTGCAGCAAAACCCGTGTGTTGGAGCCCTCCATATGGGGAGGGAGGGACTTGCCTTTCTTAAAATGGTTTGACTTCAAGACAATAATGAGCTAGATTGAAAAAAAAAAGTAGGAAAAAATCTATAAGCAGACTTGGAGTAGCTAATTATAGATTTTTTAAAAGATATATTTCAAAGATAATCATAAAAATTGGTTTGTGGACATAGCTAGATTGTGCCTTCTAGCATCGATACAAAACATCAGGAATAGATTTTGATTTTACATTCATATTAGATTCTGGGGCTTCAATGCTACTATAATTCAAATTTTAATGATGTAAAAGAGTTCAATATAATATTTGTTCTCATAGTTACATAAACTATTACTCAGCTATGAACCTAATAAC
>SJYT01085157.1:402221-413772 GCA_006410635.1 Cephalophus harveyi | reverse complement strand
ATTAATTCATCAAATGAAAAAGAGAGAAAATCTTCATTGTGTACAACTTTCCTATAAAGAAAGTAGACCTCATTAAGAAAAGATATTCTGGAATACCAAATATGAATTTTGAGAGTGAGGCAAAGATTGGCCAAACTGAAATTATAAAAAAGAAACTAAAGTGATTTTTAAGACTTAGGCATGTGTCATAACCTTATTTTGTGTGATGATTAAGGTCAACATCTACATATATAGTAATATACATATAAAATATTTTATATAGTATACATATGTCATGAACTATCAATATAGATGTGTATAAGAGACAGGGAAATAGCAACTCACTACAATATTCTTGCCTGGAAAATTCTATGGACAGAGGAGCCTGGAAAGCCACAGTCCATGGGGTCATAAAGTGTTGGAAATGACTAAGCACAAAGTGCTTAATTTATCCTTAAAGTTTTGTTTACATCCTAGGAGAAAACATTCACTTTATGACCATTTGAAACTGACAAACTGCATTGAAGGTATTCATTCATTCAACTATGATTTATTTATTCACTGTAGACAGGCCGGTGATAGGTAGATAGATGGATAGATGATAGATAGATAATAGAAAATATGTATTGATCAACAACTATGTACTAGGGACTTGGGCTATGATACAGTCCTTACCCCCGGCAGTATTGACAGTATTGTCATCTCTTTGTCAGTTTATTATTCAGTTAAGTTCAGTTCAGCCGCTCAGTCATGTCTGACTCTTTGCAACCCCATGAATCACAGCACGCCAGGCCTCCCTGTCCATCACCAACTCCAGGAGTTCACTCAGAGTCTTGTCCATCGAGTCAGTGATGCCATCCAGGCATCTCATCCTCTGTCGTCCCCTTCTCCTCCTGCCCCCAATCCCTCCCAGCATCAGAGTCTTCCAATGAGTCAACTCTTCACATGAGGTGGCCAAAGTACTGGAGTTTCAGCTTCAGCATCATTCCCTCCAAAGAAATCCCAGGGCTGATCTTCTTCAGAATGGATTGGTTGGATCTTCTTGCAGTCCAAGGGACTCTCAAGAGTCGTTAACTTAACATCTACCATGTATCTGGGCCTAAACAGACGTTCAATATATTGAACTGGTACATATGTTTGAATTGAATTATTTATCATTCATATAGAAACCTATATGTAACTTGCCTACATTGATATATATGCATAAACAAACCATTACATATATTATGGAGGTATATTACTATGAAGGCAATACTAATTTCCTTCAAACATTTAATTATTTAGGTAAAAATAATCTTTGAGGTTCTGTTATAAAGTCATCTTTTGTTGAGCATTTTATTTGAAAAATGAGGATAATAGTGTCTCAACAAAGAGATAAGCATTTGGAGATAGGTCAAGCAAATTTAGACTTTGACTTTTCTTAATTATACCCTTGATACTAATAATTGAAAGTTATCTTTGTTGCAAGAGAATAAAAAGGATATAACTTAATGGTTCTATGAATATATATATCTTTTACATTAAAATTTCTAAATCTAAACTACAAAAAGCTCTTTTTAACTTAACCCAAAGTATACTAGGTTTTTTTTTTTTTTTATTTTATTTTTACTTTATTTTACTTTACAATACCGTATTGGTTTTGCCATACATTGACTATAGAAAACTAACCATGTTCTCATCTTCTCAGACGTTAATATCATGACACCCCTTAGATAAACAATGATAGTGTAGAGAAGGAAAACAAAAATTCCCTCTACCCTCTTAGGTATTTTACCTGGGCTCTGCAAATTAAATTGACAAAAGATAGATAAACAGAAGAAAAGACACACAAAATGTATTAACACTGCTTTGTTTATGGGAGCAACTCAGCAAGAAGTGAAAATCCTAAGAAGTAGTTAGGTTTGGCGACTTAAAGGCCATAGATTGTGGAAAAGTGACTAGACAAAAGAAAAGGAAGTTTGGGCCCCTAGAGGCAACTGTGGGAATGCCCATAGCAAATGTATGGTAGATAGGGTTGTTTAGTAAGTTTTGCTATCCAGACTCAAGTTATTTGTGGTAATTCTTCCCAGAGTCATTCTCCTCTTTCTGGTATGGGAAAGGGAGACACCTTTACAACTGGAAATTTATATCACTTTTTTAATAGGGAAAAGTATACTCTGCTTTTGGACAACAGAGAGCCTCTTCTGTGTCTGCTGTTTCTCAGTTAGGTGCCTTTAGTTCAAAATAATCTTTTTGCATTTTGGGGCGTATTTGGGAATTATATATTCTAATTCCATTCAACAGTAACCTATCTCATCTGTTTCCCACCCTAGTTGTGTATGTGAACAGGAAGAATAAAGAGGGAAGGAAGAAAAAAGAAAGAAATTCACAAAACAAACTACTGGTTCCTTTAATGCAATTACAGAAAGAAAAATGTCTCCTGTTTTTGAGATTGATTATTTATGGGCAATTTTAGTAAGTCATTTGTTTTTATATAAGGATGGCCTACTAGAATTCTGTTTTCTTTCCTTTCCAGTTGATTATTTATTGTCACAGATAAACATTAGTACCTGTGCTCTTTCACTTCATTCTCTATATTTTGCTCCTCTGTCCATGGGATTCTCCAGGCAAGAATACTGGAGTGGGTTGCCATTTCCTTCTCCAGGGGGTCTTCCCAACCCAGGGGTTGAACCCGGGTCTCCTGCATTGCAGGCAGATGCTTTATCCTCTGAGCCACCAGGGAAGCCCTATGTAAGTAATATATGTTTCTCAATAAGTAAATAGAAATTAAAAATGCATAAGCATCATTTGTACCCATTTTAATCAAAATTAGAATTTAAACTGATCCTTTATCAGTGAACTCTATTATACATGAGTCCATAAATCTTCATTTATTGACATACATTTAAAATTAGTTTGGGTAGATTTCCTTAAAGGAAAGGATCATGCTAATTATTTTTAATCCATGGATGCTTGCCTATCTTTATTTGTGTCTATTTTGCATGTGTTAAATCAGTATGCAAATATTCTTATTTGTAAAATGTTGATTCTATAAATTCAAATTATTTAATAGGAAAAAATTCCATTTGGGAACTTAGAAGAATGCACATTATTTCTTTCTCTCTCTCTCTCTTTTTAAATTTTTTTTTTCAAGCAAAGAAGAAGAAAATGAGTGCCCTTAGAGAGAGCTGCTGTCAGTGTTAGTTTTTGGAAAGTTCATGTCACACAGTATGACTTTCCTAATAGCTGCTTTCAAGAGTTATGATTGATTAGGGCTTACTAAAAATTCCAGTGTCAGTTGCAGCCTTAAAGGCAACAATTCCCCTGTATTTGTAAGAAAAACAGTCTAACTCTTCAGATCTTGACATTCTTTTCTCTCATCTTGAGGAGAAAGGTAATACTGTCTCCATCAAAAGCATTGCATGAACTGGTTGTAATTTTTAGCCTTAAGTTTATTCATATTTCTTTCCACAAATAACTTCATCTTTTCACTAAAAAAAAGTTTCCAAGAAATAAATGAGAATTTAAAACACCACTGAAAAATCAAGGTTTTATTTATTTTAATCTGAATGTCAATTTTTTTTTGTGAGGTGGGGGGAGAAAATTTGGTAGGTGAGTTTGAGGGCTTTTGGTGGCTATAACTGTTTTCTTTGGAGTTTTTGTTTTGTTTAGCTTGTTTTGTTTTTTGATCAGTCTTCCTAGATCTCTTTAAGTTCTACTTCGTTTTCCTGAAGATAAACATGGACAAAATTATTATTGTTAAAGTCAAAACAGACTTTTCTAATGTAAGACAAAACTTACTAATAACAAAGCAAGTTATTTAGCAAATTATTAGGGACTGGCAAATTAATGACTGTCAAGGTGTATTAGGAGTACGACAGGCTGTATATTGCCACCCTGCTTATTTAACTTCTATGCAGAGTACATCATGAGAAACGCTGGGTTGGAAGAAGCACAAGCTGGAATCAAGATTGCTGGCAGAACTATCGATAACCTCAGATATGCAGTTGACACCACCCTTATGGCAGAAAGTGAAGAGGAACTAAAGAGCCTCTTGATGAAAGTGAAAGAGGAGAGCGAAAAAGTTGGCTTAAAGCTCAACATTCAGAAAACGAAGATCATGGCATCTGGTCCCATCACTTCATGGGAAATAGATGGGGAAACAGTGGAAACAGTGCCAGACTTTATTTTTTTAGGCTCCAAAATCACTGCTGATGGTGACTGCAGCCATGAAATTAGAAGACGCTTACTCCTTGGAAGAAAAGTTATGTCCAACCTTGCTGGACTGGAAGAAACACAAGCTGGAATCAAGATTGCCGGGAGAAATATCAATAACCTCAGATATGCAGATGACACCACCCTTATGGCAGAAAGTGAAGAGGAGCTAAAAGGCCTCTTGATGAAAGTGAAAGAGGAGAGTGAAAAAGTTGGCTTAAAGCTCAACATTCAGAAAACGAAGATCATGGCATCTGGTCCCATCACTTCATGGGAAATAGATGGGGAAACAGTGGAAACAGTGCCAGACTTTATTTTTTTGGGCTCCAAAATCACTGCTGATGGTGACTGCAGCCATGAAATTAGAAGACGCTTACTCCTTGGAAGAAAAGTTATGGCCAACCTAGATAGCATTTTCAAAAGGAGAGACATTACTTTGCTGACTAAGGTCCATCTAGTCAAGGCTATGGTTTTTCCTGTGGTCATGTATGGATGTGAGAGTTGGACTGTGAAGAAAGCTGAGCACTGAAGAATTGATGCTTTTGAAGTGTGATGTTAGAGAAGACTCTTGAGAGTACCTTGGACTGCAAGAAGATCCAACCAGTCCATTCTGAAGAAGATCAACTCTGGGATTTCTTTGGAAGGAATGATGCTAAAGCTTAAACTCCAGTACTTTGGCCATCTCATGCGAAGAATTGACTCATTGAAAAAGACTCTGATGCTGGGAGGGATTGGGGGCAGGAGGAGAAGGGGATGACAGAGGATGAGATGGCTGGATGGCATAACGGACTCGATGGACGTGAGTCTGAGTGAACTCCGAGAGATGGTGATGGACAGGCAGGCCTGGCGTGCTGTGATTCATGGGGTCGTAAAGAGTCAGACATGACTGAGTGACTGAACTGAACTAAACTGAGACATAAACTCCTGAGAAGAGATATGTATGGAACACTAGCAGTTACTATACCACAGGCATCAGTGAGCCAGAGCCATTAATACCACAGAGACACACATCTCTCCTGCTTCTACTCCAGATATGATTCTAATACACTTCTGTCGGGTTGTAGGTACAAAAATAAGTGGAGAACATTGTCTTACCAGTGATTACTGACATATGAGCATGTTTAGTGTACTACAGTTATTAGTATAATCAAGATCAGTGCTGTCACAGAGGTTCAGCCCTGCCCCAACATCACCATCCATCAGTGTGCTCCTCAGACACTAAATTTGCCTCCGCAGCAGTTGCTGTGTTGTCTTCCTAAAAGGAACTTGGTGTCAAAGTTGTGAAGTGAGGCTCCAAACCTGCGACCTCACCTATGCCCTAGGCCCTAACCATTGGTGATTTTCTTATGACCCTTCTCTTACCATGTGGGCACAGTTAAGTCTCTCAGCATGCATGGATGACATCCTGATGTCCTCCTGGAAACATTAATCTATCAAGCTCTTTAAAACACACCCAGTTGGCACTTACTTGCATCTTTAACAGACTATCTCACAAATTGTGTCCTTTTTAGTTCCTACTTTTGTACCTAAGCAAACAAACTTACCTATAGAACTGACTGTCTTCTCACAAACCACAAGTGGCATGAATGTGTAAGGTCCTGCATAGACAAGGAAATGGCAACCCACTCCAGTGTTCTTGCCTGGAGAATCCCAGGGATGAGGGATCCTGGTGGGCTGCCATCTATGGGGTCACACAGAGTCAGACTCGAGTGAATTGACTTAGCAGCATCAGCAGCAAGGTCCTGGAGGTACAGTGGAGTTTCATGAGTTGGCATAAAATGTTGATTGCACAATATTCAGAGTATGGACCTGGTTCTTATAGCCTTGAAGAAAAGTGAACATGATAATGGCATAAAAGCCTCTGGGTAGATAGTCTATGCATCTATTCAGTCTTCAGTGAAGAGGGGGTTTGTTTAAACATCATGCAACCTGAATGATTTGATTAACCTTTCACTGAGTATTTTTTCAAAAGTTGCCAAGAAATACTCCTTAAAAACCCCAGGAGCTGTCTACAGCCAACTGGCTTGCACAACTGCTGAACACTGACTTGGAGGCTCAGAGGAAATTACATATGAAGATTTAAGTAAAAGATAAAGTAAATCAGCTTGTTAGGTTGATTAGGTTATAAAATCATTTCTCATAAGAAAGGAAGTCTTTCAGTTAATCCTTTTGTTTGGTCTGACTCAGATTTAGTAGAAGTATAATTTCTGTCTCTTATACACATCTAGATGTGTATAAGAGACAGCCTCTAGGCTCAGAGGAAATTACATATGAAGATTTAAGTAAAAGATAAAGTAAATCAGCTTGTTAGGTTGATTAGGTTATAAAATCATTTCTCATAAGAAAGGAAGTCTTTCAGTTAATCCTTTTGTTTGGTCTGACTCAGATTTAGTAGAAGTATAATTTACACCACATATGTAATTTTGAAGTTTCTAGTAGCCACAGTAAAAAGGCTCTTAGATTTAGTTTCTACAGTTTAATATATCTGAAGTGTTATTTAGTTCTTAAGTGATATTTTTTCAATTAAAAAAAAATCTTCTTTTTTAATTTATTATTATTATTTTTTTATTTTTTTTACACCATAGGCATTTTGTATTGGGGAATAGTTGATTAACAGTGTTGTGATAGTTTTAGGTGAACAGTGAAGGGACTCAGCCATACACATACATGTATCCATTCTCCCCAAAATTCCCCTCCCATCCAGGCTGGCACATAACATTGAGCAGAGTTCCATGTTCTAAACCATAAGTTTTTCTTTTTTTTTTTTTTAACTTTTATTTTTACTTTATTTTACTTGACAATACTGTATTGGTTTTGCCATACATTGACACGAATCTACCACAGGTGTACATGAGTTCCCAATCCTGAACCCCCCTCCCACCTCCGACCCCATATCATCTCTCTGGATCATCCCTCTGCACCACTCCCAAGCATCCTGTATCCTGCATTGAACATAGACTGGTGATTAGTTTCTTACATGATAGTATACATGTTTCAATGCCATTCTCCCACATCATCCCACTCTCTTCCTCTCCCTCAGAGTCCCAAAGTCCGTTCTATACATCTGTGTCTCTTTTGCTGTCTCGCATACAGGGTTATCATTACCATCTTTCTAAATTCCATATATATGTGCTAGTATGCTATATTGGAGTTTTTCTTTCTGGCTTACTTCACTCTGCATAATCGGCTCCAGTTTCATCCATCTCATTAGAACTGATTCAAATGTATTCTTTTTAATGGCTGAGTAATACTCCATTGTGTATATGTAGCACAGCTTTCTTATCCATTCATCTGCTGATGGACATCTAGGTTGTTTCCATGTCCTGGCTATTATAAACAGTGCTGCAATGAACATCGGGGTACATGTGTCTCTTTCAATTCTGGTTTCATTGGTGTGTATACCTAGCAGTGGGATTGTTGGGTCATAAGGCAGTTCTATTTGCAAATTTTTAAGGAATCACCACACTGTTCTCCAAAGTGGCTGTACTATTTTGCATTTCTACCAATAGTGTAAGAGGGTTCCCTTTTCTCCACACCGTCTCCAGCATTTATTGCTTGTAGACTTTTGGATCACAGCCATTCTGACTGCTGTGAAATGGTACCTCATTGTGGTCTTGATTTGCGTTTCTCTGACAATGAGTGATGTTGAGCATCTTTTAATGTGTTTGTTAGTCATTCGTATGTCTTCTTTGGAGAAATGTCTATTTAGTTCTTTGGCCCATTTTTTGATTGGGTCGTTTATTTTTCTGGATGCAGGAGAAGGGGATGACAGAGGATGAGATGGCTGGATGGCATAATGGACTCGATGGACGTGAGTCTGAGTGAACTCCGTGAGATGGTGATGGACAGGGAGGCCTCGCGTGCTGCGATTCATGGGGTCGTAAAGAGTCGGACATGACTGCGTGACTGAACTGAACTAAACTGAGACATAAACTAAGAAGAGATATGTACGGAACATTAGCAGTTACTATAGCACAGGCATCAGTGGGCCAGACTCATTAATACCACAGAAACACACATCTCTCCTGCTTCTACTCCAGATATGATTCTAATACACTTCTGTCGGGTTGTAGGTACAAAAATGTAAGTGGAGAACATCGTCTTTCCAGTGATTACTGACATATGATCATGTTTAGTGTACTACAGTTATTAGTATACTCAAGATCAGTGCTGTCACAGAGGTTCAGCCCTGCCCCGACATCACCATCCATCAGTGTGCTCCTCAGACACTAAATTTGCCTCCGCAGCAGTTGCTGCGTTGTCTTCCTAAAAGGAACTTGTGTCAAAGTTGTGAAGTGAGGCTCCAAACCTGCGACCTCACCTGTGCCCTAGGCCCTAACCATTGGTGACTTTCCCATGACCCTTCTCTTACCATGTGGGCACAGTTAAGTCTCTCAGCATGCATGGATGACATCCTGATGTCCTCCTGGAAACATTAATCTATCAAGCTCTTTAAAACACACCCAGTTGGCACTTACTTGCATCTTTAACAGACTATCTCACAAATTGTGTCCTTTTTAGTTCCTACTTTTGTACCTAAGCAAACAAACTTACCTATAGAACTGACTGTCTTCTCACAAACCACAAGTGGAATGAATGTGTAAGGTCCTGCATAGAGAAGGAAATGGCAACCCACTCCAGTGTTCTTGCCTGGAGAATCCCAGGGACAAGGGAGCCTAGTGGGCTGCCATCTATGGGGTCACACCGAGTCAGACTCAAGTGAATTGACTTAGCAGCATCAGCAGCAAGGTCCTGGAGGTACAGAGGAGTTTCATGAGTTGGCATAAAATGTTGATTACACAGTATTCAGAGTATGGACCTGGTTCTTATAGCCTTGAAGAAAAGTGAACATGATAATGGCATAAAAGCCTCTGGGTAGATAGTCTATGCATCTATTCAGTCTTCAGTGAAGAGGGGGTTTGTTTAAACATCATGCAACCTGAATGATTTGATTAACCTTTCACTGAGTATTTTTTCAAAAGTTGCCAAGAAATACTCCTTAAAAACTCCAGGAGCTGTCTACAGCCAACTGGCTTGCACAACTGCTGAACACTGACTTGGAGTCTCAGAGGAAATTACATATGAAGATTTAAGAAAAAGATAAAGTAAATCAGCTTGTTAGGTTGATTAGGTTATAAAATTATTTCTCATAAGAAAGGAAGTCTTTCGGTTAATCCTTTTGTTCGGTCTGACTCAGATTTAGTAGAAGTATAATGTACACCACATATGTAATTTTGAAGTTTCTAGTAGCCACAGTAAAAAAGCTCTTAGATTTAGTTTCTACAGTTTAATATATCTGAAGTGTTATTTAGTTTTTAAGTGATATTTTTTCAATTTTTTAAAAAAATCTTCTTTTTTAATTTATTATTATTATTATTTTTATTTTTTTAACACCATAGGCATTTTGTATTGGGGTATAGTTGATTAACAGTGTTTTGATAGTTTTAGGTGAACAGTGAAGGGACTCAGCCATACATATACATGTATCCATTCTCCCCAAAACTCCCCTCCCATCCAGGCTGGCACATAACATTGAGCAGAGTTCCATGTTCTAAACCATAAGTTTTTCTTTTTTTTTTTTTTAACTTTTATTTTTACTTTATTTTACTTGACAATACTGTATTGGTTTTGCATACATTGACATGAATCTACCACAGGTGTACATGAGTTCCCAATCCTGAACCCCCCTCCCACCTCCGACCCCATATCATCTCTCTGGATCATCCCTCTGCACCAGCCCCAAGGATCCTATATCCTGCATTGAACATAGACTGGTGATTCGTTTCTTACATGATAGTATACATGTTTCAATGCCATTCTCCCACATCATCCCACTCTCTTCCTCTCCCTCAGAGTCCCAAAGTCCGTTCTATACATCTGTGCCTCTTTTGCTGTCTCGCATACAGAGTTATCATTACCATCTTTTTAAATTCCATATATATGTGCTAGTATGCTATATTGGAGTTTTTCTTTCTGGCTTACTTCACTCTGCATAATCGGCTCCAGTTTCATCCATCTCATTAGAACTGATTCAAATGTATTCTTTTTAATGGCTGAGTAATACTCCATTGTGTATATGTAGCACAGCTTTCTTATCCATTCATCTGCTGATGGACATCTAGGTTGTTTCCATGTCCTGGCTATTATAAACAGTGCTGCAATGAACATCGGGGTACATGT
Organism: Cephalophus harveyi; assembly: GCA_006410635.1. Classification (NCBI taxonomy): domain Eukaryota; kingdom Metazoa; phylum Chordata; class Mammalia; order Artiodactyla; family Bovidae; genus Cephalophus; species Cephalophus harveyi. Next base: position 403,419 of record SJYT01085157.1, on the reverse strand, counting down.
GTCTCTTTCAATTCTGGTTTCATTGGTGTGTATACCTAGCAGTGGGATTGTTGGGTCATAAGGCAGTTCTATTTGCAAATTTTTAAGGAATCACCACACTGTTCTCCAAAGTGGCTGTACTATTTTGCATTTCTACCAATAGTGTAAGAGGGTTCCCTTTTCTCCACACCGTCTCCAGCATTTATTGCTTGTAGACTTTTGGATCACAGCCATTCTGACTGCTGTGAAATGGTACCTCATTGTGGTCTTGATTTGCGTTTCTCTGACAATGAGTGATGTTGAGCATCTTTTAATGTGTTTGTTAGTCATTCGTATGTCTTCTTTGGAGAAATGTCTATTTAGTTCTTTGGTCCATTTTTTGATTGGGTCGTTTATTTTTCTGGAATTGAGCTGTATAAGTTGCTTGTATATTTTTGAGATTAGTTGTTTGTCAGTTGCTTCATTTACTATTATTTTCTCCCATTCAAAAGGCTGTCTTTACACTTTGCTTGTAGTTTCCTTTGTTGTGCAGAAGCTTTTAATTTTAATTAGATCCCATTTATTTTTGTTTTTATGTCCAGTATTCTGGGAGGTGGATCAGAGAGGATCCTGCTGTGATTTATGTTGGAGAGTGTTTTGCCTATGTTCTTCTTTAGGAGTTTTATAGTTTCCGGTCTTACGTTTAGATTTTTAATCCATTTTGAGTTTATTTTTGTGTCTGGTGTGGGAAAGTGATCTAATTTCATTCTTTTACAAGTGGTTGACCAGTTTTTCCAGCACAACTTGTTAAATAGATTGTCTTTACTCCATTGTATATTTTTGCTTCCTGTGTTGAAGATAAGTTGTCCATCAGTTCAGTTCAGTCAGTTCAGTCGCTCAGTCGTGTCCGGCTCTTTGCGACCTCATGAATCGTAGCACACCAGGCTTCCCTGTTCATCACCATCGCCCGGAGTTCACTCAGACTCACGTCCATCGAGCCCGTGATGCCATCCAGCCATCTCATCCTCGGTCGTCCCCTTCTCCTCCTGCCCTCAATCCCTCCCAGCATCAGAGTTTTTTCCAATGAGTCAACTCTTCGCATGAGGTCGCCAAAGTACTGGAGTTTCAGCTTTAGCATCATTCCTTCCAAAGAAATCCCAGGGTTGATCTCCTTCAGAATGGACTGGTTGGATCTCCTTGCAGTCCAAGGGACTCTCAAGAGTCTTCTCCAACACCACAG
>SJYT01085157.1:322137-394220 GCA_006410635.1 Cephalophus harveyi | reverse complement strand
AAAAAAAAAAAAATCAAAAAGAAAGAAATAGAACAGTGTCTGTCAGAGCCCATGACAGTGTGGAGGGAGATATTTCCCCTTGGACCAAGGGTCAGGTGCTCACCACCCAGGGTCCCATGGATCACCAGGAACTGCTGCCATTCCAGCACAGACACCCAGTGTGCCACCTTGGCCATCTGCACGTGTGGAGAGGGGGAGGTCAGCATGGGCCCCTGGCTGGGCCAGTGAGGGCTGGGTGCTCTCTCCCTGCCCTGGCAACTCCCAGGGCCTCGGGCCTCCCAACCTCAGGAAGAGGACAGGGCAGGAAATGAGGGGTGGAGGGATATTTGGGTGGCAGGAATACAGGGTCCTTTTCCCTTGCAGGAAGCCTGGGGCTGCCTTGCTGCTGGGAGTGACACCCTGGCCCGACTGATGTATGTACACAGCTTTCAGCTCTGAAGCCTCAGCCTGGGCAGTGGGACCCCAGCCTCCAAGGCACGAAGTGAGGGGAGGCCTGGGTGACCTCTGCTCTCAGCCACTTCATGGGGACTAGGGTGGATCAGAGGAGCCTTCTGCCCACCCCTCCCATCCAGGGCTCTGTCTCTCTCCCAGAGCGGAAACAGCCTTGGAGGATAGAGGCCATGTTTATGTCAGCCTCCAGACAGACTCCCCCACCCAAGTCTTCCCCACTTCCTCTTCTGCTCTCTGACTCCAGATGGACAACCAGATGGACCTGGGAGAGGGCTTGGTCACCTCGGTTTCATGGGGTAGGGCCAGGGGCTTTCTCAGAGGGAGCTTTGATGGGATAAGAGCCAGCAGAGGGCTCAGAGGAGGCTGGGCCTTGAGATGGGTGGGAGAGCAGTCCAGAGAAGAGGCTGCCATCCCAAGTGGCGGCTGTGCCCAGATGTACCTCTTATGTTTTGTTGTCAAGTCTGTGGAGGCCTAGGTACCTCTCAGAAAACGTAGATGCTGGACGGAAGCAGAGGGGATCATTAGCCCTCAGCCTCGGTGCTTCAGACTGTGAAACAGCTGGATTAAAGGCACCAGAAAGTCTCACTGAATTTGAAAAGCACATAATATGTTGCATGTAATCCACAGGGTGATAATTTAAGTTATTAAAATCTGGAATTAGGCGAGTTCCTAGATGGATTTAAGCTGAACTGTTGACTCGATGGATGTGAGTCTGAGTGAACTCCGAGAGATGGTGATGAACAGGGAGGCCTGGCGTGCTGCGATTCATGGGGTCGCAAAGAGTCGGACACGACTGAGCGACTGAACTGAACTGAACTGTGCATTAATCACATCCCAAAGGTTGAAGCATTTGCTGTGAGTCTCCTGGCCCCCATCCCCTGCTGCTGTTTCCCTGAACTGTCCCTCCAGTCTGTGGGTGCTGAGCCGGGGTGGGGGAGGGTGCAGCCTTGGGAGCGATGCTGGTTCCTCTGCCCCAAAGGGACCTCAGGCCCCAGCAGGGCCCTGCAGAGCAACAACCAGAGGCCATATGCCCCCCTTCATCCTGGCTCAGTGCTGGACAGTTGGGGCTGATGACCAAGCCTCCTTGCAGCTCTGACCTGAGGGCCATCTCTCAGGGCCCTCAGAGAAGGCTTCATCCACACTTAAACCTGCGGTGATGTCACAGAACCATTCACTTTTTGGGAAAAGAGACTGCCTGACCAAACGGTGGTGACGCCGGAAGAATCAGGCCCTGAACAGTGACCACAGAGCCAGGTCCATGCTGGAGGGGAAGAGGGAGAAGCAGTTTCCTGGGATCCTTGGCCATGAACACCCCCAGGCTGACAGAGACACAGCATGCACCCCCCAGCCAACCCTGTGGTGCAAGAAGAAAGGTGGTTCTAGGGGTGGTGTGGAGGGAGTCCCTTTCCCTATGCTCCCACCATGCCTATCCTGCAAGTGGAACCACTAGTTGGGTTTCAGCTTCTAGTCTGACGTCAGGGACTATGGTTCAGGTACAGGGGTCTCTTTCAGAATAAGTGGCTTGGGAACCCCCCAGCCCCCCATTCCCAAGCCAAGCTCTGTCTGCCAGGTCTCACCTCTGGCCACACCTTCCCTAACGATATCAGACTGAGCGGAAACTGAGGGGGCCCTGGGGTGGGGCGTGGGAAATGTGTGTGCCTGCCTAGTCAAGAACGTCACCATCGAGCTTGAAATTTGTGATGTGGGAGAGCACAAAGCCACAGCTGAAGTCTGAAGCCTGGCTGTCGCCCCTGGCCAGGAGGATGTTGGTACTTGGGTACCCACCTTAGTCCTGGGGGAGGGTAGAAACAGATGGACCCAGCAACTTGTCCCTACAGAGTGGGAGGACCCGGCACTTTGGCTTTCCTCCATGGGAAGGGGTGTCTCTGGGCAACAGCACTGTACCTGTAAGTTGTAATTAGCTTTACCCTGAATGAGCTGTGAATCAGCCCCCCATTCTCAAGCCAAGCTCTGTCTGCCAGGTCTCACCTCTGGCCACATCTTCCCTAACGATATCAGACTGAGCACCAACTGAGGGGGCCCTGGGGTGGGGCGTGGGAAAGGTGTGTGCCTGCCTAGTCAAGACCGTCACCATCGAGCTTGAAATTTGTGATGTGGGAGAGCACAAACCACAACTGAAGTCTGAAGCCTGGCTGTCGCCCCTGGCCAGGAGGATGTTGGTGCTTGGGTACCCAACTTAGTCCTGGGGGAGGGTAGAAACAGACAGAGGGTGGGGGCAAGTTTCAGCGACTGAGCCCAGACTACAACAAGGACTCAGCAGCACTGCCATGTGGCTCTTTATTTTAAAAGGTTACAGTTAAAAATCTTCAGTTCAGTTCAGTTCAGTTCAGTCACTCACTCGTGTCCGACTCTTTGTGACCCCATGAATCGCAGCATGCCAGGCCTCTCTGTCCGTCACCAACTCCCGGAGTTCACTTAAACTCATGTCCATTGAGTTGGTGATGCCATCCAGCCATTAATCCTCTTTCATCCCCTTCTCCTCCAGCTAATCCCTGCCAGAATCAGAGTCTTTTCCAATGAGTCAACTCTTCACTTGAGGTGGCCAGAGTACTGGAGTTTCAGCTTTAGCATCATTCCTTCCAAAGAACACCCAGGGCTGATCTCCTTTAGAATGGACTGGTTTGATTTCCTTGCAGTCCAAGGGACTCTCAGGAGTCTTCTCCAACACCACAGTTCAAAAGCATCAATTCTTCAGCACTCATCTTTCTTCACAGTCCAGCTCTCACATCCATACATGACCAATGGAAAAACCATAGCCTTGACTAGACAGAACTCTGTTTGCAAAGTAATGTCTCTGCTTTTGAATATGCTGTCTAGGTTGGTCATAACTTTTCTTCCAAGGAGTAAGCATCTTTTAATTTCATGGCTGCAATCACCATCTGCAGTGATTTTGGAGTCCCCAAAAATAAAGTCTGACACTGTTTCCCCATTCATTTCCCATGAAGTGATGGGACCAGATGCCATGATCTCCGTTTTCTGAATGTTGAGCTTTAAGTCAACCTTTTCACTCTGCTCTTTCACTTTCATCAAAATGCTTTTCAGTTCCTCTTCACTTTCTGCCATAAAAGTGGTGCCATCTGTATATCTGAGGTTATTGATATTTCTCCTGGCAATCTTGATTCCAGCTTGTGCTTCTTGCAGCTCAGCATTTCTCATGATGTAATCTGTATATNTTCACTTTCATCAAAATGCTTTTTAGTTCCTCTTCACTTTCTGCCATAAAAGTGGTGCCATCTGCATATCTGAGGTTATTGATATTTCTCCTGGCAATCTTGATTCCAGCTTGTGCTTCTTCCAGCTCAGCATTTCTCATGATGTAATCTGCTTAAAAATTAAAAAAGCAGGGACATAAAAGATGGAAAGTAAACACCTTTCCAACTAAACATGACATGAAGAGAGTACCTTTCTGGGGACTTGTGTTCATGTGGCATGAAGGCGAAATATGATAGTCACTGTGGAGTATAACCATGGGCTTGAAAAACCTCTATGAGTGTGGGCAACTTTTAAGTTCTTTCATTACAGCACCTCCAATGCACCATTGATTGCTGTCTTCCCTGTCTACAGACAGAGTCAACCCATTTTCTCTATTTTTTTTTTCTGTTTTTATATCAGGTCTTAGTTGTGACATGGAGGATCTACTGGCCTAACAAAGGATCAAACCCAGGACCCCTGCAATGGGAGTGCAGAGTCTTGGCCACTGGACCACCAGGGAAATCCTTGTTTTCTGTGATTTTGAGGGAGGACCCATAAAAAATCAACATCAAATGGCTAGGGCACTTTTCACCATGATGCTCTCCTCAGGCACATGGAACAGATGTCCACACAAGCCCTGTACATGGTCAGTCCTTCTTTTCCTGTGTCACCCTCACTCTGGGGTTGAGATGAAAGACCACAACATAAGCCTCCTGGAGAGAGTAAGTATGACACCAGAACTGCCGTGGGTGCTGTTTGGCCCAGATATCTTCCTGATTCTTGAAAGACCTGATTCTTGTAAGGAAGGGGGCACATATGGGATGATTTGATGAGCAAAGATGTGCAGCTGTTAAAGGTGTGGATGTGTGTGCAGTGGGGTATGTGCTGGGCGAGAGGATGGTGTCATATCTATGCCAAACTCACTGTAGAATTAATGGTTTTTGATAAGTAAGTTTAAGTGTGTTATAACAATGTTCCTTCAGTAAAACAGGACTATCTTTCTGTTAATGATATAAGAGTATTTCTGGTTTCTTGCAAATAATATTCATGGTTAATGAAACTGGCAAGTCTTACAGTTATTTTGCAGGTTTTTTTTTTTAATGTTGACTGACAATACATTTTCATACTGTTCATGGGATTCTCAAAACAAGAATACTGAAGTGGTTTGTCAATCCCTACTCCAGTGGACCACATTCTGTCAGACCTCTCCATCATGACCCGTCCATCTTGAGTGGCCCCACACCCAAGCATGAAACTAAGCACAGCTTACTTTCATTGAGTTAGACAAGGCTGTGGTCATTGTAATCAGATTGACTTGTTGTCTGTGGCTGTGGTTTCAGTCTGGCTGCCTTCTGATGTCCTCTCTCAGCGCCTGCCATCATACTTGGTTTCTCTTACCTTGCACGTATCTCTTCACAGCTGCTCCAGCAAAGCACAACCACTTCTCCTTACTTCAGATGAGGGGTAGCTTGTTGGCTTCCACTCCTGATCTTGGACATGGGGAAGCTCCTCAAATAAGAGTATGTATTTATTGAGCATTCACTATATCTCAGTTAATATGCTAAATATCACTCATGAATTATTATACAGCAATCCTATTAGGCTAGTTTTGTTTTGAGTACCCCAGCATCTTCCTTCCTTTCTCCTTACTTCAGATGAGGGGTAGCTTGTTGGCTTCCACTCCTGATCTTGGACATGGGGAAGCTCCTCAAATAAGAGTATGTATTTATTGAGCATTCACTATATCTCAGTTAATATGCTAAATATCACTCATGAATTATTATACAGCAATCCTATTAGGCTAGTTTTGTTTTGAGTACCCCAGCATCTTCCTTCCTTTAATCCCTCTTTCAAAAATAATAACTGTACTCTGGTATAATCCCCCAAGAATAAATTGTATTTATTTAAAGCATAATGAATCAGTTTTGGCTATCTAAAACCAACACCACAAACAAGATGGAGAATTTTTCTGTCACCTGTAAGGTTCCAGGGCTCCTTTCCAGTTCTTTCATTCTTTCTTCCTGAAAAGAATGAAGGGATGGAGCCAAAGCAAAAACAACACCCAGCTGTGGATGGGAATGGTGATAGAAGCAGGGTTCAATGTGGTAAATAGCCATATTACATAGGAACCTGGAATGTTAGGTCTGTGAATCAAGGCAAATTGGAAGTGGTCAAAAAGGAGATGGCAAGAATGAACATCGAAATTTTATAGGAATCAGCGAACTAAGATGAACTGGAATGGGTTAATTTAACTCAGATGACCATTATATCTACTACTGTGGGCAGGAATCCCTTAGATGATATTGAGTAGCCATTATAGTCAACAAAAGAGTCTAAAATGCAGTACTTGGATGCAATCTCAAAAACAACAGTATGATCTCTGTTCGTTTCCAAAGCAAATGATTCAGTATCATGTAGTCCAAGGCTATGCCCCAACCAGTAATGCTGAAGAAGCTGAACAGTTCTATGAAGACCCACAAAACCTTCTAGAACTAACACACACAAAAATGTATTTTTCGTTATAGGGGACTGGAATGCAAAAGTAGGAAGTCAAGAAACATCTGAAGTAACAGGCAAATTTGCTCTTGGAGTAGAGAATGAAGCAGGGCAAAGGCCAATAGAGTTCTGCCAAGAGAATTCTCTGGTCATAGAAAACACCCTCTTCAAATAACACAAGAGAAGACTCTACATATGGAGGTCACCAGAAGATCAACACCAAAATTAAATTGACTATATTCTTTGCAGCCAAAGATGGAGAAGCTCTATACAGACAGCAAAAACAAGACTGGGAGTGGACTGTGGCTCAGATCATGAAATCCTTACTGCCCATTCCAGACTTAAATTGAAGAAAATAGGGAAAACCACAAGAAAATTCAGGTATCAGTTCAGTTCAGTTCAGTTGCTCAGTCATATCCAACTCTTTGTAACCCCATATACTCCAGCATGCCAGGCCTTCTTTCCATCACCAATTTGTGGAGCCAACCCAAACTCATGTCCATTGAGCCAGTAATGCCATCCAACCGTAATATCCTCTGTTGTCCACTTCTCCTCCTGCTCTCAATCTTTCCCAGGATGATGATCTTTTCAAATAAGTTAGCTCTTTGAATCAGGTGGCCAAAATATTGAAATTTAAGCCTCAGCATCAGTCCTTCCAATGAACACCCAGGATTGATCACCTTTAGGATGGACTGGTTGGATCTCCTTGCAGTCCAAGGAACTCTAAAGAGTTTTCTCCAACACCATAGTTCAAAAATCATCAATTATTCAGTGCTCAGATTTCTTCACAGTCCAACTCATGCATCCATACATAACTACTGGAAAAACACATCCTTAGCTAGATTGTCCGTTATTGGCAAAGTAATGTTTCTGTTTTTTAATATGTTATCTAGGTTAGTTATAACTTTCCTTCCTAGGAGTAAGCATCTTTTAATTTCATGGCTGCAGTCACTATCTGCAGTGATTTTCAAGCCCGCAAAAAAACAAAATCAGCCACTGTTTCCCCAACAATTTGCGATGAAGTGATGGGAAGAGATGCTATGATCTTAGGTTTCTGAATTTCAAGCTTTAAGCCAACTTTTTCACTATCCTCTTTCACTTTCATCAAGAGGCTCTTTAGCTCATCTTCACCTTCTGCCTTAAGGGGGCTGTCATCTACATATCCTAGGTTATTGATATTTCTCCCAGCAATCTTGGCTTCAGCTTGTGCTTCCACCAGCACAACGTTTCTCATGATCTACTCTGGATATAAGTTAAATAAGCAGGGTGATGGTATACAGCCTTGATGAACTTCTTTTCCTATTTGGAACCAGTCTGTTGTTCCATGTCCAGTTCTAACTGGTGTTTCCTGACCTGCATATTGGTTTCTCAAGAGGCAGGTCAGGCGGTCTGCTATTCCCATCTCTTTCAAATTTTTCCAGTTTATTGTGATCCACACAGTCAAAGGCTGTGCCATAGTCAATGAAGTAGAAATAAATGTTTTTTTTTTTTTTTTTCTGGAACTCTCTTGCTTTTTCCATGATCCAGTGGACGTTGCCAATTTGATCTCTGGTGCCTTTGCCTTTTCAAAAACCAGCTTGAATTTCTGGAAGTTAACGGTTCATGTAATGACGAAGCCTGGCTTGGAGAATTTTGAGCGTTACTTTACTAGCATGTGAGAAGAGTGCAATTATGTGGTAGTTTGAGCACTCTTTGTCATTGCCTCTCTTTGGGATTGGAATTAAAACTGACCTTTTTTAGTCTAGTGTCCAATGAATAGTTTTCCAAGTTTGCTGGCATATTGAGTGCAGCATTTTCACAGCATCATCTTTCCGCATTTGAAATAGCTCAACTGGAATTCCTTCACCTCCATTAGCTTCATTTGTAGTGACACTTCCTAAGGCCCACTTGACTTCTCATTCCAGGATGTCTGGCTACAGGTGAGTGATCACACTATCGTGATTACCTGGGTCATGAAGATCTTTTTTGTATAGTTCTTTTATGTATTATTGCCACTTCTTCTTAATATCTTCTGCTTCTGTCAGGTCCATAATATTTCTGTCCCTTATTGAGCCCATCTTTGCATGAAATATTCCCTTGGTATCTCTGTTTTTCTTGACGTGATCTCTAGTCTTTCCCATTCTATTGTTTTCCTCCATTTCTTTGCATTGTTCCCTGAGGAAGTCTTTCTTATCTCTCCTTGCTATTCTCAGGAGCTCTGCATTCAAATAGGTATAGCTTTCCTTTTCTCCTTTTTTTTTTTCCTTCTCTTATTTTCAGTTATTTGTAACTCCTCCTCAGACAGCCATTTTGCTTTCTGCATTCCTTTTTCTTGAGTAATGGTCTTGATCCCTGTCTCCTGTACAGTCATCAATCTCCTTCCATATTTTACAAGGCATTCTCTCTATCAGATCTAGTCCCTTAAACCTATTTCTCTCTTCCACTGTATAATGAAAAGGGATTTGATTGAGGTCATACCTGAATGGTGTAGTGGTTTCCCCCATTTCTTTAATTTAAGTCTGAATTTGGCAATAAGGTGCTCATTATCTGAGCCAGTCAGCTCACTATATAGAGCTTCTTGATCTTTGGCTGCAAAGAATAGAATCAATCTGCTTTCGGTGTCAACCATCTGGTGATGTCCATGTGTAGAGTCTTCTCTTGTGTTTTTGGAAGAGGATGTTTTCTGTTACCAGTTCATTCTCTTGGCAAAACTCTGTTAGCCTTTTCTCTGCTTAATTCTGTGCTCCAAGGCCAAAATTGTCTGTTACTCCATGTGTTTCTTGACTTCCTACTTTTGCATTCCAGTCTCATATAATGAAAAGAACATCTTTTGGGGGTGTTGGTTCTATAAGGTATGTAGGTCTTCATAGAACCATTCAACTTCAGCTTCTTCAGCATTACTGGTCAGGGCATAAAGTTGGATAAACGTAATATTGAATTGTTTGCCTTGGAAATTAGCAGACATCATTCTGTCGTTTTTGAGATTGCATCCAAGTACAGCCTTTCAGACTCTTTTGTTGACTATGACAGTTACTCCATTTCTTCTAAGGGGTTCCTGCCCACAGTAGTAGATATCATGTTAATCTGAGTTAAATTCAGCCATTCCAGTCCATCTTAGTTCGCTGATTCCTAGAATGTCAATGTACGCTCTTGCCATCTCCTGTTTGGCCACTTCCAAATTGCCTTGATTAATAGACCTAACATTCCAGGTCCCTATGCAATATTCCTGTTTACAGCATGGGGTTGCTGAGGGTTGGACATGACTGAGCATCATCACTTTCACTTTTCACTTTTATGCATTGGAGAAGGAAATGACAACCCACTCCAGTGTTCTTGCCTGGAGAATCCCAGGGACAGAGGAGCCTAATCGGCTGCCGTCTATGGGATCACACAGAGTTGGACATGACTGAAGAGACTCAGCAGGAGCATTAGACCTTGCTTCCTTCACCAGCCACATCCACAGCTGGGTGTTGGTTTTTCTTTGGCTTCATTTTTTTTCTGTAGTTATTTCTCCACTGATCTCCAGTAGCATATTAGGCACCTACCGAACTGGGGAGTTTATCTTTCATTGTCCTTTTTGCCTTTTCATACTGTTCATGGGGTTCTCAAGGCAAAAATACTGAAGTGGTTTGCTATTCCCATCTCCAGTGAACCACATTCTGTCAGACCTCTCCATCATGACCTGTCTGTCTTTGGTGGCCCCACACATCATGACTTAGTTTCATTGAGTTAGACAGAGCTGTGATCCTTATTATCAGATTGGCTAGTTTTCTGTGATTGTGTTTTTATTCTGTCTGTCCTCTGATGCTCTCGCTCAGTGACTACTGTCTTAGCTGGACATGGGGTATCTCTTCACGGCCTCTCCAATAAAGTGCAGCTGCTTCTCCTTTACTTGGACATGGGTATCTCCACCCAGCTGCTGCTCCTGTCCTTGGATGTAAGGTATCCTCCCATGGCCACCATTTCTGACCTTGGACGTGGGATAGCTCCTCTCAGCCGCCACTCCTCACCTTGAACATGGGGTAGCAATGGCTCCTGACCTTGGACGTGGGGTCACTCCTTTCGGCTGCTCCTGTGCATGTACTGTTCCTGTGCTGTGCAGCCACTGCTCTTGCATGCACAAATATAAGTCTATAATTTTCCTTTTATGTGATATCTTTAACTTTGATATCAGGGTGATGTTGCACTCAATGGATGAGTTTGCAGGTTTTCCTACCACTGTAATATTTTGGAAGAGTTTCAGAAGTGCATGGGTTAACATGTCTCTTAATGGTTCATAAAACTTACCTGTGAGGCCATCTGAATCTTGAATTTTGTTAACTGAAAATTTTTTCATCGCAGTTTCAATATTAGTGCTGATAATGCTGTGTTCATATATTCTCTTTCCTCTCAGTTGAGTTTCCAAGAATTTGTCTGTGTTTTACAGATTCTATATATTATGGGCTTAAAGGTGTTTGTTGTAGCCTCTTATGATCCTCTAATATTTCTGTGGTATTACTTACAATGTCTCCTTTCTCATGTCTAAATATTGATTTGAGTATTCTCCCTTTTTTGTTGATGAGTCTGACTCATGATTTATGCATTTTCTTTATGCTCTACTAGCAACCGTCTCCCGCTTATGGAGAAGGCAATGGCATCCCACTCCAGTACTCTTGCCTGGAAAATCCTATGGATAGAAGAGCCTAGTAGGCTGCAGTCCATGGGGTCACTGAGAGTCGGACACAACTGAGTGACTTAACTTTCACTTTTCACTTTCATGCATTGGAGAAGGAAATGGCAACCCACTGCAGTATTCTTTCCTAGAGAATCCCAGGGATGGGGGAGCCTGGTGGGCTGCCATATATGTTGTCTGACAGAGTCGGACATGACTGAAGCGACTTAGCAGCAGCAGCAGCACCCCCTTTTAGTATTATTGATCTATGCTGTTGTTTTCACTTTCTTTTTTCTGTTCTAATCTCTATGATATTTTCCTCAAAACTAATTTTGGGTTTTGTGTGGTTTTTGTCTTTCTCTAATTGCTTTAGTTGTAAGGTTAGGTTGATTATTTGTGGCATTCCTTTGTTATAATCTTTACTCAATGTTTTTCCCTGTTTCATAGGTTTTACACAATCACATTTTATTGTCATTTGTTTGTATGAATATATAAACATGCATGTGGAGAAGGCAATGGCAGCCCACTCCAGTACTATTGCCTGGAAAATCCCATGGATGGAGGAGCCTGGTAGGCTGTAGTCCATGGGGTCATGAAGAGTGGGACACTTACTGAGCAATTTCATTTTCAGTTTTCACTTTCATGCGTTGGAAAAGGAAGTGTCAACCCACTCCAGTGTTCTTGCCTGAAGAATCCCGGCGATGGTGGAGCCTGGTGGGCTGCCATCTGTGGGGTCACATAAAGTCAAACACGACTGAAGAGACTTAGCAGCATACATATATATATTTTCCTTCTCTCTGATTTTTTTCATTGATTTCTTGGCCATGTAGAGATGTATATATGAGCCTCAACACGTGCATTTTTTTTTTTTTTAGTTTTGTTCTTGTTGTTATTATTGTTTTTTGTTTGTTTCTTTATTTTCTCCCCCCACAACTGACATCTAAACCATAATATTGTGGTAAAAATAAATGCTTGATATAATTTTGATTAACTTGAATTTACCAAGGTTTGATTTGTGATCCAGTTTGTGATTTATCCTGAACATATTTAATTTGCCCTTTAGAAGGCACTTCATTCTGCTGATTTTGGATAAAATTTACTTAAGTAACAATAAAATTGTCAGGTCTGTTGTGTTATTTAAAGCTTGTGTTTCTTTTAATACTTCATTTCTAAATTGGAGGATAGTTATTTTCCAATGTCATTCTGGCTTCTGCTTTACAAAAACATAGATCAGACTACAAAAGCCATCACAAGGTCATGTGGAGAGACCTGGTGCACAAGGTGGATTAGGCCTCAAGGGGTCCTCTGCCTGAGCATCTACCCCAAAACCAGAATCTGTCTGTTTTATTATTTCATGTCTTTCAGCAACACTTCTGACATTAATGGGGGACTGTCCCCGACGACCTTTCTCTGAAGAAAATCAACTTAGGGCTTTTAATAAGTCTCCTGGGCATATAAGAGTGTTTCAATTCAGACCCCTCTGAGAGCTTTCTAACTTGCCTGACAGGTTTATCCAGACTTTTACAACTATGCATATGATTGTTAACAGCCTCCCAACTGTGAGAGGCACAGGAAGCTTAAAACATTCTAGGAATGTAGAACCTTTTGTTCATACCTTAATGGTCTAGTGGTTTTCCCTACTTTCTTCCATTTCAGTCTGAATTTGGTAATAAGGAGTTCATTATGGGGTTCTCAAGGCAAGAATACTGAAATGGTTTGCCATTCCCTTCTCCAGTGGACCACATACTGTCAGACCTCTCCACCATGACCTGCCCATCTTGGGTTGCCCCATAGGCATGGCTTAGTTTCATTGAGTTAGACAAGGCTGTCAGAGAAGGCAACGGCACCCTACTCCAGTATTCTTGCCTAGAAAATCCCATGGAGAGGAGCCTGGTGATCTGCAGTCCAAGGGGTCACCAAGAGTTGGGCACGACTGAGCAACTTTACTTTCACTTTTCATTTTCATACATTGGAGAAGGAAAAGGCAACCCACTCCAGTATTCTTGACCTGGAGAATTCTAGGGATGGGGAGCCTGATGGGCTGCCATTTATGGGTTTGCACAGAGTTGGACACGACTGAAGTGACTTAGCAGTAGCAGCAGACAAGGCTGTGGTCCTAGTGTGATTAGATTGACTAGATTTCAAGCTAGTTTAGGGAAGGCAGAGGAACCAGAGATCAAATTGACAACATCCTCTGGATCATGGAAAAAACAAGAGAGTTCCAGAAAAACATCTATTTCTGCTTTATTGACACTGCCAAAGCCTTTGACTGTGTGGATCACAATAAACTGTGGAAAATTCTGAAAGAGATGGGAATACCAGACCACCTAACCTGCCTCTTGAGAAATCTGTATGCAGGTCAGGAAGCAATAGTTAGAACTGGACATGGAAAACCAGACTGGTTCCAAATAGGAAAAGGAGTGTGTCAAGGCTGTATATTGTCACCCTGCTTATTTAACTTATATGCAGAATACATCATGAGAAATGCTGGACTGGAAGAAACACAAGCTGGAATCAAGATTGCCAGGAGAAATATCAGTAACCTCAGATATGCAGATGACATCACCCTTATGGCAGAAAGTGAAGAGGAACTAAAAAGCCTCTTGATGAAAATGAAAGAGGAGAGTGAAAAAGCTGGCTTAAAGCTCAACATTCAGAAAATGAAGATCATGGCATCCAGTCCCATCATTCCATGGGAGATAGATGGAGAAATATTGGAAACAGTGTCAAACTTTATTTTGGGCGGCTCCATAATCACTGCAGATGGTGATTGCAGCCATGAAGTTAAACAATGCTTACTCCTTGGAAGAAAAGTTATGAACAACCTAGATAGCATATTCAAAGTCAGAGATTACTCTTCTGACTAAGGTCCGTCTAGTCAAGGCTATGGTTTTTCCAGTAGTCATGTATGTGAGAGTTGGACTGTGAAGAAGGCTGAGCGCTGAAGAATTGATGGTTTTGAACTGTGGTGTTGGAGAAGACTCTTGAGAGTCCCTTGGACTGCAAGGAGATGTAACCAGTCCATTCTGAAGGAGATCAACCCTGGGATTACTTTGGAAGGAATGATGCTAAAGCTGAAGCTCCAGTACTTTGACCACCTTATGTGAAGAGTTGACTCATTGGAAAATATTTTGATGCTGGGAGGGATTGGGGGCAGGAGGAAAGGGGACGACTGAGGATGAGATGGCTGGATGGCATCACTGACTGGAAGGACGCGAGTCTGCGTGAACTCCTGGAGTTAGTGATGGACAGGGAGGCCTGGCATGCTGCAATTCATGGGGTCACAAAGAGTCGGACACGACTGAGCAACTGAACTAAACTGAGAGACTTTTCAGGAGTTAAAAATCATTAGAATAGAACTGGTAAAGAGTTTCATTGTTGAGCCAATACTTGCTGCCAAGTTTTCATATCCTTTATTTGTTGTGTACCCTGGAGTGCATTAATTAATATAGTTGGTAAGCCAGAAAGAAAAACACCAATACAGTATACTGACACATATATATGGAATTTAGAAAGATGGCAATGATGACCCTGTATGTGAGACAGCAAAAGAGACACAGATGTATAGAACGGACTTTTGGACTCTGTGGGAGAGGGAGAGGGCTGGATGATTTGGGAGAATGGCATTGAAACGTGTATACTATCATGTAAGAATGAAACACAAGCCTATGTTCGATACAGGATACAGGATGCTTGGGGCTGGTGCATGGGGATGATCCACAGAGATGATATGGGGTGGGACGTGGGAGGGGGATTCAGGATTTGTTGGTTCTATAAGGTATGTAGGTCTTCATAGAACCATTCAACTTCAGCTTCTTCAGCATTACTGGTCAGGGCATAAAGTTGGATAAACGTAATATTGAATTGTTTGCCTTGGAAATTAGCAGACATCATTCTGTCGTTTTTGAGATTGCATCCAAGTACAGCCTTTCAGACTCTTTTGTTGACTATGACAGTTACTCCATTTCTTCTAAGGGGTTCCTGCCCACAGTAGTAGATATCATGTTAATCTGAGTTAAATTCAGCCATTCCAGTCCATCTTAGTTCGCTGATTCCTAGAATGTCAATGTACGCTCTTGCCATCTCCTGTTTGGCCACTTCCAAATTGCCTTGATTAATAGACCTAACATTCCAGGTTCCTATGCAATATTCCTGTTTACAGCATGGGGTTGCTGAGGGTTGGACATGACTGAGCATCATCACTTTCACTTTTCACTTTTATGCATTGGAGAAGGAAATGACAACCCACTCCAGTGTTCTTGCCTGGAGAATCCCAGGGACAGAGGAGCCTAATCGGCTGCCGTCTATGGGATCACACAGAGTTGGACATGACTGAAGAGACTCAGCAGGAGCATTAGACCTTGCTTCCTTCACCAGCCACATCCACAGCTGGGTGTTGGTTTTTCTTTGGCTTCATTTTTTTTCTGTAGTTATTTCTCCACTGATCTCCAGTAGCATATTAGGCACCTACCGAACTGGGGAGTTTATCTTTCATTGTCCTTTTTGCCTTTTCATACTGTTCATGGGGTTCTCAAGGCAAAAATACTAAAGTGGTTTGCTATTCCCATCTCCAGTGAACCACATTCTGTCAGACCTCTCCATCATGACCTGTCTGTCTTTGGTGGCCCCACACATCATGACTTAGTTTCATTGAGTTAGACAGAGCTGTGATCCTTATTATCAGATTGGCTAGTTTTCTGTGATTGTGTTTTTATTCTGTCTGTCCTCTGATGCTCTCGCTCAGTGACTACTGTCTTAGCTGGACATGGGGTATCTCTTCACGGCCTCTCCAATAAAGTGCAGCTGCTTCTCCTTTACTTGGACATGGGTATCTCCACCCAGCTGCTGCTCCTGTCCTTGGATGTAAGGTATCCTCCCATGGCCACCATTTCTGACCTTGGACGTGGGATAGCTCCTCTCAGCCGCCACTCCTCACCTTGAACATGGGGTAGCAATGGCTCCTGACCTTGGACGTGGGGTCACTCCTTTCGGCTGCTCCTGTGCATGTACTGTTCCTGTGCTGTGCAGCCACTGCTCTTGCATGCACAAATATAAGTCTATAATTTTCCTTTTATGTGATATCTTTAACTTTGATATCAGGGTGATGTTGCACTCAATGGATGAGTTTGCAGGTTTTCCTACCACTGTAATATTTTGGAAGAGTTTCAGAAGTGCATGGGTTAACATGCCTCTTAATGGTTCATAAAACTTACCTGTGAGGCCATCTGAATCTTGAATTTTGTTAACTGAAAATTTTTTCATCGCAGTTTCAATATTAGTGCTGATAATGCTGTGTTCATATATTCTCTTTCCTCTCAGTTGAGTTTCCAAGAATTTGTCTGTGTTTTACAGATTCTATATATTATGGGCTTAAAGGTGTTTGTTGTAGCCTCTTATGATCCTCTAATATTTCTGTGGTATTACTTACAATGTCTCCTTTCTCATGTCTAAATATTGATTTGAGTATTCTCCCTTTTTTGTTGATGAGTCTGACTCATGATTTATGCATTTTCTTTATGCTCTACTAGCAACCGTCTCCCGCTTATGGAGAAGGCAATGGCATCCCACTCCAGTACTCTTGCCTGGAAAATCCTATGGATAGAAGAGCCTAGTAGGCTGCAGTCCATGGGGTCACTGAGAGTCGGACACAACTGAGTGACTTAACTTTCACTTTTCACTTTCATGCATTGGAGAAGGAAATGGCAACCCACTGCAGTATTCTTTCCTAGAGAATCCCAGGGATGGGGGAGCCTGGTGGGCTGCCATATATGTTGTCTGACAGAGTCGGACATGACTGAAGCGACTTAGCAGCAGCAGCAGCACCCCCTTTTAGTATTATTGATCTATGCTGTTGTTTTCACTTTCTTTTTTCTGTTCTAATCTCTATGATATTTTCCTCAAAACTAATTTTGGGTTTTGTGTGGTTTTTGTCTTTCTCTAATTGCTTTAGTTGTAAGGTTAGGTTGATTATTTGTGGCATTCCTTTGTTATAATCTTTACTCAATGTTTTTCCCTGTTTCATAGGTTTTACACAATCACATTTTATTGTCATTTGTTTGTATGAATATATAAACATGCATGTGGAGAAGGCAATGGCAGCCCACTCCAGTACTATTGCCTGGAAAATCCCATGGATGGAAGAGCCTGGTAGGCTGTAGTCCATGGGGTCATGAAGAGTGGGACACTTACTGAGCAACTTCATTTTCACTTTTCACTTTCATGCGTTGGAAAAGGAAGTGTCAACCCACTCCAGTGTTCTTGCCTGAAGAATCCCGGCGATGGTGGAGCCTGGTGGGCTGCCATCTGTGGGGTCACATAAAGTCAAACACGACTGAAGAGACTTAGCAGCATACATATATATATTTTCCTTCTCTCTGATTTTTTTCATTGATTTCTTGGCCATGTAGAGATGTATATATGAGCCTCAACACGTGCATTTTTTTTTTTTTTAGTTTTGTTCTTGTTGTTATTATTGTTTTTTGTTTGTTTCTTTATTTTCTCCCCCCACAACTGACATCTAAACCATAATATTGTGGTAAAAATAAATGCTTGATATAATTTTGATTAACTTGAATTTACCAAGGTTTGATTTGTGATCCAGTTTGTGATTTATCCTGAACATATTTAATTTGCCCTTTAGAAGGCACTTCATTCTGCTGATTTTGGATAAAATTTACTTAAGTAACAATAAAATTGTCAGGTCTGTTGTGTTATTTAAAGCTTGTGTTTCTTTTAATACTTCATTTCTAAATTGGAGGATAGTTATTTTCCAATGTCATTCTGGCTTCTGCTTTACAAAAACATAGATCAGACTACAAAAGCCATCACAAGGTCATGTGGAGAGACCTGGTGCACAAGGTGGATTAGGCCTCAAGGGGTCCTCTGCCTGAGCATCTACCCCAAAACCAGAATCTGTCTGTTTTATTATTTCATGTCTTTCAGCAACACTTCTGACATTAATGGGGGACTGTCCCCGACGACCTTTCTCTGAAGAAAATCAACTTAGGGCTTTTAATAAGTCTCCTGGGCATATAAGAGTGTTTCAATTCAGACCCCTCTGAGAGCTTTCTAACTTGCCTGACAGGTTTATCCAGACTTTTACAACTATGCATATGATTGTTAACAGCCTCCCAACTGTGAGAGGCACAGGAAGCTTAAAACATTCTAGGAATGTAGAACCTTTTGTTCATACCTTAATGGTCTAGTGGTTTTCCCTACTTTCTTTTTTTTTTTTTTAGTTTTGTTGTTGTTGTTATTATTGTTTTTTGTTTGTTTCTTTATTTTCTCCCCCCACAACTGACATCTAAACCATAACATTGTGGTAAAAATAAATGCTTGATATAATTTTGATAAACTTGAATTTACCAAGGTTTGACTTGTGATCCAGTTTGTGATTTCTCTTGAACATATTTAATTTGCCCTTTAGAAGGCACTTCATTCTGCTGATTTTGGATAAAATTTACTTGAGTATCAATAAAATTGTCAGGTCTGTTGTGTTATTTAACGCTTGTGTTTCTTTTAATACTTCATTTCTAAATTGGAAGATAGTTATTTTCCAATGTCATTCTGGCTTCTGCTTTACAAAAGCATAGATCAGACTACAGGAGCCATCACAAGGTCATGTGGAGAGACCTGGTGCACAAGGTGGATTAGGCCTCAAGGGGTCCTCTGCCTGAGCGTCTACCCCAAAACCAGAATCTGTCTGTTTTATTATTTCATGTCTCTCAGCAATACTTCTGACATTAATGGGGGACTGTCCCCGATGACCTTTCTCTGAAGAAAATCAACTTAGAGCTTTTAATAAGTCTCCTGGGCATATAAGAGTGTTTCAATTCAGACCCCTCTGAGAACCTTCTAACTTGCCTGACAGGTTTATCCGGACTTTTACAACTATACAAATGATTGTTAACAGTCTCCCAACTGTGAGAGTCACAGGAAGCTTAAAACATTCTAGGAATGTAGAACCTTTTGTTCATACCTTAATGGTCTAGTGGTTTTCCCTACTTTCTTGGTTTGCCATTCCCTTCTCCAGTGGACCACATTCTGTCAGACCTCTCCACCATGACCCACCCATCTTGGGTTGCCCCATAGGCATGGCTTAGTTTCATTGAGTTAGACAAGGCTGTCAGAGAAGGCAATGGCACCCTACTCCAGTATTCTTGCCTAGAAAATCCCATGGAGAGGAGCCTGGTGAGCTGCAGTCCAAGGGGTCGCCAAGAGTCGGGCACGACTGAGCGACTTTACTTTCACTTTTCATTTTCATACATTGGAGAAGGAAAAGGCAACCCACTCCAGTATTCTTGGCCTGGAGAATCCTAGGGATGGGGAGCCTGATGGGCTGCCATTTATGGGTTCGCACAGAGTTGGACACGACTGAAGTGACTTAGCAGTAGCAGCAGACAAGGCTGTGGTCCTAGAGTGATTAGATTGGCTAGATTTCAAGCTAGTTTAGGGAAGGCAGAGGAACCAGAGATCAAATTGACAACATCCTCTGGATCATGGAAAAAGCAAGAGAGTTCCAGAAAAACATGTATTTCTGCTTTATTGACTCTGCCAAAGCCTTTGACTATGTGGATCACAATAAACTGTGGAAAATTCTGAAAGAGATGGGAATACCAGACCACCTAACCTGCCTCTTGAGAAATCTGTATGCAGGTCAGGAAGCAATAGTTAGAACTGGACATGGAAAACCAGACTGGTTCCAAATAGGAAAAGGAGTGTGTCAAGGCTGTATATTGTCACCCTGCTTATTTAACTTATATGCAGAATACATCATGAGAAATGCTGGACTGGAAGAAACACAAGCTGGAATCAAGATTGCCGGGAGAAATATCAGTAACCTCAGATATGCAGATGACANAAAGGAGTGTGTCAAGGCTGTATATTGTCACCCTGCTTATTTAACTTATATGCAGAATACATCATGAGAAATGCTGGACTGGAAGAAACACAAGCTGGAATCAAGATTGCCAGGAGAAATATCAGTAACCTCAGATATGCAGATGACATCACCCTTATGGCAGAAAGTGAAGAGGAACTAAAAAGCCTCTTGATGAAAATGAAAGAGGAGAGTGAAAAAGCTGGCTTAAAGCTCAACATTCAGAAAATGAAGATCATGGCATCCAGTCCCATCATTCCATGGGAGATAGATGGAGAAATATTGGAAACAGTGTCAAACTTTATTTTGGGCGGCTCCATAATCACTGCAGATGGTGATTGCAGCCATGAAGTTAAACAATGCTTACTCCTTGGAAGAAAAGTTATGAACAACCTAGATAGCATATTCAAAGTCAGAGATTACTCTTCTGACTAAGGTCCGTCTAGTCAAGGCTATGGTTTTTCCAGTAGTCATGTATGTGAGAGTTGGACTGTGAAGAAGGCTGAGCGCTGAAGAATTGATGGTTTTGAACTGTGGTGTTGGAGAAGACTCTTGAGAGTCCCTTGGACTGCAAGGAGATGTAACCAGTCCATTCTGAAGGAGATCAACCCTGGGATTACTTTGGAAGGAATGATGCTAAAGCTGAAGCTCCAGTACTTTGACCACCTTATGTGAAGAGTTGACTCATTGGAAAATATTTTGATGCTGGGAGGGATTGGGGGCAGGAGGAAAGGGGACGACTGAGGATGAGATGGCTGGATGGCATCACTGACTGGAAGGACGCGAGTCTGCGTGAACTCCTGGAGTTAGTGATGGACAGGGAGGCCTGGCATGCTGCAATTCATGGGGTCACAAAGAGTCGGACACGACTGAGCAACTGAACTAAACTGAGAGACTTTTCAGGAGTTAAAAATCATTAGAATAGAACTGGTAAAGAGTTTCATTGTTGAGCCAATACTTGCTGCCAAGTTTTCATATCCTTTATTTGTTGTGTACCCTGGAGTGCATTAATTAATATAGTTGGTAAGCCAGAAAGAAAAACACCAATACAGTATACTGACACATATATATGGAATTTAGAAAGATGGCAATGATGACCCTGTATGTGAGACAGCAAAAGAGACACAGATGTATAGAACGGACTTTTGGACTCTGTGGGAGAGGGAGAGGGCTGGATGATTTGGGAGAATGGCATTGAAACGTGTATACTATCATGTAAGAATGAAACACAAGCCTATGTTCGATACAGGATACAGGATGCTTGGGGCTGGTGCATGGGGATGATCCACAGAGATGATATGGGGTGGGACGTGGGAGGGGGATTCAGGATTGGAAGCTAATATTCATTCACCCATGGTGGATTCATGTCAATGTATGGCAAAACCAATATAGTATTGTAAAGTAAAAAAAGTAAAAATAAAATTAAAAAAAAAAAAAACAAGTAGCAACATAAATCTTTAAGTACTTTCTTTGTTGTAACCCACTACACTTTTGTTCTATAAGGATGTAACTTTATTTAGTACTTTGAGGGTGATGCAGATTATAGAAAAACATTTCAAGGGAAAATGAGTTTTGTTGTTGTTGTTGTTGTTGATTAATATTCATCAAAGAAAACAGCCATCAAATGTTAACAGGCATCTTGGCCAGAAGATAATATAAATCACATGAGAAATTTTGCTTACGGAGAAGTATGCAGAAAGAAAACCTCGTATTGATAAGGGTCAGAACTGCTGCCCCACATGATTCTGCATATTCCTTTATGTAAAACTAAGGGTATATAAGCATCTTTTGAAAATAAAGTTATGGGGGTTTTGCACAAGCTTGTCCTGCCTCGTTTCAATTCTTTCTCTCTCTCTTTCTCCCTCTCCCTCCCTCTCTTTTTCAGGCTGATCCCTTTGGTTTCACTTTTCTGCCAGGGCTTCTAAGACCCACGTGAGAGGGAGCCAAAGGTAGGACACCCACCGCTATTCAAGGGGACAACTGTGGCCTGGTGAACAGAGCAAGTCTCTTGTCTTGAGACTTTATTGGCTTTCTGTGTAAACTAAGGAATATCAGCCTCTTTATCTCCTCTATTTTCTTAACTGTTTTCTTATCTCTATATATATTTCAAAGTCTATATCTATATCTATATACCTCTCTCACCTCGCTGTCCACGCTTCGGATACCCTGGATCAAACCGGGGCTGGACCCTGGTAGGCTACAGTATGCAGATGTCAGTTATTGTTCAGTTAATCATTTGTTGTAATTGTTTCATTGTTTCAAGCCATTCTTAAATGTTTGCTGCATGATCTCTATTTATTTTCTGAGATGTTTGATCATCTTTACTATCATTACTCTCAATTCTATTTCAGTGACACTTCCTCAGTTCAGTAGCTCAGTCATGTCCGACACTTTGTGACCCCATGAATTGCAGCATGCCAGGCCTCCCTGTCCATCACCAACTCCCGGAGTTCACTCAGGCTCACGTCCATCGAGTTGGTGATGCCATCCAGTCATCTCATCCTTTGTCGTCCCCTTCTCCTCATGCCCCTAATCCCTCCCAGGATCAGAGTCTTTTCCATGAGTCAACTCTGTGCATGAGGTGGCCAAATTGCTGGAGCTTCAGCTTTTGCATCATACCTTCCAAAGAAATCCCAGGCTGACCTTTAGAATGAACTGGTTGGATCTCCTTGCAGTCCAAGGGACTCTCAGGAGTCTTCTCCAACACTGCAGTTAAAAAGCATCAATTAATCCGTGCTAAGATTTCTTCACAGTCCAACTCTCACATCTATACATGACCACTGGAAAAACCATAGATTTGACTATATGGATCTTTGTTGGCAAAGTAATGTCTCTGCTTTTGAATATGCTATCTAGATTGGTCATAACTTTTCTTCCAAGGAGTAAGTATCTTTTAATTTCATGGCTGCAATCACAATCTGCGGTGATTTCAGAGCCCCAAAAAATAAAGTCTGATACTGTTTCCACTGTTTCCCCATCTATTTACCATGAAGTGATGGGACTGGATGCCACGATCTTCATTTTCTGAATGTTGAGCTTTAAGCCAAATTTTTCACTCTCTTCTTTCACTTTCATCAAGAAGCTTTTTATTTTCTCTTCACTTTCTGCCATAAGGGTGGTGTCATCTGCGTATTTGAGATTATTGATATTTGTCCTGGCAATCTTGATTCCAGCTTGTGCTTCATTCAGCCCAGCATTTCTCATGATGTACTCTGCATATAATTTAAATAAGCAAGGTAACAATAAGCCACCTTGACGTACTCCTTTTCCTATTTGGAACCAGTCTGTTTTTCCATGTCCAGTTCTAACTGTTGCTTCC
The DNA here is from genome assembly GCA_006410635.1 of Cephalophus harveyi. NCBI lineage: Eukaryota > Metazoa > Chordata > Mammalia > Artiodactyla > Bovidae > Cephalophus > Cephalophus harveyi. The sequence goes on along the minus strand of SJYT01085157.1, from coordinate 371,234 downwards.
TGACCCACATATAGGTTTCTCAAGATGTAGATCAGGTGGTCTAGTAGTCTCATCTCCTGAAGAATTTTCCACAGAATATAATCAATATGATTTTTTTGTTGATCATCTGGTGATGTTCATGTGTAGAGTTTTCTCTTGCCTTTTTTGAAGAGGATGTTTGGTCTGACCGGTGCTTTCTCTGGGCACAACTCTATTAGCGTTTTCACTGCTTCATTCTGTATTAAAGGCCAAACTTGCCTGATACCCCAGGTTTTTCTTGACTTCCTACTTTGCATTCCATTCCCCTATAATAAAAAGGATATATTTTTTGGTGTTAGTTCTAAAAGGTCTTGTAGGTCTTCATAGAACCTTTCAACTTCAGCTTCTTCAGCATCTCCTATTGGTTCATAGGCTTGGATTACTGTGATATTAGATGGTTTGCGTTTGATGAACAGAAATCATTGTCATTTTTGAGATTGCATCCAAATACTGCATTTTCGATTCTTTTTTGACCACAATGACTACTCTATTTCTTCTAAGGGATTCCAGCTTACAGTAGTAGATATAATGGTCATCTGAGTTAAATTAACCCATTCCAGTCCATTTTAGTTTTGTAACTTTATTTAGTACTTTGAGGGTGATGCAGATTATAGAAAAACATTTCAAGGGAAAATGAGTTTTGTTGTTGTTGATTAATATTTATCAAAGAAAACAGCCATCAAATGTTAACAGGCATCTTGGCCAGAAGATAATATAAATCACATGAGAAATTTTGCATATGGAGAAGTATGCAGAAAGAAAACCTCGTATTGATAAGGGTCAGAACTGCTGCCCCGCATGATTCTGCATATTCCTTTATGTAAAACTAAGGGTATATAAGCATCTTTTGAAAATAAAGTTATGGGGGTTTTGCACAAGCTTGTCCTGCCTCGTTTCAATTCTTTCTCTCTCTCTTTCTCCCTCTCCCTCCCTCTCTTTTTCAGGCTGATCCCTTTGGTTTCACTTTTCTGCCAGGGCTTCTAAGACCCACGTGAGAGGGAGCCAAAGGTAGGACACCCACCGCTATTCAAGGGGACAACTGTGGCCTGGTGAACAGAGCAAGTCTCTTGTCTTGAGACTTTATTGGCTTTCTGTGTAAACTAAGGAATATCAGCCTCTTTATCTCCTCTATTTTCTTAACTGTTTTCTTATCTCTATATATATTTCAAAGTTTTCATGTCAATTCTTTCTCTCTCTCTTTCTCCCTCTCCCTCCCTCTCTTTTTCAGGCTGATCCCTTTGGTTTCACTTTTCTGCCGGGGCTTCTAAGACCCACGTGAGAGGGAGCCAAAGGTGGGACACCCACCGCTATTCAAGGGGACAACTGTGGCCTGGTGAACAGAGCATCTCTTGTCTTGAGACTTTATTGGCTTTCTGTGTAAACTAAGGAATATCAGCCTCTTTATCTCCTCTATTTTCTTAACTGTTTTCTTATCTCTATATATATTTCAAAGTCTATATCTATATCTATATACCTCTCTCACCTCGCTGTCCACGCTTCGGATACCCTGGATCAAACCGGGGCTGGACCCTGGTAGGCTACAGTATGCAGATGTCAGTTATTGTTCAGTTAATCATTTGTTGTAATTGTTTCATTGTTTCAAGCCATTCTTAAATGTTTGCTGCATGATCTCTATTTATTTTCTGAGATGTTTGATCATCTTTAATATCGTTACTCTCAATTCTATTTCAGTGACACTTCGTCAGTTCAGTAGCTCAGTCATGTCCGACACTTTGTGACCCCATGAATTCCAGCATGCCAGGCCTCCCTGTCCATCACCAACTCCCGGTGTTCACTCAGACTCACGTCCATCGAGTTGGTGATGCCATCCAGTCATCTCGTCCTCTGTCGTCCCCTTCTCCTCATGCCCCTAATCCCTCCCAGCATCAGAGTCTTTTCCGTGAGTCAACTCTGTGCATGAGGTGGCCAAATTGCTGGAGCTTCGGCTTTTGCATCATACCTTCCAAAGAAATCCCAGGCTGATCTTTAGAATGGACTGGTTGGATCTCCTTGCAGTCCAAGGGACTCCCGGGAGTCTTCTCCAACACTGAAGTTAAAAAGCATCAATTAATCTGTGCTAAGATTTCTTCACAGTCCAACTCTCACATCTATACATGACCACTGGAAAAACCATAGATTTGACTATATGGATCTTTGTAGGCAAAGATCCAAATCCAATGTCTCTGATTTTGAATATGCTATCTAGATTGGTCATAACTTTTCTTCCAAGGAGTAAATATCTTTTAATTTCATGGCTGCAATCACAATCTGTGGTGATTTCAGAGCCCCCAGAAATAAAGTCTGACACTGTTTCCAGTGTTTCCCTATCTATTTACTGTGAAGTGATGGGACTGGATGCCATGATCTTCATTTTCTGAATGTTGAACTTTAAGCCAAATTTTTCACTCTCTTCTTTCACTTTCATCAAGAAGCTTTTTACTTCCTCTTCACTTTCTGCCATAAGGGTGGTGTCATCTGCGTATTTGAGATTATTGATATTTGTCCTGGCAATCTAGATTCAAGCTTGTGCTTCATTCAGCCCAGCATTTCTCATGATGTACTCTGCATATAATTTAAATAAGCAGGGTAACAATAAGCTGCCTTGATGTACTCCTTTTCCTATTTGGAACCAGTCTGTTTTTCCATGTCCAGTTCTAACTGTTGCTTCCTGACCCACATATAGGTTTCTCAAGATGTAGATCAGGTAGTCTAGTAGTCTCATCTCCTGAAGAATTTTCCACAGAATATAATCAATATGATTTTTTTGTTGATCATCTGGTGATGTTCATGTGTAGAGTTTTCTCTTGCCTTTTTTGAAGAGGATGTTTGGTCTGACCAGTGCTTTCTCTGGGCAAAACTCTATTAGCATTTTCACTGCTTCATTCTGTATTAAAGGCCAAACTTGCCTGTTACCCCATGTTTTTCTTGACTTCCTACTTTGCATTCCATTCCCCTATAATAAAAAGGATAACTTTTTTGGTGTTAGTTCTAAAAGGTCTTGTAGGTCTTCATAGAACCTTTCAATTTCAGCTTCTTCAGCATCTCCTATTGGTTCATAGGCTTGGATTACTGTGATATTAGATGACTTGCCTTTGATGAACAGAAATCATTGTCGTTTTTGAGATTGCATCCAAATACTGCATTTTCGATTCTTCTTTGACCACGATAACTACTCTATTTCTTCTAAGGGATTTCAGCTTACAGTAGTAGATATAATGGTCATCTGAGTTAAATTAACCAATTACAGTCCATTTTAGTTTACCGATTTCTAGAATGTCGACGTTCACTCTTGCCATCTCCCGTTTCAGTTCAGTTCAGTTCAGTCACTCAGTCATATCCTGCTCTTTGTGACCCCATGAATGGCAGCACGCCAGGCCTCCCTGTTCATCACCAACTCCCATAGTTCACACAGACTCATGTCCATCGAGTCAGTGATGTCATCCAGCCATCTCATCCTCTGTCATCCCCTTCTCCTCCTGTCCACAACCCCTCCCAGCATCAGAGTCTTTTCCAATGAGTCAACTCTTCGCATGAGGTGGCCAAAGTACTGGAGTTTCAGCTTTAGCATCATTTTTTTCAAAGAAATTCCAGGGCTGATCTCCTTCAGAATGGACTGGTTGGATCTCCTTGCAGTCCAAGGGACTCTCAAGAGTCTTCTCCAACACCACATTTCAAAAGCATCAATTCTTCAGCGCTCAGCTTTCTTCACAGCCCAACTCTCACATCCATAAATGACCACCTGTTTGGCCACTTCCAAATTGCCTTGATACATGGACCTGACATTCCAGATTCCTATGAATATTGCTCATCAGACCTTGCTTCTATCACCAGTCATATCCACAACTAGGTATTGTTTTTGTTTTGGCTCCATCTCTTCATTCTTTCTGGAGTTATTTCTCCACTGATCTCCAGTAACATATTGAGCATGTACTGATCTGTATCAGTTCAGTTCAGTTCAGTCGCTCAGTCGTGTCCGACTCTTTGCGACCCCATGAATTGCAGCACGCCAGGCCTCCCTGTTCATCACCATCTCTCGGAGTTCACTCAGACTCACATCCATTGAGTCAGTGATGCCATCCAGCCATCTCATCCTCGGTCGTCCCCTTCTTCTCCTGCCCCCAATCCCTTAAAAAAAAAAAAAAATCCGTTTCTATGGGCTTATTTACAAGCAATGGGATAACCAATTCAGCCTCTTTTTTACGAACCTTAGCTGTTTTTTTTTTTTTTTTCCAGTTTTTAAAGTTGTTTTAGTCACTCAGTTATTCTAGCAATTTCATTGCTTCATATAGGTTGAGACTTGTTGACCGAAATACCTGTTGTAAGTACCTCAAATTCCTCTTTGTTTAGCATATACAGTAGCAATGGCATCTTATTGATTCTCCTTTCAGTAACTAAATCTTATCTTTTAGTTTGTTTAGTTTACCTAATATTCTTTTTAGTAATTTTGTTTTGTGTTCAATTTTCTCTATTCTTTTTCTATTTACATTATCTTATACCCATACTAATATTTGTTGATTTCCTCTTTCTCCTTGCTGTGAATTTACTTTTTTTTTTTTTTTTTCAGCTTCTGAAGAAAGCATTAGCTTCTTACCAGGACTGGAGAGCTTTCTTTTTATGTAAAAAAAGCTTTTCTTTTTTTAAGCTTAAATATATATGGGTTCTTATTCTGCTGTGTTTGATGACCTGCTATATTGTGTTTTCATTTTGAATCACTGCAGAGTATGTTCTCATTCCTCCTTTGAGTTATTCTTTGCCTCACTGAGCCCTACAGAATGTGTTGTTTAACTTTCCACTCATTACATATTTTAAATTTTCCTCCCATTGTTGATTTCAATTTAAATGGTTTCATTGCCAGAGAACATATTTGGAATGATTTACGTTATTAGTGGTTTTTCTGTGGCTTGATATAAACCCAATTATCAGGAATTTTCTGGAGATTATTCCATATGCAATTGAGACAGATATGCATTCTTCTGTCAGTTTTGGGCGGAATGTTCTGCACATCTGTGTTTGGTCCACTGTTTTGTACTGTCCTTTAGGTTTTCTCTTCCTTCAGTGGTCTTATCTTCTTGAATTATTTGAATATTTTTCAGTTTTTACCGTTTGTGTTAGGATAAAGACAAAGAAACCATTCAAATATTAGGTAACTGTAACTATTTAATTTTCTGAACTTCTGTGTGTATGTGATATATCATTAATATATCATTATATATCATATTAAGCTTAAATATATATGGGTTCTTATTCTGCTGTGTTTGATTACCTGCTATATTGTGTTTTCATTTTGAATCACTGCAGAGTATGTTCTCATTGCTCCTTTGAGTTATTCTTTGCCTCACTGAGCCCTACACAATGTGTTGTTTAACTTTCCACTCATTACATATTTTAAATTTTCCTCCCATTGCTGATTTCAATTTAAATGGTTTCATTGCCAGAGACCATATTTGGAATGATTTACGTTATTAGTGGTTTTTCTGTGGCTTGATATAAACCCAATTATCAGGAATTTTCTGGAGATTATTCCATATGCAATTGAGACAGATATGCATTCTTCTGTCAGTTTTGGGCGGAATGTTCTGCACATCTGTGTTTGGTCCACTGTTTTGTACTGTCCTTTAGGTTTTCTCTTCCTTCAGTGGTCTTATCTTCTTGAATTATTTGAATATTTTTCAGTTTTTACCGTTTGTGTTAGGATAAAGACAAAGAAACCATTCAAATATTAGGTAACTGTAACTATTTAATTTTCTGAACTTCTGTTGATATAAACCCAATTATCAGGAATTTTCTGGAGATTATTCCATATGCAAGTGAGACAGATATGCATTCTTCTGTCAGTTTTGGGCGGAATGTTCTGCACATCTGTGTTTGGTCCACTGTTTTGTACTGTCCTTTAGGTTTTCTCTTTGTTCAGTGGTCTCATCTTCTTGAATTATTTGAATATTTTTCAGTTTTTACCCTTTGTGTTAGGATAAAGACAAAGAAACCATTCAAATATTAGGTAACTCTAACTATTTAATTTTCTGAACTTCTGTGTGTATGTGATATAACCATATATCATTAATATACAGGTAATGTGAAAAATATATAATTATAATATTCTTTGGAATGACTAATGCTGAAGCTACAATTCCAATATTTGGCCACCTGATGTGAAGAACTAACTCATTTGGGAAGACTCTGTTGCTGGGAAAATTGTCATGATCTCTATTTATTTTCTGAGATGTTTGATCATCTTTACTATCATTACTCTCAATTCTATTTCAGTGACACTTCCTCAGTTCAGTAGCTCAGTCATGTCCGACACTTTGTGACCCCATGAATTGCAGCATGCCAGGCCTCCCTGTCCATCACCAACTCCCGGAGTTCACTCAGGCTCACGTCCATCGAGTTGGTGATGCCATCCAGTCATCTCATCCTTTGTCGTCCCCTTCTCCTCATGCCCCTAATCCCTCCCAGGATCAGAGTCTTTTCCATGAGTCAACTCTGTGCATGAGGTGGCCAAATTGCTGGAGCTTCAGCTTTTGCATCATACCTTCCAAAGAAATCCCAGGCTGACCTTTAGAATGAACTGGTTGGATCTCCTTGCAGTCCAAGGGACTCTCAGGAGTCTTCTCCAACACTGCAGTTAAAAAGCATCAATTAATCCGTGCTAAGATTTCTTCACAGTCCAACTCTCACATCTATACATGACCACTGGAAAAACCATAGATTTGACTATATGGATCTTTGTTGGCAAAGTAATGTCTCTGCTTTTGAATATGCTATCTAGATTGGTCATAACTTTTCTTCCAAGGAGTAAGTATCTTTTAATTTCATGGCTGCAATCACAATCTGCGGTGATTTCAGAGCCCCAAAAAATAAAGTCTGATACTGTTTCCACTGTTTCCCCATCTATTTACCATGAAGTGATGGGACTGGATGCCACGATCTTCATTTTCTGAATGTTGAGCTTTAAGCCAAATTTTTCACTCTCTTCTTTCACTTTCATCAAGAAGCTTTTTATTTTCTCTTCACTTTCTGCCATAAGGGTGGTGTCATCTGCGTATTTGAGATTATTGATATTTGTCCTGGCAATCTTGATTCCAGCTTGTGCTTCATTCAGCCCAGCATTTCTCATGATGTACTCTGCATATAATTTAAATAAGCAAGGTAACAATAAGCCACCTTGACGTACTCCTTTTCCTATTTGGAACCAGTCTGTTTTTCCATGTCCAGTTCTAACTGTTGCTTCCTGACCCACATATAGGTTTCTCAAGATGTAGATCAGGTGGTCTAGTAGTCTCATCTCCTGAAGAATTTTCCACAGAATATAATCAATATGATTTTTTTGTTGATCATCTGGTGATGTTCATGTGTAGAGTTTTCTCTTGCCTTTTTTGAAGAGGATGTTTGGTCTGACCGGTGCTTTCTCTGGGCACAACTCTATTAGCGTTTTCACTGCTTCATTCTGTATTAAAGGCCAAACTTGCCTGATACCCCAGGTTTTTCTTGACTTCCTACTTTGCATTCCATTCCCCTATAATAAAAAGGATATATTTTTTGGTGTTAGTTCTAAAAGGTCTTGTAGGTCTTCATAGAACCTTTCAACTTCAGCTTCTTCAGCATCTCCTATTGGTTCATAGGCTTGGATTACTGTGATATTAGATGGTTTGCGTTTGATGAACAGAAATCATTGTCATTTTTGAGATTGCATCCAAATACTGCATTTTCGATTCTTTTTTGACCACAATGACTACTCTATTTCTTCTAAGGGATTCCAGCTTACAGTAGTAGATATAATGGTCATCTGAGTTAAATTAACCCATTCCAGTCCATTTTAGTTTACCGATTTCTAGAATGTCAACGTTCACTCTTGCCATCTCCCGTTTCAGTTCAGTTCAGTTCAGTCACTCAGTCATATCCTACTCTTTGCGATCCCATGAATGGCAGCACGCCAGGCCTCCCTGTTCATCACAAACTCCCATAGTTCACACAGACTCATGTCCATCGAGTCAGTGATGTCATCCAGCCATCTCATCCTCTGTTATCCCCTTCTCCTCCTGTCCACAACCCCTCCCAGCATCAGAGTCTTTTCCAATGAGTCAACTCTTTGCAGTTTTTTCAATGAAATTCCAGGGCTGATCTCCTTCAGAATGGACTGGTTGGATCTCCTTGCAGTCCAAGGGACTCTCAAGAGTCTTCTCCAACACCACATTTCAAAAGCATCAATTCTTCAGTGCTCAGCTTTCTTCACAGCCCAACTCTCACATCCATAAATGACCACCTGTTTGGCCACTTCCAAATTGCCTTGTTACATGGACCTGACATTCCAGATTCCTAGGAATATTGCTCATCAGACCTTGCTTCTATCACCAGTCATATCCACAACTAGGTATTGTTTTTGTTTTGGCTCCATCTCTTCATTCTTTCTGGAGTTATTTCTCCACTTATCTCCAGTAACATATTGAGCATGTACTGACCTGTATAGTACATCATAAAAAAAAAAAAAAAATCCGGTTCTATGGGCTTATTTACAAACAATGGGATAACCAATTCAGCCTCTTTTTTATGAATCTTAGCTGTTTTTTTTTCCCAGTTTTTAAAGTTGTTTTAGTCACTCAGTTATTCTAGCAATTTCATTGCTTCATATAGTTTGAGACTTGTTGACCGAAATACCTATTGTAAGTACCTCAAATTCCTCTTTGTTTAGCATATACAGTAGCAATGACATCTTATTGATTCTCCTTTCAGTAACTAAATCTTATCTTTTAGTTTGTTTAGTTTACCTAATATTCTTTTTAGTAATTTTGTTTTGTGTTCAATTTTCTCTATTCTTTTTCTATTTACATTATCTTATACCCATACTAATATTTGTTGATTTCCTCTTTCTCCTTGCTGTGAATTTACTTTTTTTTTTTTTTTTTTTCAGCTTCTGAAGAAAGCATTAGCTTCTTACCAGGACTGGAGAGCTTTCTTTTTATGTAAAAAAAGCTTTTCTTTTTTTAAGCTTAAATATATATGGGTTCTTATTCTGCTGTGTTTGATGACCTGCTATATTGTGTTTTCATTTTGAATCACTGCAGAGTATGTTCTCATTCCTCCTTTGAGTTATTCTTTGCCTCACTGAGCCCTACAGAATGTGTTGTTTAACTTTCCACTCATTACATATTTTAAATTTTCCTCCCATTGTTGATTTCAATTTAAATGGTTTCATTGCCAGAGAACATATTTGGAATGATTTACGTTATTAGTGGTTTTTCTGTGGCTTGATATAAACCCAATTATCAGGAATTTTCTGGAGATTATTCCATATGCAATTGAGACAGATATGCATTCTTCTGTCAGTTTTGGGCGGAATGTTCTGCACATCTGTGTTTGGTCCACTGTTTTGTACTGTCCTTTAGGTTTTCTCTTCCTTCAGTGGTCTTATCTTCTTGAATTATTTGAATATTTTTCAGTTTTTACCGTTTGTGTTAGGATAAAGACAAAGAAACCATTCAAATATTAGGTAACTGTAACTATTTAATTTTCTGAACTTCTGTGTGTATGTGATATATCATTAATATATCATTATATATCATATATATCATATGTATCATATATCATTAATATACAGGTAATATGAAAAATATATAATTATAATATTCTTTGGAATGACTAATGATGAAGCTACAATTCCAATATTTGGCCACCTGATGTGAAGAACTAACTCATTTGGGAAGACTCTGTTGCTGGGAAAATTGAAAGCAAGAGAAGGGGACAACAGAAGATGTATTGTTGGATGGCATTATCCAGTTAATGGACAGCTAGTCAGAAAAAAACAGGAGTTGGTTTTGGACAGGGTGGCCTGGAATGCTACAGTCCATGGCGGGGCAAAAATCAGATATGACTGTGTGACTAAACTGAATATATTTAATGGCACTTGTTTATATCATTTTTTTTTTAATTTAAAATCTGTTTTGTCTACTATTAGTATAGTAATTATGGCCCTCAATTGCTTATTGTTTGCTTAAAATGTTCCTTATCATGTAATGTTGCAAATTTATTCAATTGTAACATGTGTCTCTTTGACAGTCTATAGTTGCCATATTAAAAAAGAAATCCATTATCCCATCTCCTAGTATACCACCTTAATGTGTTGGGTTTTTGATGTTATTGCTATTTCTTTTACTAAATAGATTTTGGAATGATTTAAAAAAGTAGTTCTACGTATTTTGACTGCTGTTGTTCATTCATTCAGTCATGTCCAACTCTTTTGTGACTCCCTGGACTGCAGAACACCAGACCTCCCTCTCTTGCACTGTTTCCCATAATTTGCTCAGACACAGTCCATTGAATTTGTGATGCCATCCAAACATCTCATCCTCTGTCACTCCCTTCTCCTTGTATTCTCAATCTTTCCCAGTGTCATGGTGTTTTCCAGAATTGGCTCTTTGCATCAGTTCGGCAAAGTCCTCGAGTTTCAGTTTCAGCATTAGTGCTTCAAAAGTATATTCAGCGTTGGTTTCCTTGAGATTGGATCTCCCTACACTTCAAGGGACCCCTAAGAGTTTTCTCCAGCATTACAGTTTGAAAATATCAGCTCTTGAGCTCTCAGCCTTCTTTAGATTTCAATTCTTACATCAATACATGACTACTGGATAAACCATAGTGATTTGTGACTGGGGAGACCTTTGTTAATAAGCTCATGTCTCTTCCTTTTAATACAAGGTCTAGGTTTGTTATAGCTTTCCCTCCAGGAAGCAAGTGTCTCTTAATTTCATGCCTCCAGTCACCATTCACAGTGATTTTGGGGCCCAAGAAAATTAAGTCTGTCATTGATTCCACATTTTCCCCTTCTATTTGCCAAGTAATTACAGGATCAGACACCCTGTATTGGTCTTTTGAATGTTGAATTATCAGCAAGGTTTCAACTCTCCTCATTCAACCTCATCAAGACACTCGTTAGTTCCTCTTCACTTTCTCTTTTACAGTGTTCCCATCTGCATATCTAAGGTTGTTGAAGTTTATCCCAGAAACCTTGATTACAGCTTATTATTCATCCAGCCTGGCATTTTGAATAGTATGCTTCTGCTAAGTCACTTCAGTCATGTCCAACTCTGTGTGACCCCGTAGACAGCAGCCCATCAGGCTCCCCCGTCCCTGGGATTCTCCAGGCAAGAACATTGTAGTGGCTTGCCATTTCATTCTCCAATGCATGAAAATGAAAAGTGAAAATGAAGTAGCTCAGTCGTACCTGACTCTTAATGACGCTATGGACTGCAGCCTATCAGGCTCCTCCATCTATGGGATTTTCCAGTCAAGAGTACTGGAGTGGGGTGTCAATATTTCACATAAACAGAATGATAATATGCAGTCTTGTCACTCTCCTTCTCCAGGTTTAAACTGGTCAATTGTTTCATGTCTTGTTTCAACTCTTGAATCTTGACCTGCATACACATTTCTCAGTGACAGGCAAGAAGGTCTCTGACTCCTGTCTCAAACTGTTCACAGTTTACTGTGATACACACAGCCAATGTCTTTAGTGCAGTCACTGAAGCAGAAGTAAATGCTTTTCTGAAATTCCCTTGTTTCCTCTAGGATCCAGTTAATGTTTCCAAATTGTTTTCTGGTTCGTCTATTGTTTCCAAGCCTTCGTTTCACATCCTAAAGTTCTTGGTTTAGGTACTACTGAAGAATTTTTAGTTTTACTCAGGTAGCATGTGGAAGGAACAAAAGTACATGCTTCTTTGAAAATTCTTTGGCATTACCCTCATTTTGTGTGAATGAAAACTGACGTTTTCCAATCTCATGCCACTGATGAGTTTTCCAAATCTGATGACATGAATTCAGTGTCCTACTTTAACAGCATCAGTAAAAGTTTAGCAGTTTCATGTTAATTATTGCTCAAAGGTTTTGCTTAAACCATTTGATTTTTCCCTTCATATCTGAATGAGATCCTTGTTGCTGTTAGGTTTGGCTCATTAATCATTTTGAGAATGTTCTATCATACTCTACTGACCTAAAGAGTTTCTATTGAAAGATAAGCTATTATCTTCATGGGGATCCAACTGTATATTTATGTCTTTCTTCTTGCTGAGTTTAATGGTTGTTTCTTGTGTTTAAATTTTCAGTGTCTGTTTAAAATATTTGTTGTGGAGTGTTTCACTTTGGGTTCATCCTGTTTGGAACATTCTGGTATGTTGGAACTCAGGGAGCTATTTCTTCCCCATTTAATGGAGGTTCTCCACTCTTATCTCTTCAAGAATTTTCTCATTCCCCCACTTTCTTTCTTTCTCTCTCTCTCTCTCTCTCTCTCTTTTTTTTTTTTTTATTTTGGTCTTTTCCATGTGGATATTCTCATGATAGGACATTTGATATTATCCCAGAATTCTCAGAGCTTTCGATTTTTTTTTAACACACCCCACTGTGTTTCATTTATTTCCTGCTTTCTACCTTCACCTAATTAGTTGTTTCTCTGTCTCTGTTATTTTAATGTTGATTCCTTCCAGGGTGTTTGCTAATCTCAGTTATTGCATTGATTATTAATGCTTGATTCTTCTTTAATTCTTCTAGATCCATGGTAAACATGCTTCTTTCTTCTCAGTCTGGGCCTCCAGTGTATTTACTGGCAACTTCACTTAGCTTTCCAGATTTGAGTCACCTTTACTCTCATTGTTTTGATTTTTTTTTTTTTTCAGGAAAACTTCCTATGTCCTCTTTTTTTGTTTGTTTTGGTCGGTTTATCATGTACCTTCACCAGCCAAATATTTCTATTCATTTTCATTTTCTTTAGATTGCTGTGGTTTGGGTCCTCTTTCTGCAGGCTGCAGGGTTTTGGATCCATTATGCTGAGGAACCTGATCTTTATGGTTGGGATTACACTGCTAAGTTTGCAAGCTTTAATGCTTTGGATATTTTGTGCCTGTGGTCTGTCAGATGGAGCTGGATCACTTCTCTATGAAGTGCAATGAATTGTCCTATAATGTGCTTTGTGGTGTCTGTGGGTTTAGTATGGCTTAAGGCAGTGCCTTTTATACTGTGTTTCTGCTTTGCTGGAGAATAGGTGTGTGTTGTCTTACACTGAAATTCCTGGCTTCAGCTTCGGGCTTTATTTCCATGTAGGCATGGAAACTTTTGAATGTACTTCTCTTTAAAAGTTCCTTGGCATCAGTTCAACAATGACCTAAAGAATTAGAAAGACTCTTGGCCTCTGGGTTTTGGTCCCTGAGTTACAGTAGCATCAAGAATTCTGCATCCTCAGAACAGAAGATAAAACCCAAGGTTGATGATGAAGCAATTCTCCATAACCAAAAAGAATCAAAGGAATTCACAGAGTTAAACAGAGCATAGCAAAGTGGGGAGGGAGATAGAGGTTTCCAGAAAGAGAAAAGGGAGTGTTAAAAGGCAAGAGCACAATCAACTCAGGAATTAAATCCATAAGTGAAAATAGATTCTAAAGATAGAATTCCTAAAGGTATAGACATTGATTTTTCTGCTTTGCTGGAGAATAGGTGTGTGTTGTCTTACACTGAAATTCCTGGCTTCAGCTTCGGGCTTTATTTCCATGTAGGCATGGAAACTTTTGAATGTACTTCTCTTTAAAAGTTCCTTGGCATCAGTTCAACAATGACCTAAAGAATTAGAAAGACTCTTGGCCTCTGGGTTTTGGTCCCTGAGTTACAGTAGCATCAAGAATTCTGCATCCTCAGAACAGAAGATAAAACCCAAGGTTGATGATGAAGCAATTCTCCATAACCAAAAAGAATCAAAGGAATTCACAGAGTTAAACAGAGCATAGCAAAGTGGGGAGGGAGATAGAGGTTTCCAGAAAGAGAAAAGGGAGAGTTAAAAGGCAAAAGCACAATCAACTCAGGAATTAAATCCATAAGTGAAAATAGATTCTAAAGATAGAATTCCTAAAGGTATAGACATTGATTAATAAAAAGCTTCAAAAAGCAAAGATTAAGAACCTAGAATACAATTCAAAGTACTATAAATACTGGAGAAAAAGAAGAGAAAATAATTCTCAAACATATAATGTAGTATATAGAAATGAAACTAAAGGAAATGATAAGGAACAAAATGTATTTAATTAAAAAAATGAAACATGAAAACAATAAAAATAATCTAACAATTTGTCTAAAGTTGCTGTGAGCTTAGTGGTGTCAAATCAGTGTCAGATTGTCTTTTTTCCCTGCTTCTACTTGCCAAAGGCTATTGTTCCTGAATTGCACAGTTTCTGCATTAACTTCAGAGTTTCAGTTTGTTGCACTTGTCATTTCTGGGCTAGTTCACCCTCTTTGCTTATTTTTACTTCCTCAGTTTGCATTTCTCTTCCTTGACAAGTTTACACAGGAATAGTTTGCACCATAACACGAGCGGACAGCAGACATTTATTTGATCTCACTTGCTTAGTGATGCAGTGGTGAGGGGGAGGGCACTGAAAACAAATACCGGTGGGATATGTGGGTGTGGCTGTTTAAGGTTGATGGAGGACAGTGGGCTTGCCACTGCCATAGGTGACATGTACTTTCTTTGTCCACTCTGCTCAGATTCCTGGGTGATCCACTTGGGCACTGCCCAAATTGGGCCCTATGTTTCATGAACTTCCCAAGTCTAAGCCACCTAAGCTCTTAGGTGCTCCACAAGGGCAATGAACACAACTGGCTATGTGCTTTGGTTCCTTCCCAAATCCAAACTGCCCAGGCAACTGGTTGGCAGGCAATGCACTGTCCAAGGTAGGCCATTCATGTTATATACCTGTCATGTCCTAGCCATTCAGTTTGTTAGTAGAGTAAGGGAGTTAGAGAAGGCAAGGTTCAGATAATGAATGAGAGCAGCACTTTACAGGAACAGATCACGTTTAATGAGATGAGAAAGGGCAGCAGTCACATTAGTGAGCTGCTGCACTAACCCAATAAAAATTATATATATATATATATATGCATATATGTGGAAGGCCACTGTATTAAGGGGGCTTGTTCTTCTCCAAGGTTGTTTGTATCTCTTAAACATCTGGGGCAAGGAATTTTGGAGATTAGCCAGAGGCTGGACCTGCTGGGACCTGAGAGTAATCAGCCTTAACTCTCATTTTTTTTCTTCAGGAGAGAGTTCTTTGTTTTGCATAGAATTGTGGGAAGGACCTGGAGGGGAGTTTTAACTCCAGGCTCTTTGAGCCATATAATTTTTTTTTCATTGTTGCCTTTTCCAGAAAGTCAATTTTCAAGAATTCCCTGTGTCCTGGAGGGGTGCTGAACTCATGCTTTGACCCTCCTGACCTCTTTGAACTGTGCATCAATCCAGGAAGACATGGCTAGCAACTGACAGCCTGCTCAGTGCTTGGTGGGAGATGTGGTCTCTGGGGCTGATATAACAGCTGCCTCTTGCCTTTGGCCTCTGTTGTATGAAAACATTCCTCTCTGCCTCCATAGAGGAAAGGGCCATAAATGGCAGCTAGCTTACACACCTTTGATAATTTGTAATATGAAATCTTTTGTTCTGTGAATATGTCAGTTTTCATTATGTGGCCATAGAGACTTCTCTCAAGAAAGGTCCTTTTTCTCATTTTTTTCCTCTGGAGTTTCCATGGTTTAGGTAGCTACACCACCTTAGCTCTGTCAGATCGTCCCAAGAGGATTAAAGCTGAGTCCTTACCATAGGCAGATGATACAGACCAGGTATCCCTCCAAGCTCCACCTCAATGATCGTGGACAGGAGTACCTGAGTTTTTTCTCTGCTAGTAATTACACTTAGGGACATGTGTTTTTGTTTTTCTTTCCCTTGGTTATGTTGTTCTATGCGATCCCAGAATTCTCCACTGTCATTGATCTGAGAGGGTTTGCTATTGTCTCCAAGCTTCTCCTCATTTACAACTTTCTCTCCAAAACCGGCCTCAACCCCTAAATACTTTATCTCATTTTATGTCTCTTTGATTTTGTCCTACCTCCTTGTGAAAGGACATATTTGACTTTCTGGGTATCTTGGGCCAGTCAACAGTATTCACAATTTGTTTTCTGGAAGTTCTTCCATGTGCAGTCGATGCTAAGGTGAATTTGTTGAGGGGAGAGTGGTCTTTTCCTCCTATTCCTCTGATATTTTGGGACCAATCATCAACCACCAAGTTTTATTTTATTAATGGTAATGTTGTTATTCTTCAGCCACTAAGCCATGATTCACTCTTTGTGCGCCCTTGGACTGTAGCATATCAGGCCTCTCTGTCTCTCACCGTCTCCTATAGTGACCCTATGATCTGTCCTTTGAATTGCTGATGCTATCCAAACGTCTCATTCTCTCTCATTTTCTGCTCCTCTTGCTCTCAACATTTTCTAAAAATCATGGTATTTTCTGGTTAGTCGGTTCTTTACCTCAGATGAATGAAGCATTGGAGTTTTATTTTCCGCATCAGTCCTTCCAACGATTCTTCAATGTTGATTTCCTTTATGATGTATTTGTCTGATATTCCTGCAGTCCAAGGGACTCTCATAAGTTCTCCCGAGCAGAACAGTTTTTGAACTGAACTCAATAATTCCTTGGTCTTCTCACATCTGTGCATGTTTTTGAAAGGCCACAAATGTGACTGTATGGGCCTCTATTGGCCAAGTAACATCTTAGTTTTTAAAACACTTTCTAGATCGCTTTACTTGCGTGTATGTGAGATGGGTGCAATTATGCTATAGTATGTGCATTCTTTGGCATTGTCTTTCTCAGTGATTGGAATGAAAACTTACCTTTTCCAGCCCTGTGGCCACTGCTGAGTTCTCCAGATTTTTTGATATATAGTGCAGCACTTTTATAGCATCATTTCCAGGATTTGAAATAACTTTACTTGAATTCCATGTACATTCACATTCCAGGATGTCTGACTCTAGATGAGTGATCACACCATTGTGATTATTTGGGTTGTGGATATCTTTTTAGTACAGTTCTTTTGTGTATTCTTGCCACCTCTTCTGAATATCTTCTGCTTCTATTTGGTCCCTACCATTTTTGTCCTTTATTGAGACTATATTTGCATGAAACATCCCCTTGGTATCTCTAATTATCCTGAAGAGATCTCTAGTCTTTCCCGTTCTATTGTTTTCCTCTATTTCTTTGCATTGATTACTGAAGAAGACTTTCTTATCTTTCCTTTCTATTCTTTGGAAATCTACATTCAAATGGGTATATTTTCTTTTATCCTTTGATTTTCACGTCCCATCTTTTCACAGCTATTTGTAAGGTCACCTTAGATAGCTATTTTGATTTTTTGCATTTCTTTTTCTTGAGGATGGTCTTGATTCCTGTCTCCTGTACAATGTCACAAACCTCCATCCATACTTCTTCAGGCACACCCGCTGTCAGATCTAGAACCTAAATCAATTTCTCACTTCCACTGTATAGTCATAGGGGATATGATTTACATCATACCTGAATGATATCTTGGTTTCTCCACTTTTTTCAATTTCAGCCAGAATTTGCAATAAGGAGTTTATTATCTGAGCCACAGTCAGCTTCTGGTCTTGTTCTTGCTGACTGTATAGAACTTCTTCATCTTTGGCTGTAAAGAATATAATCAATATGATTTCAGTGTTGACCATCTTTGATGTCCTCTTTTGGGAGTGTCATTTGTTTGCCAGATTAATAAAGGTGTCTTAAGTTATATTTTGACCAAAAAACAAACAAACAAAAAAAAACACTTGGAAAAAATAGAAACCTTAAACCATTTAAATGGTATTTACTGTAGATTGAGAACATATTTTACTTGAGGAGCATAATTTCTATCACTGTGTAAGTTTTTAAAACTACTATTGGGGGGAGATTATTTGATTCTGATAACTTTTTATGAATCAAAGAATGAAGTTTTCCTTTTTTTCTGATTTACCTTTGTTGAAAAAGTTACCATTTCTTTTTTTCCTTTGGTTCTAGTTGTAGTTCTATCATAACAATATTTTGAACGAAGTTATCCTAAAATTTAGTAAGAATCAAAAGAAGATTTGGGAATAAAAATGTTGCTATAGAATCTTCATTAGTCTGAGATTATAAGAAGCATGTTAAAACAGGGGTAATGTGGATGATCATAATTCCGACTTTCTTCCTGAAACTAGAGAAGAGACTGTATTTTCAGCCTGCAGAACTTTAAATGTGCCATTAATACAAAAGTGTTCTACCATCCATATAGTTGCTGATACAAGTATTCCAACTTGAAATTATTTCTTTTCTCTATCATCAGTATTAGGTAGACCACAAGAGCATATCATGATACATCAACCTGCTTTTGCTGTTGTTGTTGTTTTAATCAAAGAATATCTTAAAAAAAAATTTGCTGTATTCTGTTAGATCTCAAAGTAAATCAGTCTTAGATATACCTACTTTTTCTCCCTTTTGGAACACCCTCCCATCTCCTTCTCCATCACACAAGGGTTGAGCATTTTTCATGGGGTTGCACCTAGCAGCTGTACTAAATCAAATGGCTCCAACGAATATTTTGCAGCTATATCTACTTCTATTTCTCAGTACCACATCATATCTCCATGACACAGCACTTATTTGAACTGACGTTGGAACCTTCTACTTTTCCAGGTTTGTACGGTAATATACCAGCTCAAGATGATCATTTTCCTAAACTATACCAAAAAGGCAATTCATGTTTCCAGGTGCCAAAGATCAATTATACATTGCTGCCTCTCTTTCTTGGTCAACACATCAACCATCTTCATTATCTGAAAATCATCCTAATACAACTGGTGTAACAAATAGGAGTCAGATTATGCAGGATCAGTTCAGTTCAGTTCAGTTCAATCACTCAGTCATGCCTGAATCTTTTAGACCCCATAAACTGCAGCACGCCAGGCCTCCCTGTTGATCACCAGCTCCCAGAGTTTACCCAAACTCATGTCCATTGAGTCGGTAATGTCATCCAGGCATCTCATCCTCTGTCGTCCCCTTCTCCTCCTGCCCTCAATCCCTCCCAGCATGAGAGTATTTTCCAATGAGTCAATTCTTCACATGAGGTGGCCAAAGTATTGGAGTTTCAGCTTTAGCATCAGTCCTTCCAAAGAACACCCAGGACAGAATGGACTCATTTAGAATGGACTCATTTAGAATGGACTGGTTGGATCTCCTTGCAGTTCGACTCTCAAGAGTCTTCTCCAACATCACAGTTCAAAAGCATCAATTCTTTGGCCCTCAGCCTTCTTCACAGTCCAACTTTCACATCCATACATGACCACTGGGAAAACCATAGCCTTGACTAGACAGATCTTTGTTGGCAAATTAATGTCTCTGCTTTTGAATATGCTATCTAGGTTGGTCATAACTTTCCTTCCAAGGGTACAGAAGATTAAAATTAATGTTGGGAGATGTCAACGAATTCCTACAATTTTCTTATTTGAAGAATAAATTTACACATTCATCTTCATAGTGTCAATTTCTACTTTGAAATAATTAAGAATAAAAGGAGTATATCAGTTCCTAAATATTTTATCTGCTTTAATATAAACTCTTATATTCAAAGAAACATTCAATATGCATCCTAGGTAAATTACACCTGTTATTTTAAAAAATAGAAAGTGCAAAGTTAAAAAGAGAAATGTAAATAAATTGAATTCTGAAATCATCCAGGCTGAACTGAGTGGGTGTCTAAATTAGGATGGTATTGGAGAAGGAACAGATACAAATCAAATTTAGAAAAGTAAATGAACAGTATTTACTTTAGTACTTTCTCAGTTTTATTATATTAGGTCCATTATTGGGAAGAAAGCTAAGAGGTTAGACAGCAGGTTATCTTCATTAAAAATTCATATAAACGTAAGTTTCATACTTGAAAATGTAGATGTAGCCTACTCAGTATTCATGATCATTATCATAGCATGACTGATATTTTCAAAGATTGCACCACAGTCAGCAAAAGATAGACATTTTATAAGTGGTATTATAAAAGGTCATTCTTGCCCTGCTCTCCTTATGTTATGCCATTATTTCCTCCCACCAAGACACCACCCTATATTTCCTAAAGGATATTTTGATGTTGCTTTCCTGTTCCTGCAAAACAGACTTAACTAATTGTGGTGAATGCAGCATCTCAGCATGATAATCCGTTCTTGGAAGACATGACATCTTTTTCCCTTTTTAGCTTAATTATCACTCTGTTTCACTGAACTTATAGAGCTACAATCAGGCAAAATATTTTCAGTCATAATAAACAACATTTCACAACTTTTCCTAAACTCTTGCTTGGGATTGGAAAGAACCTATCTTCCTTCCTTGCAAGTTAGCCACAGATATACAATTCTTCTGTTTTCATGTCTACCCGTTTCCTTATGTATCTTGCACATCTGCTAAGCCATAGTGCCTGCCAAATGTTGTATTTTAAGTACTTACTGAATTAGCAATAAAGACTTGCTAAATAAATTAGCAATCAAAAGCTATATACATTACTCAACAACATCTCATAACCTCCACTCTTATCACTCTTAACTTTCTTATTTACTTAGAATTTAGTAAGGTGGTGTCTCTTCTTTATAATGCAATCAATGTCTAGGTTTATCATAGCTTTTACATCAAAAACTAAGTGACATTTAATTGATGACTGCAGTCACTATTCTTAGTAAATTTGGAGCCAAAAGAAATTAAGCTTGTCCCTATTTCCACACGTTTACCCCTTCTATTTGCCAGTACTGATGGGACAAGAGGCCCTTATTTTTTTCATTATGAAATTTGAGTTTGCAGCATGGTTTTTCATTCTTCTCATTCACCTTCATGAAAAGGCTCTTTATTTCCTCTTCAGCTTCTGTTTCCGTGTTACGATCTATATATTTGAGGTTTTTGATATTTCTCCCAACTACCTTGATGCCAGCTTGTGATTCATTCACCTTGTATTTTAATACTATATTCTGTATATGATTCACATAAGTAATTGACAATATAGAGCTCGGTAAGTCTCTTTTCCCAGTTTTGAATTGGTCAATTGTTCCATGTCTGGTCACAATTCTTGTCTTAAAACAATTAAGGGTGGTTTCAACTTTTACTTCCTCAAGAATTTTCCATGTACCCCACCCATTTTTGTTTTGTTGTTCTCCATCTAGACACCTATCTTTTTCCTCTTGGAACATTTATGAGAACTTTTCCTGTTTTCCTTTTTTTTTTTTTTTTTGGCACACCACACTGTATTTCATTTATTTCCTCTTTTCTCAGATCAGTTCAGTGCAGTTCAGTCTCTCAGTCATGTCCAATTGTTTGCGACCCCATGAATCACAGCATGCCAGGACTCCCTGTCCATCACCAACAACCAGAGTTCACTCAAACTCATGTCCATCGATTTGGTGATGCCATCCAGCCATCTCATCCTCTGTTGTCCCCTTGTCATCCTGACCCCAGTCCTTTCCAGCATCACAGTCTTTTCTAATAAGTGAACTCTTCACATGAGGTGGCCAAAGTACTGGAGTTTCAGCTTTACCATCATTCCTTCCAAAGAACACCCACGCTGATATCTTTAGAATGGACAGGTTGGATCTCTTAGCAGTCCAAGAGACTCTCAAGAGTCTTCTCCAACACCATAGTTCAAAAGCATCAATTTTTCAGCGCTCAGCTGTCTTCACAGTCCAACTCTCACATTCATACATGACCACTGGAAAAGCCATGCCTTTATTAGGCGGACCTTGGTTGACAAAGTGTTGATGCTGCTTTTTAATATGGCATCTAGGTTGGACATAAATTTCCTTCCAAGGAGTAAGTGTCTTTTAATTTCATGGCTGCAAACACCATCTGCAGTGACTATGGAGACTAAAAAAAATAAAGTCTGACACTGTTACCACTGTTTCCTCATGTATTTCCCATGAAGTGATGGGACAAAATGCCGTGGTCTTCATTGTCAGAATGTTGAGCTTTAAGCCAACTTTTTCACTCTCCTCTTTACTTTCATCAAGAGGCTTTATATTCCTCTTCATTTTCTGCCATAAGTGTGGTGTCATCTGCATATCTGAGGCTATTGATATTCTCCTGGCAATCTTGATTCCAGCTTGAACTCCTTCCAGCCAAACATTTCTCATGATATATTCTGCATGCAATTTAAATAATTAGGGGGACAATATACAGCTTTGATGTCCTTCTTTTCTTATTTGGAACCAGTCTGTTGTTCCATGTTCAGTTCTAACTGTATCATAACAATATTTTGAACGAAGTTATCCTAAAATTTAGTAAGAATCAAAAGAAGATTTGGGAATAAAAATGTTGCTATAGAATCTTCATTAGTCTGAGATTATAAGAAGCATGTTAAAACAGGGGTAATGTGGATGATCATAATTCCGACTTTCTTCCTGAAACTAGAGAAGAGACTGTATTTTCAGCCTGCAGAACTTTAAATGTGCCATTAATACAAAAGTGTTCTACCATCCATATAGTTGCTGATACAAGTATTCCAACTTGAAATTATTTCTTTTCTCTATCATCAGTATTAGGTAGACCACAAGAGCATATCATGATACATCAACCTGCTTTTGCTGTTGTTGTTGTTTTAATCAAAGAATATCTTAAAAAAAATTGTGCCATTAATACAAAAGTGTTCTACCATCCATATAGTTGCTGATACAAGTATTCCAACTTGAAATTATTTCTTTTCTCTATCATCAGTATTAGGTAGACCACAAGAGCATATCATGATACATCAACCTGCTTTTGCTGTTGTTGTTGTTTTAATCAAAGAATATCTTAAAAAAAATTTGCTGTATTCTGTCAGATCTCAAAGTAAATCAGTCTTAGATATACCTATTTTTTCTCCCTTTTGGAACACCCTCCCATCTCCTTCTCCATCACACAAGGGTTGAGCATTTTTCATGGGGTTGCACCTAGCAGCTGTACTAAATCAAATGGCTCCAACGAATATTTTGCAGCTATATCTACTTCTATTTCTCAGTACCACATCATATCTCCATGACACAGCACTTATTTGAACTGACGTTGGAACCTTCTACTTTTCCAGGTTTGTACGGTAATATACCAGCTCAAGATGATCATTTTCCTAAACTATACCAAAAAGGCAATTCATGTTTCCAGGTGCCAAAGATCAATTATACATTGCTGCCTCTCTTTCTTGGTCAACACATCAACCATCTTCATTATCTGAAAATCATCCTAATACAACTGGTGTAACAAATAGGAGTCAGATTATGCAGGATCAGTTCAGTTCAGTTCAGTTCAATCACTCAGTCATCCCTGAATCTTTTAGACCCCATAAACTGCAGCACGCCAGGCCTCCCTGTTGATCACCAGCTCCCAGAGTTTACCCAAACTCATGTCCATTGAGTCGGTAATGTCATCCAGGCATCTCATCCTCTGTCGTCCCCTTCTCCTCCTGCCCTCAATCCCTCCCAGCATGAGAGTATTTTCCAATGAGTCAATTCTTCACATGAGGTGGCCAAAGTATTGGAGTTTCAGCTTTAGCATCAGTCCTTCCAAAGAACACCCAGGACAGAATGGACTCATTTAGAATGGACTCATTTAGAATGGACTGGTTGGATCTCCTTGCAGTTCGACTCTCAAGAGTCTTCTCCAACATCACAGTTCAAAAGCATCAATTCTTTGGCCCTCAGCCTTCTTCACAGTCCAACTTTCACATCCATACATGACCACTGGGAAAACCATATCCTTGACTAGACAGATCTTTGTTGGCAAATTAATGTCTCTGCTTTTGAATATGCTATCTAGGTTGGTCATAACTTTCCTTCCAAGAATACAGAAGATTAAAATTAATGTTGGGAGATGTCAACTAATTCCTACAATTTTCTTATTTGAAGAATAAATTTACATGTTCATCTTCATAGTGTCAATTTCTACTTTGAAATAATTAAGAATAAAAGGAGTATATCAGTTCCTAAATATTTTATCTGCTTTAATATAAACTCTTATATTCAAAGAAACATTCAATATGCATCCTAGGTAAATTACACCTGTTATTTTAAAAAATAGAAAGTGCAAAGTTAAAAAGAGAAATGTAAATAAACTGAATTCTGAAATCATCCAGGCTGAACTGACTGGGTGTCTAAATTAGGATGGTATTGGAGAAGAAACAGATACAAATCAAATTTAGAAAAGTAAATGAACAGTATTTACTTTAGTGCTTTCTCAGTTTTATTATATTAGGTCCATTATGGGAAGAAAGCTAAGAGGTTAGACAGCAGGTTATCTTCATTAAAAATTCATATAAACATAAGTTTCATACTTGAAAATGTAGATGTAGCCTACTCAGTATTCATGATCACTATAATAGCATGACTGATATTTTCAAAGATTGCACCACAGTCAGCAAAAGATAGGTATTTTATAAGTGGTATTATAAAAGGTCATTCTTGCCCTGCTCTCCTTATGTTATGCCATTATTTCCTCCCACCAAGACACCACCCTATATTTCCTAAAGGATATTTTGATGTTGCTTTCCTGTTCCTGCAAAACAGACTTAACTAATTGTGGTGAATGCAGCATCTCAGCATGATAATCCGTTCTTGGAAGACATGACATCTTTTTCCCTTTTTAGCTTAATTATCACTCTGTTTCACTGAACTTATAGAGCTACAATCAGGCAAAATATTTTCAGTCATAATAAACAACATTTCACAACTTTTCCTAAACTCTTGCTTGGGATTGGAAAGAACCTATCTTCCTTCCTTGCAAGTTAGCCACAGATATACAATTCTTCTGTTTTCATGTCTACCCGTTTCCTTATGTATCTTGCACATCTGCTAAGCCATAGTGCCTGCCAAATGTTGTATTTTAAGTACTTACTGAATTAGCAATAAAGACTTGCTAAATAAATTAGCAATCAAAAGCTATATACATTACTCAACAACATCTCATAACCTCCACTCTTATCACTCTTAACTTTCTTATTTCCTTAGAATTTAGTAAGGTGGTGCCTCTTCTTTATAATGCAATCAATGTCTAGGTTTAGCATAGCTTTTACATCAAAAACTAAGTGACATTTAATTGATGATGGCAGTCACTATTCTTAGTAATTTTGGAGCCAAAAGAAATTAAGCTTGTTCCTATTTCCACACGTTTACCCCTTCTATTTGCCAGTACTGATGGGACAAGAGGCCCTTATTTTTGTCATTATGAAATTTGAGTTTGCAGCATGGTTTTTCATTCTTCTCATTCACCTTCATGAAAAGGCTCTTTATTTCCTCTTCAGCTTCTGTTTCCGTGTTACGATCTATATATTTGAGGTTTTTGATATTTCTCCCAACTACCTTGATGCCAGCTTGTGATTCATTCACCTTGTATTTTAATACTATATTCTGTATATGATTCACATAAGTAATTGACAATATAGAGCTCGGTAAGTCTCTTTTCCCAGTTTTGAATTGGTCAATTGTTCCATGTCTGGTCACAATTCTTGTCTTAAAACAATTAAGGGTGGTTTCAACTTTTACTTCCTCAAGAATTTTCCATGTACCCCACCCATTTTTGTTTTGTTGTTCTCCATCTAGACACCTATCTTTTTCCTCTTGGAACATTTATGAGAACTTTTCCTGTTTTCCTTTTTTTTTTTTTTTTTTGGGTGGTTTCAACTTTTACTTACTCAAGAATTTTCCATGTACCCCACCCATTTTTGTTTTGTTGTTCTCCATCTAGACACCTATCTTTTTCCTCTTGGGACATTTATGAGAACTTTTCCTTTTTTCCTTTTTTTTTTTTTTTTTGGCACACCACACTGTATTTCATTTATTTCCTCTTTTCTCAGATCAGTTCAGTGCAGTTCAGTCTCTCAGTTATGTCCAACTGTTTGTGACCCCATGAATCACAGCATGCCAGGACTCCCTGTCCATCACCAACAACCAGAGTTCACTCAAACACATGTCCATCGATTTGGTGATGCCATCCAGCCATCTCATCCTCTGTTGTCCCCTTGGCATCCTGACCCCAGTCCCTTCCAGCATCACAGTCTTTTCTAATAAGTGAACTCTTCACATGAGGTGGCCAAAGTACTGGAGTTTCAGCTTTACCATCATTCCTTCCAAAGAACACCCACGCTGATATCTTTAGAATGGACAGGTTGGATCTCTTAGCAGTCCAAGAGACTCTCAAGAGTCTTCTCCAACACCATAGTTCAAAAGCATCAATTTTTCAGCGCTCAGCTGTCTTCACAGTCCAACTCTCACTTTCATACATGACCACTGGAAAAACCATGCCTTTACTAGGCGAACCTTGGTTGACAAAGTGTTGATGCTGCTTTTTAATATGGCATCTAGGTTGGACAAAAATTTCCTTCCAAGGAGTAAGTGTCTTTTAATTTCATGGCTGCAAACACCATCTGCAGTGACTATGGAGACCAAAAAAATGAAGTCTGACACTGTTACCACTGTTTCCCCATGTATTTCCCATGAAGTGATGGGACCAAATGCCTTGGTCTTCATTGCCAGAATGTTGAGCTTTAAGCCAACTTTTTCACTCTCCTCTTTACTTTCATCAAGAAGCTTTATATTCCTCTTCATTTTCTGCCATAAGTCTGGTGTCATCTGCATATCTGAGGTTATTGATATTCTCCTGGTAATCTTGATTCCAGCTTGAACTCCTTCCAGCCAAGCATTTCTCATGATATATTCTGCATACAATTTAAATAAGTAGGGGGACAATATACAGCTTTGATGTCCTTCTTTTCTTATTTGGAACCAGTCTGTTGTTCCATGTTCAGTTCTAACTGTTGCTTTCTGACCTACATATAGATTTCTCAAGAGGCTGATAAGGTGGTGTGGTATTCCTGTCTCTTACAGAATCTTCCAGTTTATTGTGATCCATATATTCAAAGGCTTTGGCATAGTCAGTGAATCAGAAATTCACTGAAGCAGTGTTTTTCTGGAACTCTCTTGCTTTTTGATGATCCAGTGGATGTTGGCAATTTGATCTCTTGTTTCTTCACCTTTCCTAAAACCAACTTGAACACCTGGAAGTTCACAGTTCACATATTGCTGAAGCCTGGCATGGAGAATCTTGAGCATTACTTTACTAGCGTGTGAGATGAGTGCCATTGTGTGGTAGTTTGATGATTCTTTGGCATTGCCTTTCTTTGGGATCAGAATGAATATTTGCTTAAATAAAGAATTTCATAGCTCAAGCGGTTTTCCTCTATGATACAGAAAATTCCATACTTATTGTAGGAAATTTATGCCTGTTTTACAAATGTTAAACACACAGTATTCCATATTTCTTGAAGGTATTTCAGCACATATTTTCAAATGACAAATATATAAAATTCCACTACTCATACTGAAAATCGGTACCATCCTTTGATATGTGAAATAGAGATTGTCATATTCTCTGCATACATATCTTCATTCAGAATTTCATAACTATAATATGAAGAATTGCATATTTCATTCAGAAAAATCTTCATATGTGTGTACCTAGAATTATGCATTTCATGTTGAAAAATGTGTCCTTGATATTCAAATGTGAATTATAGAGAATTTCATATTTCATGTCCTAAAATCTACACCTAGATTTTCATATGCAAAACTGAGAATTTCATCCTTGCAAAAGAATATCTGGTAGTACACTTCAACACAAGGAACAGAAAATTTGACAGTGTGGTCTTAATCTTTTGTGAAATATTTCCTATAAGAACATGTATCACTTGATTTTCACATTTGAAATGTACAGTATTCCATACAACATATAAACATATTTGTATTAGAATGTGGTGCCTGAGTAATTGAATCCCTCACAGTTTAAGAAGTAAAATATCCACCCAGACTTTCATAAATGAAAATTAGAGATGTCTATAATTCATAAAGAAGCATCTACTTTTCTTCTGGGGATATACAGAATTCCATATTTCAGGTTGAAAAATCTCCTCCTGATTAACATATGTGAAACAGACTTGTTGCTGTTTTTCAGTTGACCAGCCAGTTCCAACTATTCAACACCATGGGAAGCAGTACTCCAGGCTTCCCTGCCCCTCTCTGTCTCCAACACTTTGTTCAGACTCATCTTTGTTGAATCAAGAGATTCCAGCATGCCCAACAAACTCAACTGCTGTTTCCCTCTTCTCCTGCTCTCAGTCTTTCTCATATCAAAGCCAATAAATTTTCATGATAAGGTAGAGTGTCAGTCTTTTTTCATGAATCCTTTATCCAAAGTATTGGAGCTTGAGTTTCAGCATCAGTCCATTCAATGAATATTTATGGTTAGTTTCTTTTAGGATTGACTGGATTGATCTCCTTGCTGTCTAAGAGATTCTCAAAAGTCATCTACAGCAAGACAGGTTAAAAGCCTCAAGTCTTTGGCACTCAGCCTTCTTTACAGTTGAACTCTCACATCTATACATCGGCTCAGTTCAGTTCAGTTCATTCTCTCACTCATATTCGACTCTTTGTGACCACAGGGACCACAGGAGTCCAGGACTCTCTGTCCATCACTAACTCCCGGAGTCTACCCAAACTCATGCCCATTGACTCTGTGATACCATCCAACCATCTCATTCTCTGTCATCCCCTTTTCCACCTGTCCTCAATCTTCCCCAGCATAAGGGTCTTTTCCAAAGAGTCAGCTCTTTTCATCAGGTGGCCAAAATATTGTAGTTTCAGCTTCAACATCAGTCTTTCAAATGAACATCCAGGATTGATCTCTTAAAAATGGACTGATGGATCTCTTGCAGTCCAAGGGATTCTCAAGAGTCTTCTCCAGCATCACAGTTCAAAAGCATCAATTCTTCTGTGCTCAGGTTTCTATACAGACCAACTCTCACATTCATATATGACTACTGGAAAAACCATAGCATTGAGTAGACAGACCTTTATTGGCAAAGTAATGTCTCTGCTTTTAATATGCTGTGTAGGTTGGTCATAGCTTTTCTTTCTAAATAAACATCTTAATTTCATGGCTACAGTCACCATAGGCATTGATTTGGATCAACTCTCCACCAAAAAAAAAAATAGTCTAAATCTGTTTCCCTAATATTTGTCATGAAGTGATGGGACCATGATCTTAAATTTCTGAATGTTGTACCTTAAGCCATTTTTTTTCACTCTTTTCTTTCTCATTCATCAAGAGACTTTGAGATCTACCTCATTTTCTGCCATAAGGGTGGTATCATCTGCATATTTGCAGTTATTGATATTTCTCCGTACAATCTTGATTCCAGCTTGTACTTCATACAACTCATTGTTTCTCATGAGGTATTCTGCATATATGTTAAATAAACAGGGTGACAATACAGCCTTGACCTACTCCATTTCCTATTTGGAACCAGTCCATTCTTCCATGCCTTGTTCTAACTTTTGGTCTCTGACTTGCTACCAGATTTATCAAGAGACAGGTCAGGTGGCCTGATATTCCAATCTCTTGAAGAATTTCCCCCAGTTTATTGTGATACATAGAGTCAAAGTCTTTGGCATAGTCAAAAAAGCAGAAGTACATGTTTTTTCTGGAACTGTCTTGTTTTCAGAGATCCAGTGGATGTTTTCAATTTGATCTCTGGTTCCTCTACATTTTCCAAAACCAGCATAAACGTCTGGAAGTTCAGGTTCAAATATTGTTAAAGTGTGCCTTGGAAAATTGTGAGTATTATTTTATTACTGCATGAGATGAATTGTATAACATTTTGAGTATTCTTTGACATTGTCTTTCTTTGAGATTGGAATGTCAAGTGACATTTTCCATTCCTGTGGCCATTGCTGAGCTTTTCAAATTTGCTGGAGCAGTGAGCTGTGGCTCTGTGGCACTGGATCAGCCAGCTATCAAAAGGAGATATCCCACTTCCAATGTAAGGAGCAGTGGTTGTGCTTTACTGTAGCAGCAGTTAAGAGATACTCCACATCCAAAGTAAGAGAAATCCCAGTAAGATGGTAAATGCTGAGAGAAGGTATTAGAGGGCAGAAACACTGAAATCACAATCACAGAAACCTACACAATCCATTACATGGACCCCCGCCTTGTCTAACTCAGTGAAACTAAGTCATGCTCTGTAGAGTCATACAAGATGGACATCCATACCGGGGATGAGGGAGGGAAATACTAGCTTTGCCTACACGGACCTTTGTCGGCAAAATGATGTCTCTTCTTAGTACACTGTGTCTAGATTTGTCATAGTGTTTCTTCCTGGGAGCAAGAGTCCTTTATTTTCATGGCTATAATCATTATCACCAGGGATTTTGGAACCCAAAAACACTGTCTGTCGCTGTTTCCATTTTAAACCTTTGTAGTTGTAAAACTCTGCCTTTAACCTTTGTTCGGCATCATTTTGTACCACATGCCCAATCTTATCTGTTACTCTATGTATCTCTTGACTTTCTATTTTACATCACAGTCAGCTATGATGCAAATTTCATCTATTTTCGGTGTTAATTTTAGAATATTGGAGCTTTTCCTAAAACTATTACAGTTCCCTGGTAGCTTCAATGGTAAAGAATTTAAATACAGGAATTTGCATTGTTCATCTACACCCAGATTTTATACAAAATTAGAGAATTCCACATTTGCAGTAGGAAGCATAACCATCCTGAATTTCAANGAATATTGGAGCTTTTCCTAAAACTATTACAGTTCCCTGGTAGCTTCAATGGTAAAGAATTTAAATACAGGAATTTGCATTGTTCATCTACACCCAGATTTTATACAAAATTAGAGAATTCCACATTTGCAGTAGGAAGCATAACCATCCTGAATTTCAAGTGTGAATTATAGAGAATTCCAACTTTCAAATAGATTTGACGCCTAGATTTTCCGATGTGAAATTTAGAGAATCATATAGGAAAATCTACACCAAGAAACTTATGTGTGAGATATAGAGAATTTCTATTTCATTTAGGAATAATGCCCTTAAGTTTTATATTTGAAATATAAGAATTCCATATTTCCTGTAGTAAATTCAACATCTGGATATTCAGTGAAATAAAATAATTTCATGTTACATGGAAGAAATTTACATATCTAGAGTTTATTTATAATTTTTAGAATTTATTTATTTATTAATGGCTTCACTGAGTCTTCATTGCTGTGTCTTAAGTTTTATATTTGAAATATAAGAATTCCATATTTCCTGTAGTAAATTCAACATCTGGATATTCAGTGAAATAAAATAATTTCATGTTACATGGAAGAAATTTACATATCTAGAGTTTATTTATAATTTTTAGAATTTATTTATTTATTAATGGCTTCACTGAGTCTTCATTGCTGTGCACAAAGTTCCTCAAATTGCAGTAAGTGTGGACTACTCTTCATTGCAGTGAGCTAGCTTCTCATGGGAGTGCCTTCTCTTGCATAGCAGAAGCTCTAGGGCGTCCAGGTTAGTAGTTGGGGCAAACAGGATTATCTACTTTGGTAACATGTGTGATATCCTCAGACAAAGGATAAAAACCACGTTCCCTGCATTGACAGGCAAATTGCTTTACAGTATTGTAGTGGGTTTTCCATACATTGACATGAATCAGCCATGGGTTTACATGTGTTTCTGATACTAAATATTCCTTCTACCTTCTTTTCCATCCCATCCCTCAGGGTCATGCCAGTGCACCAGCCCTGAGCATCTTTTCTCATGTATTGAACCCGAACTAATGATTTGTTTCCCATATGATAATATACACTTTTCAATACTATCCCTTCAAATCATTCCACCCTCGGCTTCTCCTACAGAATCCAAAAGACTATTTGTACATTTTTGTTTATATTGCTATCTCACATATAGGGTCATTGTTACCATATTTCTAAATTCCATATGTATGCATTAGTATACAATATTGGTGTTTTCTGTTCTGACATTCTTCAGCTTCAGTCTGTATAATACGTTCCAGTTTAATCCACCTCATCAGAACTGATTCAAATGAATTAATTTTAATGGCTGAGTAATATTCCATTGTGTATATGTAGCAAGCATTTATTATCCACTCACTTGCCAATGGACATCTAGGTTGCTTCCATGTCCTGGCTAGTATAAGCAGTACTGTGATGAACATTGGGGTGCACGTGTTTCTTTCAGTGCTGGTTTTCTTGGTGTGCATGCCCAGCATTGGGATTGCTAGGTCATATTGCAGTTCTGTTTCCAGATTTTTAACTAGTCTCCACACTGTTCTCCATAGTGCCTGTCTTAGTTTGCAGTCCCACCAACAGTGTAAGAGGGTTCCCTTTTCTCCACACACACTCCAAAATTTATCGTTTGTAGACTTTTTGATAGTATCTATTCTTATCGGCGTGAGATGGTACCTCATTGCTAGTTTCATTCTTTTACATGTGGTTGACCAGTTTTCCCACCACCACGTGTGAAAGAGATTGTCTTTTTTTCCATTGCATATATTTGTCTCCCTTGTCAAAGAGAGGTTGTTCAGAGGTGCATGGCTTCATCTGTGGGCTTTTTATTTTGCACCATTGATCTATATTTCTGCCTTTGTGCCATTACCATTACTGTGTTGGTGATTACAGCTTTGTAACATGGCCTGAAGTCAAGCAGGTTGATTCCTCCAGGTCCATTGTTCTTTCTCAAAGATTTCTTTGGTTTTCTAGGTTTTTGATATTTTCATACAAATTGTGAAATTATTGTTATACTTCTGTGAAAAATACCATTGGTAGCTTGATAGGGATTGCATTGAATCTGTGGATTGCATTGAATCTATAGATTGCTTTAGGCAGGATACTCATTTTCACTATATTGATACTTCCAATGCATGAAGATGGTATAGTTCCCCATCTGTTTATGTCATCTTTGATTTATTTCATCAGTGTTTTATAGTTTTCTATATATTTATTTATTTCGGTAGATTTATTCCTAAGTATGTAATCATTTTTGTTACAATGGTGAATGGGAATGTTTCCTTATTGTTTTTCTGATTTCTAAACATTAGTGTATAGGTATATCAGGGACTTCTCAGTGTTAATTTTATATCCTGAAACTTTGCTATATTCATTGCTTAGCTCTTATAATTTTCTGGTGGAGTCTTTAGGGTTTTCTATGTAGAAGAGGATCATGATATAGGCAAAAAGTGAGAGCTGTAATTCTTCTTTTCCAATCTGGATTCCTTTTATTTACTTTTCTTCTCTGATTGTTATGGCTAAAACTGCCATAACTTTGTTGAATAGTATTAGTAGAAGTGGACACTCTTTTTGGAACCCAAAAACACTGTCTGTCGCTGTTTCCATTTTAAACCTTTGTAGTTGTAAAACTCTGCCTTTAACCTTTGTTTGGCATCATTTTGTACAACATGCCCAATCTTATCTGTTACTTTATGTATCTCTTGACTTCCTATTTTACATCACAGTCAGTTATGATGCAAATTTCATCTATTTTGGGTGTTAATTTTAGAATATTGGAGGTTTTCCTAAAACTATTACAGTTCCCTGGTAGCTTCAATGGTAAAGAATTTAAATACAGGAATTTGCATTGTTCATCTACACCCAGATTTTATACAAAATTAGAGAATTCCACATTTGCAGTAGGAAGCATAACCATCTTGAATTTCAAGTGTGAATTATAGAGAAATCCAACTTTCAAATAGATTTGACACCTAGATTTTCAGATGTGAAATTTAGAGAATCATATAGGAAAATCTACACCAAGAAACTTATATGTGAGATATAGAGAATTTCTATTTCATTTAGGAATAATGCCCTTAAGTTTTATATTTGAAATATGAGAATTCCATATTTCCTGTAGTAAATTCAACATCTGGATATTCAATGAAATAAAATAATTTCATATTACATGGAAGAAATTTACATATCTAGAGTTTATTTATAATTTTTAGAATTTATTTATTTATTAATGGCTTCACTGAGTCTTCATTGCTGTGCACAAAGTTCCTCAAATTGCAGTAAGTGTGGACTACTCTTCATTGCAGTGAGCTAGCTTCTCATGGGAGTGCCTTCTCTTGCATAGCAGAAGCTCTAGGGCGTCCAGGTTAGTAGTTGGGGCAAACAGGATTATCTACTTTGGTAGCATGTGTGATATCCTCAGAAAAAGGATAAAAACCACGTCCCCTGCATTGACAGGCAAATTGCTTTACAGTATTGTAGTGGGTTTTCCATACATTGACATGAATCAGCCATAGGTTTACATGTGTTTCTGATACTAAATATTCCTTCTACCTTCTTTTCCATCCCATCCCTCAGGGTCATGCCAGTGCACCAGCCCTGAGCATCTTTTCTCATGTATTGAACCTGAACTAATAATTTTGTTTCACATACGATAATATACATTTTTCAATACTATCCCTTCAAATCATTCCACCCTCGGTTTCTTCTACAGAATCCAAAAGACTATTTGTACATTTTTGTTTATATTGCTGTCTCATATATAGGGTCATTGTTACCATATTTCTAAATTCCATATGTATGCATTAGTATACGATATTGGTGTTTTCTGTTCTGACATTCTTCAGTCTGTATAATACGTTCCAGTTTAATCCACCTCATCAGAACTGATTCAAATGAATTAATTTTAATGGCTGAGTAATATTCTATTGTGTATGTGTAGCAAGCATTTATTATCCATTCATTTGCCAATGGATATCTAGGTTGCTTCCATGTCCTGGCTAGTACAAGCAGTGCTGTGATGAACATTGGGGTGCACGTGTTTCTTTCAGTGCTGGTTTTCTTGGTTTGCATGCCCAGCATTGGAATTGCTAGGTCATGTGGCAGTTCTGTTTCCAGATTTTTAACTAGTCTCCACACTAGTGCCTGTCTTAGATTGCAGTCCCACCAACAGTGTAAGAGGGTTCCCTTTTCTCCACACCCACTCCAAAATTTATCATTTGTAGACTTTTTGATAGTATCTATTCTTATCGGCATGAGATGGTACCTCATTGCTAGTTTCATTCTTTTACACGTGGTTGACCAGTTTTCCCAGCACCACGTGTTAAAGAGATTGTCTTTTTTCCATTGCATATATTTGTCTCCCTTGTCAAAGAGAGGTTGTTCAGAGGTGCATGGCTTCATCTGTGGGCTTTTATTTTGCGCCATTGATCTATATTTCTGCCTTTGTGCCATTACCATACTGTGTTGGTGATTACAGCTTTGTAATATAGCCTGAAGTCAAGCAGGTTGATTCCTCCAGGTCCATTGTTCTTTCTCAAGATTTCTTTGGTTTTCTAGGTTTTTGATATTTTCATACAAATTGTGAAATTATTGTTATATTTCTGTGAAAAATACCATTGGTAGCTTGATAAGGATTGCATTGAATCTATGGATTGCATTGAATCTATAGATTGCTTTAGGCAGGATACTCATTTTCACTATGCTGATACTTCCAATGCCTGAAGATGGTATATTTCCCCATCTGTTTATGTCCTCTTTGATTTGTTTCATCAGTGTTTTATAGTTTTCTATATATTTATTTATTTCGGTAGATTTATTCCTAAGTATGTAATTATTTTCGTTACAATGGTGAATGGGAATGTTTCCTTATTGTTTTTCTGATTTCTAAATGTTAGTGTATAGGTATACCAGGGACTTCTCAGTGTTAATTTTATATCCTGAAACTTTGCTATATTCATTGCTTAGCTCTGGTAATTTTCTGGTGGAGTCTTTAGGGTTTTCTATGTAGAAGAGGATCATGATATAGGCAAAAAGTGAGAGTTGTAATTCTTCTTTTCCAATCTGGATTCCTTTAATTTACTTTTCTTCTCTGATTGTTATGGCTAAAACTGCCATAACTTTGTTGAATAGTATTAGTAGAAGTGGACACTCTTCTCTTGTTCTTGACTTTAGGGGGAATGATTTCCATTTTTCATTACTGAGGATCATCTTTGCTGTGGGCTTATCATACATATCTTTTATTATGTTGAGGTATGTTCATTCTATTCCTTCTTTTTGAAGGGTTGTAATCATAAATGGATGTTGAACTTTGTCAAAGGCCTTCTCTGCATCTGTTGAGATAATCATATGTTTTTTTATATTGTGATTTTTTAATGTGGTGTATTACATTGATTGACATGAATATTAAAGAATCCTTGGATTGCTGAGATAAAGCCCACTTGGTCATGGTGTTTGATCTACTTAATATGGTGTTGGATTCTCTTCACTAGGATTTTGTTAAGGATTTTTGCATCTTTGTTCATCAGTGTTATTGGCCTCTAGTTTTCTTTTTTGTGGCATCTTTGTCAGGTTTTGGTGTTAGGGTGATGGGGGCCTCACATATTGAGTTTGGAAGATTCCCTTCCTCTGCAATTTTCTGAAAGCATTTGAGTAGAATATATGTTAGCTCTTCTCGAAATTTTTGGTAGAATTCAGCTGTGAAGCCATGTGGACCGGGGCTTCTGTTTGCTAGAAGATATCTGATTACAGTTTCCATTTCCATGCATGTGACATATCAGTTAAGATTTTCTATGTCCTCCTACTTCAGTTTTGGGAAGTTATACCATTCTAAGGGTTTGTCCATTTCTTCAAACTTGTCCATTTTATTGGCATATAGGTGCTGATAATAGTCTCTTATGATCCTTTGTATTTCTGTGTTGTCTGTTGGGATGTCTCCATTTTCATTTCTAATCTTGTCAATTTGACTCTTCTCCCTTTGTTTCTTGATGACTCTGGCTAATGGTTTCTCAATTTTATTTATCTTCTCAAAGACCAGCTTTTAGCTTTGTTGATTTTTGCTATGGTCTCTTGTTTCTTTTGAATTTATTTCTGTCTAATTTTTGCAATTTATTTCCTTCTACATGCCCAGGCACTCTTCATTTCTTCCTTTGTGAATTTCTTTAGGTGTAGAGTTAGGTGATTTATTTTACTTATTTCTTGTTTCTTGAGGTAAGCCTGTATTGCTATGAACCTTCTGTTTAGCAGTGCTTTTAAGTGCCCATAGGTTTGGGATTATTGTGTTTTCATTTTCACTCACTTCTATGCATATATTGCTTTTTTTTTTTTTAATTTCTTTTGTCTTGGTTATAAAGAAGTGTGTTGTTTAGCCTACACATATTGGAATTTTTAGAGTTTTGCTTTTTTTTTTTTTTCCCTGTGATTGATATCTAATCTTACCACACTGTGGTCAGAAAAGATGCTTGGAATGATTTCAATATTTCTGAATTTACCAAGGCTAGATTTATGTTCCAGGATGTGATCTATTCTGGAGTTCCTAGAGTTTAAAAGACCAAAGATAGGGAAATACATATTTCATAGAGCAAAATCTGGGCTGAGATTTTCACTTTTGAAATATATAGAAGTGAATATTTCCTGTAGGAAAATCATGACCCACATTTTCCTGATAATATATAAAAAATTCGTTATTTGATGGGTTAAATCTCTGCCTAGATTTTCATACATGAAATATAGAGTATTCCATATTTAATAGAGGAAAATAAGTACCCCGATTTACATATGTGAAAAAATCAAAATTCCATCTTTTGTGTGCTAAAATCAATAGCCAGATATTTATAAGGGAAAAATGCAAAATTCCACATTTCATGGAGAAAAGATAGCACCTAGTTTTTCACGTGTGTAAAACATAAAATTCCTAATTTCAGGTTGGAAAACATACACACAGATTTTCATACGAGATATAGAGAATTTTAATTTTGTTTTGGAAAGTTTGTACTGCCATTTCCCCAGATGAAATATCGTGAATTTTATATTTCTGAGAGGAAAATTACATGCATGTATTCCTTTGTGAACTATTGAGTTCTATGCTTCATGTAGAAAAATTTGGCCACATTTCAATATGTGACATTCAGAGAATTCCATATTTATTAAAGGAATTCTCTCTATATAGAGAAATTTACAGATGACGCATCACTGCATATATGAAGGGACAGCATATTGCCAAGGTCCATAACTCACCAGTTCCACAAGAATTGAAGTCTTCCATTTACCAGAAGAGGATCTTTCAAAGTGGTTCTGTTTATTTCCAACCTCCCGGTGAGGACACACCTCAGTGTATCCTGTCACCCTAATATTGTGGGGCCAAGAGCAGCGAGAGGATCAAGCAAAGCCATCCTCTTCAGAGTCCTGATACCCAAGGCAAGATTTAAGGGGCTAGATTTGATAGACAGAGTGCCTGATGAACTATGCATGGAGGTTTGTGACATTGTACAGCAGACTAGAATCAAGACCCGCTCTAAGAAAAAGAAATGCAAAAAAGCCAAATGCCTGTCTTGAGAGCTTTTAATCCGTTTTAAGTTTAGTTTTGCATATGGTGTTAGGAAGGAGTGTGGTTTCATTCTTTTACAGCTGGTTGATCATTTTTTCCCAGTACCACTTCTTAAAGAGATTGTCTTTTCTCCATTGTATATTCTTGCCTCCTTTGTCAAAATTAAAATGTCCATAGGTGCATGGACTTATCTCTAGGCTTTCTATTTTGTTCCATTGATCTAGATTTCTGTTTTCTTGCTACTGTCTTGATGACTGTAGTTTTGTAGTATATTTTGAAATCAGGCAAGTTTATTCTGGCTTTTCCATTCTTCTTTCTCAAGATTGCTTTTGCTGTTAGAAGTTTCCTTGTGCTTCTATACTTTCTGTGAAAGTATATAAAATGTGAAAATCTTTCTTCTAGTTCTGTGAGGAATACCATTGGTAATTTAATAAGCATTGAATTGAACCTATAGATTACTTCGGTGTGTATACTCATTTTCACTATATTGTTTCTTCAAGTCCTTCATCCTGGTATAATTCTCCATCTTTTTGTCTCATCTTTAGTTTCTGTCATCATTGTTTTTTAGTTTTATATATATACATACAGTTCTTTTTGTTTCTTTATGTAAGTTAACCCCTAAGTATGCTATTCTTTTCATAGCAATGGTGAGCACGATTGTTTCCTTAATTTTTCTTTCTGTTTTCTCATTGTTCATGTAATGCAATGCAAGGGGCTTCTGTGTAATAATTTGTAACCCACAACATTTTCATATTCTTCAATTAGCTCTAGTAATATTCTCGTGATGTCTTTAGGGCTTTCTATGTAGAGGATCATGTCATCTGCAAAGAGTGGGGATTTCCTTTTTTTTTTTTTTTTAATCAACCTGGATTCCTTTTTATTTCTTTTTCTTCTCTGACTGTTGTGGATAGGACTTCCAAATCAATGTTCAATAGTTGTGGTAAGAATGGGCACCCTTGTCTTATTCCTGATTTAAGAGGAAATGCTTTCAGTTTTTCACCATTGAAGATACTATTTGCTATGGTTTTCTCATTTATGGCTTTATTTGTTGAGATATGTTCCTTTTATACCGGCTTTCCGGAGAGTTATCATAAGTAGGTGCTGAACTTTGTCAAAGAGTTTCTGTGTATTTATTGAGATAATCATATGGTTTATAAACTTTCAGTGTAATATGGCATATATTTATTGATTGATTTGTAAATATTAAAGAATCCTTGCATCCCTGGGATGACGTCAATGAGCTTATAAGGTAATGAGTTATGACTTTTTCAATATATGTTGTTGAATTCTGCTTGCTAGAAGCTGCAGGAAAATTTCTACATCTATGTTTACCAATATTGTTAGTGATATTGGCCTGTAGTTTTCTTTCTTTGTTGCATTCTTGTCTAGTTTCGGTATTAGGGTGGTCAAAAGTGACCTCATAGAATGAATTGGGGAGCTTACCATCCTCTGACATTTTCTGGAAGAATTTGAGTTGGTGAAGTTTTTGTTCTTCCATAAACCTTTTCTGGTAAATTCTAAAAAAAAAAAAAAAAAAGATTGCAGGATTCATCTGTGACACCATCTGGTCCTTTTTTGTTGTTGTTGAAAGATTTTTTTATTAGAGTTTTAATTTCCATGATTCTGATGCATCTGTTAAGATTTTCTACTTAACAGAAAACCACAACAAAAATTGTGATTGATTGCATGTTGGAAGTTAACATAGTACCAGTTATGTGTGTGTAGGTATGGAACCTCTCATCAAACAGATTAATTCATGTGAACTCATGTTTCATGCAGAAAAGTTATGCCCAACCTAGCTAGCATTTTCAAAAGCAGAGACATTACTTTGCCGACTAAGGTCCGTCTAGTCAAGGCTATGGTTTTTCCAGTAGTCATGTATGGATGTGAGAGTTGGACTGTGAAGAAAGTTGAATGCTGAAGAACTGATGCTTTTGAACTGTGGTTTTGGAGAAGGCTCTTGAGAGTCCCTTGGACTGCAAGGAGATCCAACCAGTCCATTCTGAAGATGATCAACCCTGGGATTTCTTTGGAAGGAATGATGCTAAAGCTGAAACTCCAGTACTTTGGCCACCTCATGCGAAGAGTTGACTCATTGGAAAAGACTCTGATGCTGGAAGGGATTGGGGGCAGGAGGAGAAGGGGACGACAGAGGATGAGATGGCTGGATGGCATCACTGACTCGATGGACGCGAGTCTGAGTGAACTCCGGGAGTTGGTGATGGACAGGGAGGCCTGGCGTGCTGCGATTCATGGGGTCGCAGAGAGTCAGACACGACTGAGTGACTGAACTGAACTGAACTATATATATATATATATATACATAATAGAATCCTGGTGGAGGGAAGGATGGTCAGAGGAAGAAGAGCCTGCCCTGAGAGAAAGAAGTGCTGAGGGCAAAGGAAAACCAGGAAGGTTCAGAAACAAAGAAATGGTACTCAGTTGTGCCAGACACTGCTGAGGCCAGGTCATGTCAAGGTGAATAAATGTCCCCTGTACTTCACAGCAAAGACATGAGAGCATTCAACAGACCAGTGGTGGCAGCCTTGAGAAGGTAGATAGCGAGATGGAGGTGAACTGGAAGCAACAATCGGGCAACTTAGAAGATACAGAAAACACGGAAAAGAAAATTCAAATGACCCTCAACCTCAACACCCAGAGATGACCATCGTCATCACTTCGGTGTGTTCACCGTCCCTTTCATCAGAATGTGTATTATTTGGCTGTGCCGGGTCTTCACTGCCACATGTATGATCTTTTAGTTGTGGTATACAGGATCTAGCTCCCTGACTAGGGATTGAACCTAGGCCCCCTGCCTTGGGAGCACAGAGTCTTAGCCACTGGGCCAGAACACACACATTTTCACAAACTTCAATCATATTGTACATCACGTTAACTAGCTTGCTTTTTTAAGAAACCAATACACTATTAATTACTTCTCACGTCCTTGTTGTTGTTCAACCTCTAGGTCATGTCCAACTGTGACCCCATGGACTGCTGCACGCCAGGCTTCCTTGTCCTTCACTATCTCCCAGAGTCTGCTCAAACTCATGTTCATTGAGTTGGTGATGCCATCCAACCATCTCATCTCATCCTCTGTCACCCTCTTCTCCTCCTGCCCTCAGTCTTTCCCAGCATCAGGGTCTTTTCGAATGAATACTCTTTGCATCAAGTGGCCAAAGTACTGGAGCCTTCAGCTTTAGCACCAGTCCTTCCAATGAATATTTAGGGTTGATTTCCTTTAGGATTGACTGGTTGGATTTCCTTGCAGTCCAAGGGACTCTCAAGAGTCTTCTCCAGCATCACAATTTGAAATCATCAATTCTTTGATGCTCAGCCTTCTTCATAGTCCAAATCTCACTTCTGTACATGACATGTCATTAGACAGTTTATTTTCATAGATGGATGTGTTAGGGGAAGCACATTGATTGAAACTGCCCACCCTGGCCAAGCACCATAGTAACCATTTGCATGAGTTGTTTTATGACAGGAGATCCTGATAAGGAATACGGAACTAATAAGCCACCACCAACCGGAGGAGTTCAGCAAAGGTGGAAAGGAGACACTGGCTGTCCATCCACTTCCCAGAATCCCTCTTGCTAGCATCCATCTTGGCTGAGCGATGCGTGCACCACCAGGAAAGACGCTGAATTAGAATGATTGGCCAAAGACCACCCGGAAACTAATCCCATCACCATAAAACCCGAGACTGGGAGCCACGCGACAGGGCAGTTCTCCTGCGTTCCCTTACCCTACTGCTCTCCACCCAGGTGCCCTTTCCCAATAAAATCTCTTGCTTTGTCAATACATGTGTCTCCTCAGACAAGTCATTTCCGAGTGTTAGACAAGAGCCCAGTTTCGGGCCCTGGAAGGGGTCCCCTCCTGCAACAGATGTACATTAATTTACTTTATGAATGTGACACAGTCTAGTGGGACATTTAGGCTGTTCTTAATTTTTTTCTCTATTATAAATGAAGGAGGATGTAGGAAGTGTCCCAGCGGGGAGTCAAACTGACCACAAGACTGTCTCAGCCTCCCTGGAGGGCAGGGAAGTTGATATGCTTGAGACACTTCATGTAGAGTTTCTGGCCATTGAAGGAGGAAGTCAGTTTGCAGGGCCTGGGGTAGATGCACAGGATGAAGAAGACAACATCGTCTGTGTAGGGTGCTAGTCCCAAGCTAGCTTCGTGGACTCAGATCTGAGGCACAGAAGACAGGAACCACAGCAGAAGCCAAAGAGCTGCTGTAAAGCCACAAAGAGGACAGCACAGTGTCTAAAGCCCATGTCGCACACTTTCCCTGGCAACATGCCAGAAGTCCACACTTGCCAAAATACTCATTGACTTATCCCCACACAACTCTGTTCATCCCCTCTCGGGTTCAGTCTCTTACCTCACCCCTTTCCTGCCCCAGATTCTCTCATTGGACCCTCTGGGATTTAAGGTCAACAAGAACCTCCAAAGCGTCCACCTCCTCTCTTGTTTTTCTCTTGGCATTCTTTTTTTTTTTTTAATCTAATGTACAGATCTTTAATGAGTATTGGTATAGAGGTTACTGGAGATTAATGCCAAGTTTTCCACTGGAAATAATATAGTTGTTACTCTTATTGTTTTCCACAAAGAGAACTGTTGCTTAATAGAAGCTGCAATACCAATATAAACACAAAGATTTATTGTATATCATGCAATAAAGGTTGATATCAAATTTAAATTTAAAATGCTCATATTCATGTGGTAAAATGCTTATAATTCAAAAGGTAAAAATCTCAAAGCTGGATGGAACCCTAATCCCTTCGCCTTCTTGCTCTCAGATGTTTGGTTATCCTCCAAAGTCCCCTTTGAAGAGGTATTTTTCCTCCCACATTCCACACATTCTGGGGTGAGGGCGTTGTCTTCCTTATCTGTTTTTTCTTTGAAAAAATTTCTCCTCCCTTCAAAACCCCAGCCTCTCAGAAGCACCTGCCAGTAGCCTAGACCAGCCATTGCCCTGCCTTGTGGCAATCATCTTGCAAAATCTACCAGTTTCATCAAAGGCTTATTCATTTGGCTTATATTTACTTCTCTATCATTAATCATGTCTTTGTTTATGTAACTGAGACATCCTCTGAGATAATGCATCCAGCAGCCCAACATCTCAGTTCCTTGTCCTCTTCTCTGTCACCCGACCTCAGCCACAAGCTGAGGTAACTGCACCTCTTCAAACCTTCGGATTCCCAGCACTCCACTCTATCCATCCTTCCAGTCCACTCTCTGATATCCTCAGTTCAACAATCCTTCAACCTTTCGTTTCTCTAGTCCATTGTCCAGTCCACATTTTCACCGTCCATCACCTTCTTCACATCCCATTTAACCCAGCTTAAGTTCAACTGTCTATAACTATAATGATTCCTTCGTGTACACTCTTCTTTAAATTCTTTTTTTATCTTATTTATTTATTTGGCTCCGCCAGGTCTTAGTTGCAGCATTTGTTGTTGTTCAGTTGCTAAGCCATGTCTCACTCTTCTCAACTCCGTGGGCTGCAGCACGCCAGGCTCCTCTGTCCTTCAGTATCTCCTGGAGTTTGCTCAAATTCATGTCCATTGAGTTGGCGATGCTATCTAACCATCTCATCCTCTGCTGCCCTCTTCTCCTTTTGCATTTGATTTTCCCCAGCATCAAGGTCTTTCTAGTTCTCTGACCAGGGATTGAACCCAGGCCGCCTGCATTGGGAGCTCGGAGTCTTAACCACTGGACCACCAAGGAAGTCCCCTTTGGGTATACACTCTTAATTCTCTTGTCCTTCTCCCACCATCTTCTATACAAAACTGCAAGAAGGATCAAACCAAACTCTACCAACAGTGAGACTTTCCCTGAGCTACTGAGTAAGGCTGAGGATAAACGACTGTGCTGACAAATCTCACTTTGAATCTGTAATGATGAATCACAAGCAGGTTCTTAGTATGCCTATGGCTTCCCTGCTCAATACTGTACTTTCTTTTGCTCTCTGAAATTCCCCTTCTTGCCTCGAGTGACGACACTGCACCCTCCAACCTCCATTAGTGATATGAAAACTTGTTTTCCAGAGGAAAGAGAAACAATCAGAAAAGAACTTCCTCATCGTCCGACCAGTGCTTCTTATGATAGCAATTTCTTACAATTTCCTTTTTTCTATTTTGGTTCTCCGTGTTAAATTCATTCGTGTTAAATGTCTGGTCATCCTTTCTTCTCCATTCACATCCCAAACCATTTCGATGAAAGTACTCCTGCTGAGATAAGGCCAAGCCCAGTGGTCATTACTCAGCCTCTCAGCAGCATTTAACAGACTTGTTAAATGCACTCGCTCTTTGAACCCCTGTGTTGGCCTCTGGGATAGAACACTGTCCTGGTTTTCCTCCCTCCTTACTGGAGGATCCTTTTGCTGGCTCCTCCTCCAGCCTGTTTTCCTATCTTTTCCTTTCTCTGATTACACTCCTTCTCCCATCCCTTCACCTATCTTTCCTGTGCTTCTTCATGGTTATGAATGGTCCCTCCCACCCCATCACTAAGTCTTAGGGTTCATCAATGCCCACAGCCCTCAGTAGATTCCAATGGCTCTACATTCAAAATTTACCCCAGGGGACTTTTCCTGGTGGTCCAGTGGTTAAGACTCTGGGCTCCCAATGCCCCAAGTTCGATCCCTGGTCAGGGAATAGATCCCCCACGTCGCAACTAAAAATACTACATGTCGCAACTAAGCCCTGGTGTAGCCAAATAAAACACAAAAACAAAACTCTACCCCAAATCTGATCATTTGTCACCCTCCTCTGCCTTTACCACACAGTTCAGGCCACCACTATCCTTCACCTGCACCACTGCAATAACCTCCTCACCTGTCTCCCCTCTTCCAGTCTTACTCTCCTTCAATCCATTCTCCTCATAACAAAGGGTA
This sequence comes from Cephalophus harveyi, assembly GCA_006410635.1. NCBI lineage: Eukaryota > Metazoa > Chordata > Mammalia > Artiodactyla > Bovidae > Cephalophus > Cephalophus harveyi. The sequence goes on along the minus strand of SJYT01085157.1, from coordinate 326,314 downwards.
ACACGTCAACCCCTGCTCCAGGCTGCCCCATGGCTGCCCCACAACTCCAATGACGGCCTTCAAAGACACCTCTTCAGCTCTTTGCTCACTCACCGAGCTCTATCCACTCTGCCATTCTTCACTGCACCCATAGCAGGCTAAGCCTGTCTCCCCAGGGACATTGCACTTGCTGTTGCCTTCACTAGAACAGTCTTCCTCCCAAAGCCCACTTCCTTTCTGAAGGTCACTGCCTCCGAGAGACCTCCCCCGACTCCCCAACGAAAATAGCTCTAAACACTTGTCAATCTACCTCCTTGTCATGTTTTCTTTTTCTTCATAATAAGTATTGCTCTCTAAAGCTGTATAAGTGTTGTTGACTTGTTTATTGTCTGCCTCTCGTCACTGAATCCCCAGCATATTGAACAATGCTTGGTACATAGTAAGTGCTCCATAAACCTTTGTTCTATGAAAGAAAGAAGAGGTTTGGGGGTGGGGAGGGAAAGAAGAGAGGGAAGAAAGAGGGGAAGGATAGGGAGGGAAACAAAAAGCCTGAAAAAACAAGTTTTGGTTAAAGCCAGCTTAAATCACCAGCTCCTCCCTTCTGCATATTCCATCAATCATACTGATGGTAGCATAACAATTACAAAAAGAAGAGTCTGCCAGGCCTGAGTACAAGTCCCAGCTCGACCGGTGTCAGCTTTGGTTTTAGGCAAGTTACTTAATCTCCCTGAGCCACATACACCACTTTGGCAAGTTTTTATGGTGACCACATCACAACAGGGGGATTATACCATATCTGTTGTGAGGATTATATATAAAATGACATATTAAAAGTCTCTGGCATTAATTGTAAGTGCTAATCATAAGTATTCAGAAATCTGGAGTTATTTCCGCCAGTTCTTCCAGTTTTGCCATGATACATTCTCATTACCTATTTATAACCTTCAGTGTTTGCAATTTGGATTTGCTGCTTTGGGTTTTTTTTTTATTATTATTAATTGGCCACTCCATGCAGCATGAGATCTTAGTTCCCTGGCCAGGGATTGAACCTGTGCCCTGTCCAGTGGAACTGTGGAGCCTTAACCATTGGACCAGCAGGGAAGTCCCAGAACTATTTTGGGGGTTTTAGAAGGTTGGGTTTTCTTACTTAGTTCAGTTCAGTTCAGTCGCTCAGTCGTGTCCGACTCTTTGCGACCCCATGAATCGTAGCACACCAGGCTTCCCTGTCCATCACCAACTCCCGGAGTTCACTCAGACTCACGTCCATAGAGTCGGTGATGCCATCCAGCCATCTCATCCTCTGTTGTCCCCTTCTCCTCCTGCCCCCAATCCCTCCCAGCATCAGAGTCTTTTCCAATGAGTCAACTCTTCGCATGAGGTGGCCAAAGTACTGGAGTTTCAGCTTTAGCATCATTCCTTCCAAAGAAATCCCAGGGTTGATCTCCTTCAGAATGGACTGGTTGGATCTCCTTGCAGTCCAAGGGACTCTCAAGAGTCTTCTCCAACACCACAGTTCAAAAGCATCAATTCTTCGGCGCTCAGCCTTCTTCACAGTCCAACTCTCTTGTAAATTTCTGGTTTGCTGTATTGTGGTCAGAAAAGGTGGTCAGTACAATTTCAGCTTTGAAGTTATCTGGTATTTCCATCAGAGCCTAATGTTTTATCAATATTTATAAATGTTTCATTAACATCAAAAAAGGTGTGTTCTCCATTTATGAGATACAAAGTTCAATAAATATCATTCGAAGGCAAGCTCCAGGATGGAGATTTTATTGCTGCATTCCTGGTATCCAGCAAAGGGCATGGTGCACGTCATACACATTTAATAAATATTTGCTGAATGAGTGGCTAATTAATCAATCATCTTATTATCATTTAGATTCTCAATACCTTTGTACCCTTGGGTAATTTTTCTTAATCTACTACAGACTGCTGAGTTATGCCACAGTTTCTTGCTACTATTATATAGTCCTTATAGCTACATACAGCTATATATATATGTATGTTTGGTTTACCAGGGTATCTATTTTGACTTTATATATTTCAGTACAATATGATTTTGTGCCTTAAGCTTTATCATTGTTATATAACCAATGTAAATATACCCTATATCAGTATAAAATGAACACTTAACATTATCTCTACTATATGCTTTAATTTTATTATGCACTTATTATTTTGAATAATCAAAACATAATAATAAAATTCAAAATACCCAATAGGACTCTTCCCTGGTGGTCCACTGGCTAAGACTCCACACTCCCTAGCCAGGGGGTCTGGGTTCGATCCCTGGTCAGGGAACTGTATCCTGCATGCTGCAACTAAGACCCAGCACAGCCAAATAAATAATTGTTTTAAAAAAATGCAATCGTATATTTTCATAAAGGTGAAAAGCAATTTTCCTTTCCCTCTTGTCTTCCATATCTTGTTTCTCTCCTCTGAGGTAACTACTGTTAACAGAATTTTGTTGATTAGCTTAATTTGAAAGCATTAATTTTTTTCATAGAGGAGTTTAAAATATTTTCATGAATTGTTCTGATCCACATATTTGGTATAATCAGTCATCTTACTGTATGCTTTCTCTTTCTTATGCCTCTTGATACTTTATCTCCTGCTATATGGATTAAATTTTCTTTGTTTTTATCTCCTCTGGAACTTTTTAAAACATATTGCTGTTTAGTCGCTAAGTTATGTTCAACTGTTTTGCAACCCCATGGACTGTAGCCTGCCAGGCTCCTTCTTTCCATGGGATTTTCCAGGCAAGAATACTGGAGTGGGTTGCCATTTCCTTCTCCAGGGGATCTTCCCAAACAGGGGACTGAACCCATGTCTCTTGCATTGGTAGGCGGGTTCTTTACCACTGAGTCACCAGAAAGCCCAACTGGCACATTACTCTCTCATAACTCCCATTTGCTCAGTTGTCAACCAAACTTGCAAAAATCTTTTCACAAGCCAAGAGGGAGGGAAAGGGGCCTTGTGTTTCAGTATTTGTGATACACAGGGCACCCTGCAGTCTTGCTACCATAGTGTGGTCCTTGGAACAGGAGCCTCAGCATCACCCAGCCGCTTTTAAGAAATGTAGACCCTCGATCAAAAAATCTACAAACAATAAATCCTGGAGAGGGTGAGGAGAAAAGGAAGCCCTCCTGCACTGTTGGTGGGAATGTAAATTAATGAACAGTATGAGAAAGGAGAACAGTATGAGTTTCCTCAAAATACTAAAAATAGAACCACCATATGATCCAGCAATCCCACGCCTGAACATGTATCTGGAGAAAAATACGGTTCAAAAAATGCATGCACCCCAGTATTCACTAAAGCACTGTTAACAGCAGCCAGTACACAGAAGCAACCTAAACGTCCATCAGCAGAGGAATGGATAAAGACTATGTGGTGCCTATTTACAATGGACTATTACTCAGCCATAAAAAAGAGTGAAATAATGCCATTTGCAGAGACTTGGATAGACCTAGAGACTGTTACACAGAGGGAAGAAAATCAGAAAGAAAAAACAAATATATAGTATCTCTTATATGTGGAATCTATAAAAATGGCATAGATTAACTCATTTGAAAAGCAGAAATAGAGACACAGATGTAGAGAATAAACTTCTGGATACTAAGGTGGGGGGGCGTGGAGAATTGGGAGATTGGGATTGACATATATACACTACTATGTATGAAACAGATAACAATATCTGTTATCACCTAATAAGCACCTATTGTATAGCACAGGGAACTCTACTCAATGCTCTTTGGTGACCTATATAGAAAAGAAATCCAAAAAAAAGAGGGGCTATATGTATACTTATAGCTGATTCATTTTGCTGTACAGTAGAAACTAATACAACATTGTAAAGCAACCATGTGCTATGCTAAGTTTCCTCAGTCATGTCAGATTCACAACCCCATGGACTGTAGCTTGCCAGGCTCCTCTGTCTATAGGACTCTCCAGGCAAAAATACAGGGATGTGTTCAGTTCAGTTCAGTTCAGTCGCTCAGTCGTGTCCGACTCTTTGCAACCCCATGAATCGCAGCACGCCAGGCCTCCCTGTTCATCACCATCTCTCGGAGATCACTCAGACTCACATCCATCGAGTCAGTGATGCCATCCAGCCATCTCATCCTCGGTCGTCCCCTTCTCATCCTGCCCCCAATCCCTCCCAGCATCAGAGTCTTTTCCAATGAGTCAACTCTTC
>SJYT01085157.1:289232-312518 GCA_006410635.1 Cephalophus harveyi | reverse complement strand
AGACTCTGATGCTGGGAGGGATTGGGGGCAGGATGAGAAGGGGACGACTGAGGATGAGATGGCTGGATGGCATCACTGACTCGATGGATGTGAGTCTGAGTGAACTCCGGGAGATGGTGATGGACAGGGAGGCCTGGCGTGCTGCGATTCATGGGATCGCAAAGAGTCGGACACGACTGAGCGACTGAACTGAACTGAACTTTTTCTTGGATCAATCAGCTGTGGCCTAGATGACAGAATCTATGTCAGTCAGCAATTGCTGTGTTACAAAAAAATCCCACAAAGTCTTCAGTTCAGTTCAGTCAGTTCAGTTGCTCAGTTGTGTCCGACTCTTTGCAAGCCCAAGCAAATCTTTGTCCATCGAGTCAGTGATACCATCCAGTCATCTCATCCTCTGTCATCCCCTTCTCCTCCTGCTCCCAATGAACACCCAGGACTGATCTCCTTTAGAATAGACTGGTTGGATCTCCCTGCAGTCCAAGGGACTCTCAAGAGTCTTCTCCAACACCACAGTTCAAAAACATCAATTCTTTGGTGCTCAGCTTTCTTCATAGTCCAACTCTCACATCCAAACATGACCCCTGGAAAAATCATAGCCTTGACTAGACGGACCTTTGTTGGCAAAGTAATGTCTCTGCTTTTTAATATACTGTCTAGGCTGATCATAACTTTCCATCCAAGGAGTAAGTGTCTTTTAAGTTCATGGCTGCAATCACCATCTGCATTGATTTTGGAGCCCAAAAAATAAAGTCTGACACTGTTTCCACTGTATTAGTAGCCTACAAATATAAGCATTTATTTTACTCATTCATGTATGGATGCACTGGAGGTCAGCTGACGTAGGCTGGGATCTGTTCAGGGCTTTTTCTTTGAATGTTACACCCTCCTTTGACCAGTGGAGGTCCTTCTAAAGGGAGAATCCACAGCTAGGGCTTAATGAATTCTGAGTCAAAAAAGACTCTTTAGGGAATTCCAGTGGTTAGGACTCCAAACTTTCATTGCCAAGGGCCCAGGTTCAATCCTTGGTCAGGAAACTAAGATCTAGCAGGTTGCACAATATCCCCTCACCCCTAAAATCTACAGAGTCAGTGTAATCTCTATGAAATTGCCAATGGCACTTTTCACAGAACTAGAACAAACAAATCTTAAAATTTCTATGTAGGGGCAAAAGACCCTGAATAGCCAAAGTAATCTTGAGAAAGAAAAATGAAGAAGGAAGAATCAGGCTCCCTGACTTTAGACTTTGCAACAAAGCTACAGTCATCAAAACACTATGGTACTGACACAAAAATGGGAATATAGATCAATGGAACAGGATAGAAAGCCTAGAAATAAACCCATACATCTATGGTCAATTAATCTATGACTAAGCAGGAAAGATTGTACAATGGAGGAAAGACAGTCTCTTCAGTAAATGCTGCTGGGAAAATTGGACAGCTCCATGTAAAAAAAATGAAATTAGAACATTCGTTAGCACCACACACAAAAATAAAACTTAAAATGGATTAAAGACCTAAATATAAGATGGAATATGTAAAACTCTTAGAGGAAAACACAGGCAGAACACTCTGACATAAATTACAGCAGTAACTTTTCCAAACCATCTCCTAGAGTAATGGAAATAAAAATAAAAATTAATAAACGGGACCTAATTAAACTCAAAAGCTTTTGCACAGCACAGGAAACCACAAACAAAACAAAAAGACAACCCACAGAATGGGGGAAAAAAATTGCAAACAACGCAACCAACAAGAGTCTAATTTCCAAAATTTATGAACAGCTCATGTGGCTAAATATCAAAAAACAAACAGCCCAATCAAAAAATGGGCAGAAGACCTAAACAGTCATTTCCCCAAAGAAGACATACAGACAGCCCAGAGGCACATGAAAAGATGCTCAACATCATTATCATTAGAGAAATGCAAATCAAAACTACAATGAGGTATATATCACCTCATACAAGTAAGAATGGCCATCATCAAAAAATCTACAAATAGGACTTCCCTGGCAGTCCAGTGGTTAAGACTCTATACCTTCACTGCAAGGGGCATGGGCTTGATCCCTGGAATGAGAACTAAAATCCCTCAAGTCTGGAGAAGGAAATGGCAATCCACTCCATTACTCTTGCCTGGAGAATCCCTTGGACAGAAGAGGCTGGTGGGCTACAGTTCATGGAGTCGCTGAGTCAGACACGACTGAGCAACTGACACACACACAAAATTGAGCAGATACTTGATGGCTCAAGTGTATACTTTATCTACTCTCCCATTTCCTGCAGGAAGCAGGATGGGGCAGGCAGGACCTGGGAGGCAGGATGGCTCGCCCCCACTCCTTCCATCCCTCCTGGAAGTCTTCAGCCCTCAGTGCCCGCAACAGCTGGCCTTGGGCAAATGAAAGACTAAGTTGTTTACAGGCAAAAAAAAAAAAAAATCCCACAAGTCGAGGAATAGGGGAGGGGAGGAGATTTAGTTTCTCCATCTCTTCACTGTTCTTTCCTCTGGATTTTCTTCACTCTTCAGCAGGCAGGCAACAATGTGCCACCAGCGACTCCATCAGCACAACCACATCAAGAATTCTTTGACCTCAGATCTCCAAAAAGAAGAACCAGAAATAGATTCCCATGGGACTGGCCTAGATCAAGGGGCCATCGCCAAATCAAACAACAGAGACCAGGGGGATGGAGGCTTTAAAAAATGAGACTTCAGTGGAGAGCCCACCTGAGAGACACAGGTGATGGCTTCGACAGGAGGAGGGTTTGATAAACAGACACTGACAAGAAGACTCTACACATGGACATCACCAGATGGTCAATACCAAAATCAGATTGATTATATTCTTTTCAGTCAATAATAGAGAAGCTCTATTCAGTCAGCAAAAATAAGACTGGGAGTGGATCATGAACTCTTTATTGCAAAATTCAGACTTAAATTGAAGAAAGTAGGGAAAACCACTAGACCATTCAGTTCGGTTCAGTTCAGTCGCTCAGTCATGTCTGACTCTTTGCGACCCCATCGACTGCGGCACGCCAGGCCTCCCTGTCCATCACCAACTTCTGGAGTTTACCCAAACTCATGTCTATTGAGTCAGAGATAGCATCCAACCGTCTCATCTTTTGTCATCCCCTTCTCCTCCTGCCTTCAATCTTTCCCAGCATCAGGGTCTTTTCCAATGAGTCAGCTCTTCGCATCAGGTGGTGAAAGTATTGGAGTCTCAGCTTCAACATCAGTCCTTCCAATGAACATTCAGGACTGATTTCCTTTAGGATGGACTGATTGGATCTCCTTGCAGTTCAAGGGACTCAAGAGTCTTCTCCAACACCACAGTTCAAAAGCATCAATTCTTCGGCGCTCAGCTTTCTTTATAGTCCAACTCTCACATCCATACATGACTACTGGTAAAACCATAGCCTTGACTAGATGGACCTTTGATGGCAAAGTAATGTCTCTGCTTTCTAATATGCTGTCTCGATTGGTCATAACTTTTCTTCTAAGGAGTAAGCATTTTTTTATTTCATGGCTGCAGTCATCATCTGCAGTGATTTTGGAGTCCAGAAAATAAAATCTCTCACTATTTCCACTGCTTCTCCATCTATTTGCCATGAAGTGATGGGACCAGATGCCATGATTTTTGTTTTCTGAATGTTTTCTGAGTGAAAAAGCTTTAAGTCAACTTTTTTACTCTCCTCTTTCACTTTCATCAAGAGGCTCTTTAGTTCTTCTTCACTTTCTGCCATAAGGGTGGTGTCATCTGCATATCTGAGGTTACTGCTATTTCTCCTAGCAATCTTGATTCCAGCTTGTGCTTCATCCAGCCCAGCATTTCTTATGATGTACTCTGCATATAAGTTAAATAAGCAGGGTGACAATATACAGCCTCCTTTTCCTATTTGGAACCAGTCTGTTGTTCCATGTCCAGTTCTAACTGTTGCTCCTTAACCTGCATACAGATTTCTCAAGAGGCAGGTCAGGTGGTCTGGTATTCCCATCTCTTGAAGAATTTTCCACAGTTCATTGTGATCCACACAGTCAAAGGCTTTGGCATAGTCAATAAAGCAGAAATAGATGTTTTTCTGGAACTCTCTTGCTTTTTTGATGATCCAGTGGGTGTTGGCAATTTGATCTCTGGTTCCTCTGCCTTTTCTAAAACCAGCTTGAACATCTGGAAGTTCACGGTTCACATACTATTGAAGCTTGGCTTGGAGAATTTTGAGCATGACTTTGCTAGTATGTGAGATGAGTGCAATTGTGTGGTAGTTTGAGCATTCTTTGGCAATGGACAATGCCAAAGAATGCCAAAGACCATTCAGGTATGACCTAAATCAAATCCCTCACAATTATACTGTGGAAGTGACAAATAGATTCAAGGGATTAGATCTGATAGACAGAGTCCCTGAAGAACTATGGACAAAGGTTTGTGACATTGTACTGGAGGAGTGTTCAAGACCATTCCCAAGAAAAAGAAATACAAAAAGGCAAAATGGTTGTCTGAGGAGGGCTTACAAATAGCTGAGAAAAGAAGAGAAGTTAAAGGCAAAGGAGAAAAGGAAAGATATACTCATTTGAATGCAGAGTTCCAATCATTAGCTAGGATAGATAAGAAAGACTTCCTCAGTGATTAAGGCAAAGAAACAGGAAAATAATAGAATGTTTTGTTTGGGAAAGACTAGAGATCTCGTCAAGAAAATTAGAGATACCAAGGAAATATTTCATGCAAAGAGGGGCAATAAAGGATAGAAACTGTATGGACCTAACAGAAGCAGAAGATATTAAGAAGAGGTGGCAGGAATACACAGAAGAACTATACAAAAAAGATCTTCATGACCCAGATAATCATGATGGTGTCATCACTCACCTAGAGCCAGACATCCTGGAATGTGAAGTCAAGTGGGCCTTAGGAAGCATCACTATGAACAAAGCTAGTGGAGGTCATGGAATTCCAATTGAGCTATTTCAAATCCTCAAAGATGATGCTGTTTTTGTGCTGCACTCAATATGCCAGCAAATTTGGAAAACTCAGCAGTGGCCACAGGACTGGAAAAGGTCAGTTTTCATTCCAATCCCAAAGAAAGGCAATGCCAAAGAAAGTTCAAACTACCACACAATTGCACTCATCTCACATTGGGGGGGCTCCAAAATCACTGCAGATGGTGACCGCAGCCATGAAATTAAAAGACGCTTGCTCCTTGGAAGAAAACCTATGACCAACCTAGACAGCATATTAAAAAGCAGAGACATTACTTTGCCAACAAAGTTCCATCTAGTCAAAGCTATGGTTTTTCCAGTAGTCAGGTACAGATGTGAGAGTTGGACTATAATGAAAGCTGAGTGCCAAAGAATTGATGCTTTTGAACTGTGGTGTTGGAGAAGACTCTTGAGAGTCCCTTGGACTGCAAGGAGATCAGACCAGTCAATCCTAAAGCAATCAGTCCTGAATGTTCATTGGAAGGACTGATGCTGAAGCTGAAGCTGATACTTTGGCCACTTGATGTGGAGAACTGACTTACTGGAAAATACTCTGATGCTGGGAAAGATTGAAGCCAGGAGGAGAAGGGGACGACAAAAGATGAGATGGTTGGATGGCATCACTGACTCAGTGGACATGAGTTTGAGCAAGCTCCAGGGGTTTGTGATGGACAGGGAGGCCTGGCGTGCTGCAGTCCATGGGGTCACAGAGTCAGACACGACTGAGGAACTGAAGTGAACTGACAAGAAGAAACAGAAAAAACACCACCATCTTCTTGGTTTCTTTCCAGGAGGAAGCTTCTCTGTGGGGCTAAGAAGCAATGAGGCTACCACACATTGGCTCAGTGTGTTCTTTGTTACAAAATGCTTCTCACCCTCACCCCCTTTTTTTTTTGGCTGCACCACATGGCATGCAGGATCATAGTTCCCCAACCAGGGACTGAACCCGAGCCCCTGGCAGTGAGAGTGCAGAGTCCTAACCACTGGACCACCAGGGAATTCCCTATTTAATCCTCACCACCAGCCCAAGAGCCCAGGAGCATCACTATGCCCTTTATACAGACAAGGCAACTGAGATTTAGAGACATTAAGGGGCTTGGGTAAGTCACAAAGCAGGTAAGGAGCTGACAGAGGGGCTGTGGAGAGGTGTGTGCAGAAGAGGAAGAACACACCGACTCCATGCAACTTCCTCTGTGGGTCAGCCTCCCCCAGCTAATCCACCACATCCTCCCCTTGGCCTGCGTCTCTGCAGCAGCCCCACGTCTCCTGCCCCTGTCCTTTATCATCAGCTGCTGCCAGCTTCGCCACACCTCCTCTCCGACCTTTGCTCCTGGCTTGTTTTTTCCTCTGGACTCGGGAACCTTGGGTTCACTTTCACTCACCGCCTGTCCTTTCCGAGAGCCTCACCATGTGCACCGGCAAGTGTGCCCGCTTCGTGGGGCTGTCTCTCATCCCCCTCTCCCTGGCCTGCATCGTAGCCAACGCCCTCCTGCTGGTGCCCAATGGGCAGACCACCTGGACCAAGGACCACCTCAGCTTGCAAGTCTGGCTCATGGCTGGCTTTGTTGGCGGGGGCCTGATGGTGAGAGGACTGGCTGGGGCGCATGGGCCATGGGAAGGGGCACCACTTGCTGGAGTCCTGACCAGGAGCAGGAGGGAGTGGATGGAAAGGATGGTGGTGGCTTGGTGGGGACTGGGAGCCCGCCCAGCCTGCCCCCAAATGCTAAGCACTGCATAGGGTTGCTGCTCAGCCCCTGGGTCCTGAGCTGAACATCTGAGCGGAACGAGAAGGAAGGAGCCTCACTGCTCTCAACTGTTCCCTCCTGGGTAGGGAGTTTGTCCTCCCAGCCCTTCCCCATCCCCACTGCTGAGCAGATGCTGGGAACACCTCATGACAAGGGTTGAGACAGAAGGAACAGCTGGTTCCCTGGGAGGTTATCGGGTTTTAAGATAATAATGGGCTCAGTGTGTGTGTGTTGCGGGGGGAGGTAGTTTACAGTGATAGTCTGGAGCCAGGTAGCGATGTCGCAGATCAGTCATTCTACCTATCAGCTCAGTGTCACCTCCTCCACCTCCCTGTCCAACATTTCTGGATGCCCACCACGCACTGGGCACTAACGATAAACTCAGAACCTAGGTCAGTGTGGTGGAGGAGGGGTCCCCGTTGCTTTCTGAAGACCAGGGCCTGTCAGGAGAAGTGGGGGAAGGGGAGACACAGATTTCCCGGACTTCTTAACCCCTATTTGCCAACCCCTCCCTGTGTAGGGGAACTTTTTAGTTTGTGCTCTGCATGGCATGTGGGATCTTAGTTCCCTGACCAGGGATTGAACCCATGCTGCTTGTACTGGAAGCACAGTCTTAACCACTGGACCACTGGGGACGTTCCAAGGGGAGCTTTTTGGACTGTCAAGTGAGTTTAACATCTTTATGGCCTGAAGGCAAAAGATTTATCCCCCGGCACTGTTCCCCACTTCTCAGGAGGGCTGACTGATGAAATTCTCTAGGGGAATGCTTCATCTTTGTTTCTTTTGCTGACCACAGCTCTGTTCGCTAAATGGGGAACGAACTGAGCTATTCTTTTACACAACAATCTCCTCTTACCAGGGCTTCCCTGGTGGCACAGATGATAAAGAATCCGTCCGAAATGAGGGAGACCTGGGTTGGGAATATCCCCTGGAGAAGAGCCTGGCAACCCACTCCAGTATTCTTGCCTGGAGAACTCCCATGGACAGAGGAGTGTGGCGGGCTGCAACCCATGGGGTCACAGAGAGTCAGACGTGACTGAGCAACTAAGCACCCCTCTCACCCCCCGCCTCAGGGCTTTTCTCCTACTCTCCCTCTCGTGTGGATTTATGGCAGCTGGACTCCACTCCATACCTCTGACCTCAACCCTCTTCAAGACACCACACTCTTCCCAGCCCTACTCACTCACTCTCTGTCATATCACACTCCTTTGCCAGCCCAAACCAACACCACCTCCCCACAATCTCACCAGCCTGCTTCTGGGAAGCAGGTGAGATCAGCGATGGGCAGAGGCCAGAGCATCTACACCCCCGAAAAAGCACAGTGAGGAATTTGAATTTTATTATAAGTGCACAGCAAACTACTGAAGGACTTTTTAGTTTTTTAAAAGTCATACAGACAACTTCCCAGATCCTTAATATACAGTTCGGTGAATTTTTATAGAGGGGACACACTTATGTTCTGGATACTTGGATCAAGATCTGGGTCATTACAAGAATCTCAGACAGGCCTTCTACCAGGCCCTACTCCACACTGCCAAGGGCCCCACTATCCTGACTTCTACCCCAGAGGTTAGATTTGTCTGTTTAGCACTTTATATAAATGGAATCCTACACTATGGACACTTTTGTTCTGACTTCTTCAGATCAAAATTACATACGTTTGTGAGTTTCATCCATATTAGTATACAATGCTGTAGTTTATTATTTGTTATGCATTCCATTGTGTAAATATTACCACAATTTATTTAAACATTCTACTGTTGATGGATATTTGGATAGTTTCAAACTTGGATTTATTCCAAATAATGTTCTCTAAACATTCCTATAAATGTCTTTAGGTGAATGTATGTTTGCATGTCTATTGGATAGATACCTACAGAGTAAAACTGCTGAGTCTTAAGGTATGCAAATATTCAGTGCTAATAGATATCATCAAAGAGTTCTCTGAAGTACTTATAACAATTGTATTCCCATCAGTAAAGTATGAGAGTTCTAATTGCTCCATATCCTGTTGGATATGGCAGGCTGCTGGGTGGACAGTGGACAGTAGGAGGTCAGCAGTGGCTGCAGGAAGACCAACTGAGGTTACTACAGTTGTCCAAGAGAGATAACAGTGGCGTCGACAAGTCCAGTGGCCACGGAGATGGAGAAAAGTAAACAGACCCAAGCTATAAACTCAGTGCTTCCTCCAGCTTCTTCAATTACCTCTTTTCATTGAGACAAAGAAAGAGCAGAGAGTGAGATAGAGGAGCTCAGAGAAAAAAAGGAAACAAACACTTTGGCTAAAAAAGCAAAAATTAGGGACTTCCCTGGTGGTCCAGTGACTAAGACTCTGTGTTCTCAATGCATGGGGTCCCGGTTCAATCTCCAGTAGGGAACTAGATCCCATATGCAACAACTAAAGAGTTCACATGCTGCAGCTAAAAGATCCTACATGCTGCAACTAAGACCTGGCGTGCATGCCATCACTCAGTCATGTCCGACTGTTCGTGACCCTATGGACTATAGCCCACCAGGCTCCTCTGTTCATGGGGTTCTCCAGGCAAGAAAACTGGAATGGGTTGCCAGGTCCTCCTCCAGGGGATCTTCCAGACTCAGGGGTTAAACCCATGTCTCTTATAGTCTCCTGAATTGACAGGCAGGTTCTTTACCACTACCGCCACCTGGGAAGCCTAAGACTTGGCACAGCCAAATAAACTTTTAAAAAAATCACAAACAAGGAAGTCATTTGAAGTTGATAAATCCAAAAGATAAATCCAGGTGTCTCTGTGTCCAAGAGCCTCTGAGTAAGTGATATAACCAGACAGGCTAAGCAAGGGGGCCACCTCTGGCCCCAGACCTGCCATGAGACAAGGAAGAGGGAAGAGCGTCTAGAGGAAAGTTCACTGAACTCTGCAGGTGTTTCTGTAAGGTTGCTGTGAATGATATAATGGAACTAAAGCTCTCAGCTTCTCCCTTGGAGAGGACCCAAATGTTGCCTAATTGGTGTGAGACAGACAAGGAAGACAGGGAGGCAAAGATCCAGACAGCTGCAGAATTATAGAGATGGGAGATAAGCAAAGAACCTTGCTGGGTGCAACAAAGCTAAGGCTGAATCCAAAGGGAGGGTGCCTCAGACACCTTCATAGAGTTCAATCTTGACAGGCGACTCTTTGAGGAGACTCTAAGGGATTGGATCAGGGAAAAGATCAATTGAAAGTGAAGTTTAATCTGGTGGTAGCAGGACTTCCCTGGTGGTCCAGTGGCTAAGACTTTGCACTCCCAATGCAGGGGAACTGGGTTTGATCCCTGATGGGATCAAGCTGAAACTAAAGATTCTGCATGCCTCAGCAAAGATCAAAGATCCATTTGCTGAAACTAATACCCATTGCAGTAAAAAAAAAAAAAAATCTGGTAATAGCAATGTAGGATTGCGTATGGGCACAGGGCAAGAGACATGGAAACCCAATAGGGAGAATGAGCACATCCTTCTTATGGGAGGTGACTGGGGACTGACTGGGTGGAAGAAAGGACTGATTCAAGAGCTACTGAAGGACTTGAGGTCTGGCTCGGTATGGAGGATTCAAGTTTTCAGGACTGACTGACCTGGAGGTTATTTCCACTGATGGAGACAAGAAAGCCAAAGGGAGATGAATTTTGGGGGGAATAAACTGTGAAGTCAGTATGAGGTTGGATGAACTTGAGTTAAAACCAAGACATACAAATGAACAGACCCTTCGGGCAGTCAGATCTGAATTTGAAGGGATTGATTTAGGAGACAACTATTGTTAGAAGCAGCAGCTGACACCCTGGGAGGGGGTGGGCTCTCCGTGGATGACCACAGGAGAAAGACAGACAGGATCAGGGTTGTATCTTGAAGATTCCCATCCTTCCCATCAGAGTCTTCACTTACATACTCCTCCACCCTCCATCATAATCCCAGTTCACCAGACACTCCAACACCACTATTCCTTCCTGCTGCCGAGGGACTTTATACTTATTGACCATTTATTCTGAGTTAGTCTTCACATCAAGTCAACCTGTTATTTCATTAAATCCTGACAACAGCCATGGGAGGTAAGCAGACCCATTTTACAGAGGACAAAACTGAGATCCAGAGAGATGAATCAATTCATGGAGTGTGAAATGAGCACAAGTTTGGCATTAAACCCAGGCTTTCAGATTCCCATTCACTTGGGCACCTACTATATACTGAGATTTATGGGGGGATATAAGGATATTGGGGCCCTACCCTCCTGGAGGCTACAATCTGGACAGAGATAAGTAGGCACATAAATACAGATAAACTTAAAGCAGAGCCCCACAGAGTTGCAGGAAAAGTAAAGATAAGGTCTCCTTATAGTTCAAAGGGCTGAAGGCATCACAGGAAGTTTCCAGGAGGAGGTAAGCATTGATGCAAGATGGGGACCTGCTGGCCTTGCTATTATATCGACTCTCCTCCAACAGGTACTTTGTCCGGGAATTTCCGCCGTCCGGGCCGGGGGCAAAGGCTGTTGCGGTGCAGGCTGCTGTGGAAATCGCTGCAGGGTAAGATTCAAATTAAGACAGGGCTCAAAGGACTTTCTTGGTGGTCTAGTGGTAAAGACTCTGTGCTCCTAACACAGGGAGCCCAGGTTTGATCCCTGGTGGGGGGAAATAAGATCCCACATGCCATAGAACGCAACTTTAAAAAATTAATACATTTTTAAAATAATAATAATATAGGATTCAGCTTCGGTCTTTGAACCGGTTTTCGAAGAACCACATCTAAAGCCATGGTCCCTCTACTGAATTCCCAGCTTCATGAGCACCTCTGCAGAGTCCTATGCTCCATCTCACCCCTCCCTCGCACCTACAAATATTAGGCTTCAGTGGGCCTGACCAGAGGGGACTTACAACCCCCTTGAAACTCCATGGCCACCGGCTCTCAGGATTAAGCAGAACTCCAGCCCCGGGGTTTGACGGGAAGTGTATTTTTAACGACACTGGAAAAGATGGGGGGCACGGGGCCAGGCGCGGTTTGCCCAGGAGTAGGTAGGGGGCGGCCCAACACACCTCTCCTTGCGCTGTGCCTGTAGATGCTGCGCTCAGTCTTCTGCTCAGCTATCGGGTTGCTTGGCGCCATCTACTGCCTCTCGGTCTCAGGAACCGGGCTCCGAAATGGACCACAGTGCTTAATGAACGGCTCCTGGGATTACCACTTCCAAGACACCGCGTAAGGCTTAGCCTGTATTCGCGGCCCTGCCCCATTCTCTGTCTCTGCCCACCTGCCTTTCCCACGTGGACCAAGGAACCTAGGCCGGACTCGGCTTTGAGACAGCTTCCTCCACGTGGGCCAAACGAGCTCTGTGCATATCCCCCTCGGCGCCTGCGCGGGGCCGGAAGCCCCAGGTTGGGGGGGGGGGGGGGGGGGGCGCGCTCCGCGTGACCTCCTGCTCTCGCGTGACCCTGCCCCACCCGCAGAGGCTCTTACCTGCTCAACCGCACGCAATGGAACTTGTGCGTGGAGCCGCCCAATGTGGTCCTCTGGAACGTGACGCTCTTCTCGCTGCTGGTGGCCGCATCGTGCCTGGAGATCTTGCTCTGTGGGGTGCAGATGGTGAACGCGTCCATTGGTGTTCTCTGTGGCGATTGCAGGAAGAAGCAGGTGGGACGGTGTGGGATGGAGCTGGCAAGGAAACCTATTTGCTCCCTGGCTGTGTCCTGTACTCACTTTATCTTTTCTGCAGGGCTCCTCTCAGTGAGGCTCCATCCACCTGGTCCGTCGCTCCTGGATACCCACCTGGCCCGCCCCTACCCTGGAATAAACTAGAGTGTTTAGAGTTCTCTTCCGCGTCTCAGACTGTGCCCTTATACAAAAAGTGTCGGAAGGCCTCCAGGTACACTGTTGCTTGGGGCTCTTACACCTTGCTTGCTATTTTCTTAATAAATAGCTACTGAGCTGTTGGTGCGCTGAAAGTACTGTATAAACAAGACAGGCAAGTTCTGTGCTCTTAAAGAATTTAACACTCCAGGGGTTAGAAGATGGACAGTTTTTAAAAGAGGCAGTAGATTATTTCAGTTGGTGATAGCACTTTTTAAAAACATGGAGGTAATGGGGGTAGATACTGACTGACGCATGGCCTTTTTCATAAGACAAAGTCCAAGAAAGAAAAATTGGACCTGAAATCTGGTGGATGGGCTCATCATCTGGACTGTTGGGAGAGTCCAGGCAGAGAGGGCAGCAAGGACAAGGACACTTCATAGGACTCAATGTACAGAAAAGCCACTGTTTGAGTTCTGTAGGGGGAAGAAAAGGAAACATATGGAAAAGATGAGCTTCCCAGGTGGCTCAGTGGTAAAGAATCCGCCTGCCAAAGCAGGAGATGAGGGTCTATCCCTGGTTTGGGAAGATCTCCTGGAGGAGGAAATAGCAACCCACTCCAGTATTCTTGCCTGGGAAATCCCCTGGACAGAGGAGCCTGGCAGGCTACAGCCCATGGGGTCATAGAGTCGGACTCCACTGAGTAACTGAGCAGGCATGCATGGAAAAGACATGTTAGTCTCCTAAATTCTAGATAATGAAGCCTTAAGACAATATAGCATTGTCACCTAATTTGGTAGAAGTTTCTTAATCTGGGGTTACTGGTGGTTCAGAAAGGAAACAACCTGGGCTCTTAATGGGGATGACGTGTTTGCAGAGGCTGTCAGAAAAGCAAGGACTTCTTCAACCTGTAAGCAAAATCTCTTTCAGTGCGTTTTTTTTTTTTTTCCTGAACTATGGGGTCGGTAACTTTCAGTAGCTTGCCCTAGACTTCTGAGTTTGCTTAGTCGCTCATTCGTGTCTGGCTCTTTGCAACCCTATGGACTGTAGCCCACCAGGCTCCTCTGTCCATGGGAATTCTCCAAGTAGGTATACTGGAGTGGGTTGCCATGCCCTCTTCCAGGGCATCTTCCCAACCCAGGGATGGAACCCAGGTCTCCCACCTTGCAGGCGGATTCTTTACTGTCTGAGCCAGCAGGGAAGCCCAGACTTCTGAGACCAAACCCTAATTGGGCCTGGCCCAATGCCAGGTTAAGAGGAACACGGGGCGACGCAGTTTCCCATCCCTAAAACAAGCCAGACCAAAGCCAAGACAGAGAAGTTTTAATAGCGGAGGTGGGATGAGGCTTGGGGCTGGGAGAGGACGGTGATGGTATCAATTGCGGCAGCAGAAAAAGCGCGCGTCGTTGATGGCGGTGTCGTCGCGGAGGCCTTGAGGCTGCTGGATCTTGGTTTGCAAGCCGCATACGCCTTTAGGACAAAGCTCACTCCAGTCTCCGAAGTCTCCCCAGGTCAGGCCCGGCCCCTGCAGCTCCGTGCCGTCGGAGCAGAGGAAGCGCACGTTGTTCGCAGCTGTGTTGTCCCCAAAGGTCACGGGTGCCTCCACGCGAAGCGAGAAAGCCACCAGGAAGCCTCCGACGGGACACCACAGCGGCTCACTCCACCATCCCCACCTGCCGGGGAAGGGAAGACGCACTGGCTCCGCGGCGCTCCCTACCCATCTCCAGCCCGACCCAGGCCTCGGGGGCTTCCCCGCCAGGTGCTCAGTCACCTGACCTCCACAGAGATGCGGGCGGGAGGTGTGGAGTGGGAGGGGGCGGTCTTCCACCCGCTTCTCATTTCTAAACCTCCTGGAGGAACGCGCCCGTCGGGAGGGGAGGGGATGTGTGTAACTGAGGGTAAGGGGCATACCCCGACCCTAGGGGATCCTCGGCCCCTGCCCCCCACCTTCCAGACTGGGACTCCACCACGTGCGCGTTGAGATCCGCTTGCCCGCGCGCGCAGTGCAGCCGGATCCCATTCAGGGCCGTGTCGTCGTCAGGAATGCCTTGTGGGGGCTCCACCTGGGCGACCGACGACGAGTCAGAAGACTGCCACCCTTGGCTCCGGGGTCCCCTCTGAGACCGAGGCATGAGTCCCTACCTTGAGGGAGAACCCGCTGGCGAAGAATCCGTCAGGACACATCTCAGGCCAGGCCCAGTCCCCCCAGGGGCCCCCGTTGGTCACCTCGATGACCGACATGTAGCCATCTGCTCCTGAGTACCCCAAGCAAGTGGCTTGCAGCAGCAGCAGCAGCGGCAGCTTGGCTCCTGCTTCTAGCTCCATCCCGCACCTCCGTGAGCCCAGGCTCCTTAGCAGGTTTAAAAGCAACCTTTGCTTTTAAGAGGGCTCAGATTGCGGAAGGGCCACCCGGATTAAGTGAAATTCAAAACTAATCCGGTCCAGTCGGGAAGCCTACAGACTTGACTCTCAGCCCAGCACCAGGGGAGGAGGGGCAGCAAGAACCCACGAGTTTGAAAAACTACCCACTTACACAACGTTAACAAACTTTAAACCAAGAATCATGGTTCGCGTTTTGCAGGCATATTTTATTTAAACCACAAAACAATTTTAGACGGTGGAAATTACCCTTCCTATTCTGCAGATGAGGGAACTGGGGCTGCAAAATGGCAAACAATTTGCCTAAGGTCACAGGCAGCAAACTGGGGAACGTTCCAGCATTGGGAAATGGGGGACCCAAGGCTAGGGATGGAAGTGATGGTTCCAGAATCCCAGGGGACAGCGACCCCAAGGACCTCCAGGATGTGAGACAGCGTCAGAATGAGACAGGGTAAGAAAGAATCCATGGACTATGGGAGCTAGGAAGCATCGTGTGAGTGGTTGGAGTCCTGACTCCTTCAGAATCTGGGACACCTCTCTCTCTCAAAAGAAACTGTACACAGAGACAGGGAAGAAGTCTAATAAGTTTATGGATGGATGACTGAGGACAGGAGATGCCATTTATTCCATTTCTTCCCGTATCCTTTCCCTCAATGTTTTCCCGCTTATGACCACCAGGGGGACTCCTAATTGGAAAAAACAAAACAACAACAACAAAATGCTCAGGTTTGCTGTGGGGAGTAATGAAAAATGAAAGAAAGTGAAGTCACTCAGTTGTGTCCGACTCTTTGGGATCCCATAGACTGTCGCCTACTAGGCTCCTCCGTCCATGGGATTTTCCAGGCAAAAGTACTGGAGTGGTTTGCCATTTCCTTTTCCAGGGTATCTTCCTGACCCAGGGACTGAACCCAGGTCTCCTGCATCCCAGGCAGAGGCTTTACAGTCTAAGCCACCAATGGGGAGTAGTACCAACCCTCATTGGCCTGCCCCTCACGCACATTCCTGTGCTTTATTCAATACATACTTATTTAGAAACAATGTGTTGTATCTCAGGTGATATTCTAAATGCTGTAAATAGAGTAGCAAACATGAAAAAGCCCATCTTCATCAGAGCTCACATCCCAGCTGGAGAGACAGATGATAAATTCTTCAATGCACCTTGAGCTCTGTAAAGGCACATTTCTATTCCTGGGGCCTAGTACAGGGCCTGGCATGTGGAGGTATTTATAAAGGTTGGTTTGACTGAGGAATCATTTTGGAGGTTTAAAGAATTAAAGGTAAAAGGAGACAGCTTAAAGTATATAATTGAGACATCAGGCTTCCAGTTCAAGACAAGGTCCCCTGAGGATAGGGTGGGGCTTCCCAGGTGATGCTAGTGGTAAAGAACCTGCCTGTCAATGCAGAAGACATAAGAAATGCAGTTTCGATCTGGGGGTTGGGAAGATCCCTGGAGGAGGGCCTGGCAACCCACTCCAGTATTCTTGCCTGGAGAATCCCCATGGACAGAGGAGCCTGGTGAGCTACAGTCCATCATGTCACAAAGAGTCGGACAGGACTGAAGTGACTTAGCACACATGCATGAGGATAGGATAATTTAGAAGTGGGTGTTCCCTGGGTTCCAGGTGCCCCATGCTTGAACTTTAAAAGTAAGATTTATGGAGCAATTGTGGTAAGCTTTTCCATTTACAGTGTTTGCACATGTGATATCATTTAATCCTCACAGGAGGCCTTGCAAAAGAACCTATTATTATCCTCAATTTACAGTGGAGGAACTCAAGCCCCAGAGTCAGCCTAAGGCCCACCATTGTTCCTTGCGGGACCTGCTTCTGACCTCAGCCTCTCTTCACAGTACCCAGGCTGCCTCTTACTACCACCCAGCCTTCCTCATTCCAGCCCCTCACCCCTCGGATGCTGCCCTCTGGGGCAAAGGGCACAGGGGAAGGGGCCATGGTAGGTTAATCATTAACTCTTCGCACCTCAGGCACTGCGGCTTCTATCCCCTCCTGGAGGCGGAGGGACAAAGCCGGGTTAGCAGCTGGCAAGGGGGTGGTGGTCCCTGCCGCAGCCATGGGGGTCGCACTGCCGGAGCAGATCCCGCGGCGGTGGCTGCACAGCGCAATTCCTCTTGCTGTCTTCGCGCTACTGCTTGTTTATCTCTGGGCTCGGAACCTTCGTGAGTAGCCCGTTCTCTCACCTGCTCTGGGAGGAACCGGGGAATCCAGGCCCTGGGGACCTAAGGCCTCACCTCAGGCCCTCACCGCTCTGTCCCGCCTCCCCCTCTCAGGCTGCGGATCTGGGACGCAGTCCTGCATTGCAGAGGGGCCGCCGCCTTTCCAGGTACGCTACCGGCAGGGCTGGAACTGGGAGCTCCTGGCGGGGTCCTGAGCAGGGGGAAGTGGACCAGTCTGAGGATCTGATGAAGGGCAGGCCCTCCTCCTACTCTCCCCTCTCCTGTCAGAAGTTAGTCCAGCCAGAGGAACACCAGCTAGATCTAAGGAATAATTTCTTCAGAGCCCAACTGGGCTGCTTGGCGAGCCCAGCAAGCTAGGGGTTCCGCTCCCATCTCAATGCCCTCAAATCTAACCTGCAGGTCCAGCAACAGTCGGGACCCCTGGAGGGCCCGGAATGGGAAGAGCCTCAGTGTCTGGGCCCCCAGGGGATGCTGGGCCATATGATGAGGTCGTTCCGCGCCAGTCTGAACCCGGAAGGGGACGTGGAATTGTCACAGTACCTGGCAGGATGGAGGGAGCTAGTCAGGTGAGTGAGCTCTCTCCTCCCATCCAGTCCCCGCCTCTTGGTGGCTCCATCGCCCTCTCGCAAACCTTCCTACCCTTCCCACTATCACACACACACACAGGTTCCTAGCTCCCCTCGGCTCCATCTTCGCCTTCGCCACAAGCGAGGCCTCCGCCAAAGTGACAGCCCTCGAAGCTCTGGTGCACGGCCCACAAGCCGAGCACTACACGTCCCTGGGGACGATGGTGGCGTGGGAGCGGCCCGAGATCGCTCCACCGCCCTCGGCCAAGGCTTCGGGCTCGGTAACGATGCTCCTGCTGCACCGTGGGCTACGCTGGTCCCAGCTCTGCCTCCACCGGGTGGCGACCGGGAGGCTCGGAGGCCCGGACGCCGGCGTTCAGTGCAGCGATGCTTATGGTACGGCCCTGGCCCCGCATCACTCCTGGCTCGTCCGTCAGGCTGCCCACCTCGCATTCCTCGCTTTCCCGAGTCGCGGCCGCTTACTCCAGCTGATGTGTCCCGGAGCCAGAGAGACGGAGGCGAGGGCCGCGCTGGCCCGGGCCGCGGGCACCATGGAGGACGTCTACAACCGTACCCAGGGCTTATTGGCTGAGCGCGGCTTGCTCGAGCTGGCTGGCGGAAGGAAGGGAGCACACCCGAGGAGGCGTCGGTACAGCTGGGGTTGAGCCCTCGGCTGGCCTCTCGGCGCCAGGGCCGTGGTCACCACATACCCCGCCTCCGTGGTGACATCACCAACCCGGCGTGGGTGGGGTTTTAGCCTCTTCCTCTATCTGCAATCTCCCGGAGGAGGGAGGAACAGTGGGGAATAAAAACAGTGGGGCTATTCTCTGATAGCCGTCGACTTAGGGCGTTTTGTGCGATGATGGCAGGCGCTTAAGGGAAATAGGAAAAATAGATGCGGGAAGATGAAGATGTGCTATTCCTATTCCCCGCCGCCGAGAGACTCGCTACCCCTGACCTGTCTCAGTCATTCCTACAGCTTCACTTGTCCACTACATGCCACGTCTCCAGTCCAGACCTGCCCTCTGAGCTCCAGCCCCCATAAAGCCAACTCCTTCCCGGACATCTTAACAGACACCGCAAATGCAACACATCTTACACGGATCCAGTCACTTCCTCCCAGAACCGCACCTCTTCTTGTTTCCTGTCTCAATAAATGACACCCTTTCCCGTCAGCTACCCAAGGCTAAAACCTGTGCATCTTGACTCACGTCAAGCAGGCGCCAGCTCAATAATGTTTGTTTGTTGACTCCAGTGAACAGTTATACACTGATAACTCCCAAATTATAACTCCAACCCACTTTCCCCTGGATTCCAGAATACTGTGTATACTCATCCTTATTCCACATCTCCATGTGGATTTCAACTAAACATAGCAAACTTAACAGGTCCAACACTGAGCTTCCGATATCCTCTCCTCCTAAAATGCTCCATAGTCCTCACTACCTCAGTAAATGGCAATTCCATTCTTCTACGTCCTTAAGCTAGAAAACCTTGTGGTCATCCAGACTCTGATTTCTCTTTCATCATACCCACCTCCAATCTGTTAAATTCTATTTCTTACTATCTCCACTGGTACCCACCTATCAATTCAATTTTATCTATCACTTGGATTGTTTCAATAACCTGCTATTTCTCTCTCCCATACTTTGCTCCCCTACAGCATGTTTTCAATAAAACAGCCACAGTGAACTTTAAAATGTAGAACATATCATGTCACTTCCCTGCTCAACATTTTCCAATGGCTTCCTATTGCACTTAGATTAAAACTTTTAAAAACTTAAGCAGAAGATTTTCTGGATCATATCTTCAGTTGAGAAGGATGAAAATTTTCTCAAAAGTCCTCCGTGATCTGATTGCACTAGCCAAACTGACCTCCTCAATATCCATTGAATGTGTCAGGCAGAGGTTTCCCTGGTGGCTCAGTGGTAAAGAATCTGCCTACCAATGTAGGATTCTCGGGTTCAGTCCTTAGGCTGGGAAGATCCCCTGGAGAAGGAAATGGCAACCCATTCCAGTATTCTTGTCTGGGAAATTCCATGGACAGAGGAGCCTGGCATGCTGTAGTCCTTGGGGATCGCAAAAGTCAAATACAACTTAGCGACTAAACAACAATATGTCAGGCAAGATCCTGCCTAAGGACCATTGTACTTGCTCCTCTGTCTGTCCAGAATGCTTTTCTCCAATATATACAAATGACTTCCCTCCTTCCTTTTGGTCTTTATTTACATGTCTCCTGAGTGAAACCTGCCTTGATTATTCTTTCTAAAATTTCAACACACACACACACACACTTCCTATCTCCATTCCTTGCTTTTTCTTCTTAGTATAATTCACTATCTAACATATTGTACTTTTTTTTTGTCTCCCCCAATAGAAAGTTCCATGGGGCTAGGATTTGTCTACTTTATTCCCAGATGTACTTTCAGTGCCTCAAACGGTGTCTGGCACCTAGCAGACATTCAACAGCTCTTTGATGAATGAATGTATGAGGAAGCACTACAAATAGTTCAGATGATTGCAGTCAAGAGTGTCAAAAAGAAGAGGGGATAGCACAACAATGTAAATGTACTTAATGCTATCAAATTGTATACCAAAAATGGTTAAAATGCTAAGATGTGATTACAGTCAGGTGGGCAGGAGCAAGTTCACAAAGCCCCTTATAAACTATTATAGAGATGGGCGACTGTGTATTGAGAGTTAATTTTAAGCAAGGGTGTGTCAGGGTCATATTTTTAATTCAAACCCCAGCTCCAGCTGAAGTATGTAGAAATAGTATGGCAAGTTCATAGAAGGACCACTCCACACAATAACAGTCAAATATATATTCTTCTCAAGCATACACGCAACCCCAGAGTAGACCACAGAGTAGGCCGCAAGAGTCGCAAAATATTTTTAAAGGTTGAAGTCACGAAACCTTCTCCAACTAAGCTGAAATGAAATTAGAAGTCAATAGTAAAAGGAAATTTGAAAAATTCACAAATATGTGGAAAGTAAAAAAAATACACTTCTAGCCAAACACTAGGTCACAGAAGAAATCACCATAAAAATATTTTTTCTCCCCCACTCCAAGAAAAATACTTTGAGACTAGGGAAAGTGAAAACAAAGCACACCAAAACTTGGGATGTAGCATAAAAAGTGCTCAGAAGAAAATGTGTAGGTATATATAACTATATTAAAAATGAAGGGGGGAGACTAGCGAACAATACAGTCAAGATGGCTAAAGGTGATCCCAAGAAACCAAAGGGCAAGATGTCTGCTTATGCCTTCTTTGTGCAGACGTGCAGAGAGGAACATAAGAAGAAAAACCCAGAGGTCCCTGTCAATTTTGCTGAATTTTCCAAGAAATGCTCCGAGAGGTGGAAGACCATGTCCGGGAAAGAGAAGTCGAAGTTCGATGAAATGGCAAAGGTGGATAAAGTGCGCTATGATCGGGAAATGAAGGATTACGGACCAGCTAAGGGAGGCAAGAAGAAGAACCCTAATGCCCCCAAGAGACCACCGTCTGGATTTTTCCTATTCTGCTCTGAATTTCGCCCCAAGATCAAGTCTGCAAACCCTGGCATCTCTATTGGAGATGTGGCAAAGAAGCTGGGCGAGATGTGGAATAACTTAAGTGACAGTGAGAAGCAGCCATACATCAACAAGGCAGCGAAGCTGAAGGAGAAGTATGAGAAGGATGTCGCAGACTATAAGTCTAAAGGGAAGTTTGATGGCGCCAAGGGTGCTGCTAAAGTTGCCCGGAAAAAGGTGGAAGAGGAAGACGAAGAGGATGAGGAGGAGGAGGAGGATTTGGAAGGGGCAGTATCTTTGTAAATTATTTGGAATTCTTCTGTATGGAAGGTTATAAGCATAATTTCTAATACATTACTGAGTATGCTAAAAAAGTAAGGCACTCTCTAAGGGCCTATTTTCACAAAAGGGAAGAGGCAGATGAAGCAGGATCAATGAGCTGTGGACAAACAAAAAAGGCAAGGTTGCTCTGTCTCTAAAGGCAAATGGCCATATTAGCTCTAATGGGAAACTAAACCTTTGGCCCACTGCAAAGTGAAATAACCCTGGGAGAAAGATGAGAAATTGGACCAAGGTCAGCTCTATCCCCTTTCTGCCAAAGCAATTGTAAATATACTTTGAGAGGAAGCTTTTTTCTGGTTCGGCTCTTTGAATTCCCACAAATAAAATTCAGCAAAGAATTACTAAATGCAAGGATAAGTAACTTCGAGTGAGATTTAATAGGAATAAGCCCCTAAAAAGTTAAACTATTGGAATGATATAAAATAGTCATATATAAAATGTTTAAATTAATAAAAGATGGAGCTGCAAATGTAGCAAGAAATGAAAGACCCTCAAACATGGTTATGTAGATATATAGAAGAATCAAAGTGAAATGTTAGAGATGAAAAATACAACTGTTGAAATTAAAATCTCAGTGGATTAATGAACTGAGGGATAAACTTAAATTACTTATCCAAAATGTAGTGCAAGAGACAAATTGATCGGAATGATACAATAATGAATCTAACATATGTGTGATTGAAGTCTCAGGAGAGAACTGAGAGCAAGCCATAAAGGAATAATGGCTGAGAAATTTTAAGAATTAATGAAAGACATGAATGTACAGGGAGTAGAATGTATATGAAGAATATTAAATAAAAAGAAATTTATACCTACACACTCTGTAGTTAAACTGAAGAATACATTCAAAGATAAAGAGAAAACCCTTAAAAAGAGCCACAGAGAACAGACAGGTAGCTTTTAAAGGAAGGACAATCAGCCTGGTAGCCACAATGGAAGGCTGAAGACATTGAGATCAAGTATTCAAAGTGCAGAGAAAAAAACAGCTTTTAATCTATAATTGTACACCTAGCAAAGTGATTTCTTAAGAACAAGGGTAAAATGAAGTCATTTCCAGAAAGATGGAAGCTGGAAGCCAACAGATCTTTGCTTTATGACCTTCTAATGGGCTTCCCTGGCGTCTCAGACAGTAGAGAATCTGCCTGCAACGCAAGAGACCCTGGTTTGATCCCTGGCTTGGAAAGATCCCGTGGAGAAGGGAATAGTAGCCCACTCCAGTATTCTTGCCTGGAGAATTCCATGGACAAAGGAGTCTGGTGGACTCCAGTCCATGGGGTTGCAGAGAGTCAGACACAACTAAGTGCCTAACACTGCTATACTACTACCAGTGGTTGTGTACTGAAGGATGAAGAAAAATAGCCCTCGGAGGAGGGATTGAGAGAGAAAATGCAGTGTTGACCAAATAGACTGAAATAGCATGAGAGTAAATCTAAACATTATCCATATAAAATAATGTTTAATTTGCGAAGTTTAAGAAAAGTCAGCTAATACTAGACAACATATTGTAGATCAAGAAGTTTATTTTAAATGAAAGTGTTCTAAAATCCTTGTATTTTTTCAGGACAGAAGATGTTTAAAATATTGTTTAACTTGAGACCAGAAGATGTTTAAAATATTGTTTAACTTGAGACCAGAAGATGTTTAAAATATTGTTTAACTTGAGACCTTGTTTATATAAACACACACACACACACACACACACACACACACACTTGTATTTTTTCAGGACAGAAGATGTTTAAAATATTGTTTAACTCGAGACCAGAAGATGTTTAAAATATTGTTTAACTTGAGACCTTGTTTATA
>SJYT01085157.1:264509-289195 GCA_006410635.1 Cephalophus harveyi | reverse complement strand
TTATATATATATATATATATATATATGTCATATAGATATTTATATCTACATACACACACACGCAAACACACACTCATACACATTCAACACCACTTTTGCATCCAGCAAGGTAACCATGACGATATGATGGCAGTGACCACGATAATGAAGGAGTAACTTACCATGAGGGGTTCCTACATTTTTTTTTGCTACCTCCATTGTTTCAGCAAGTTAATTTCCAGGCAGCTCCACCCAAGTAACAAATAGGTCTTAAGCTTCCCACTTGAGACAAGAGCAGATGAGAAAGCTGTGTATGTGGCAAGGTGACCTCTGTTATTAAATCAACACAATAGTTCCAGCTCATTCTCCTCTATTTATAAACTGTTCTAAAGGAAAGTCTAAAAGCCCTGCCATCTTATCCTCTCAGACTGAGGTAAAAGCTCTCACTGCAGGGGTTTGCTGAGCCTTCCTAAGTCTGGGTAACACTGTGCCATGAGCTGGGTGCTTAAACAGTTCATCTCTAGGTTAGATGTGATTTTTTTTTTTTTGTTTGCCAGCCACACTGCCATCAAGCGCTCCCTGTCGCAAAAGAACTTTCCCTATGCATTTCTTTTCCCTTCTGCCGTCAACCAGACGTCCTCAGATCACGACTTAAGAGAGTGACAGAGCGCTTTACGACAGTTGCTTTGCGGCAATACCGGAGCCTCGAGGAAGATGGCGGCCACCTTAGTAGCGGCTTGGGGAACCAGGCCGGCACCAGCCTGGGGGCCTGAGGCTATTGCCCCCGACTGGGAGAACCAGGAAGTTTCCACAGGGGTAAGGAAGAACTCGGGATTCAGGAGATATGCGCACGGCTTGAAGAGATAGAAGGATAACGCTGGAGTGGGTTGGGAGAACTGAAGGGGCGGGAGGAGAGAGGTGGTCTGTGCGATGCACTCAGGCAGGGGGAAAGGTATTCTAAGGATGCAGGAGTGATGTGGTGGGAGGTGGAAGGTAGGCTGAGCGTGAGATTCTGGAATCTTGCAGGACGAAAGCTTAAGGCCAGGGTGACCCTTTGGGAATTTGAGGATTGGAATTATGATACCCTGCGGGGTATTGAGACGCCCCCGCCATGAGATTTGATGATGGTTTGGTACTTCCCTGGTGGCTCAGACGGTAAAGCGTCTGTCTACAATGAGGGAGACCCAAGTTCGATCCCTGGGTTGGGAAGATCCCCTGGATAAGGAAATGGCAATCCACTCCAGTACTATTGCCTGGAAAATCCCATGGACAGAGGAGCCTGGTAGGCTACAGTCTATGGGGTCGCAAAGAGTTGGACACGACTGAGCGACTTCACTGCCACTTTCTTTGGCGGCGCACGACTTAACTCATACTCTATGAACTGAATAGACAGATCCTTGAGGTTTGTGTGTGCTGGAGAATATGGAGAGGCCGACTCGCCCTTTATCCTTTTTTCCAGACCACTATCATGGCCGTACAATTTGATGGGGGCGTGGTTCTAGGAGCCGACTCCAGAACAACCACTGGGTGAGCTCAGGACAGCTGTGTGAAAGATCTTCTTCCCATCTTCCCCTTCCTTCCTTGCCTGCCAGCCCATCCTTATCCTCCTTGGGCTGCTGTGGGAACAGAGATTTCTCCCTCCTGGGAGATCAGGATTTGCCATCTTTTACTACTTTGTAGTTCTCTAAACCTTTTGGTGAAATTCTTGCAAAAGTTTGTTTTCCAGCCTGTTTCAGTTTAGATGAAGACTGATCGGGAATACTGGAATTCCTGTTGAGATAGTGGATAGTGAAAGATGGAAGTGGGAGACAGGTGGGCTCCTTCCCTCACTATTCTGCCATCCTGCAGGTCGTACATTGCCAATCGAGTGACTGACAAGCTGACCCCTATTCACGACCGTATTTTCTGCTGCCGCTCAGGCTCAGCAGCTGATACCCAAGCAGTAGCTGACGCGGTCACTTATCAGCTTGGTTTCCACAGGTACTTGTGGGTAGGGGAAGAGCAAGTGTCTGAAAGGAATTGGGACCTGAGGGGCTGAATGGTCTGACACTGTCTTCCCTATGACTCTCTTCATCATCTAGCATTGAACTGAATGAGCCTCCGCTGGTGCACACAGCGGCCAGCCTCTTTAAGGAGATGTGTTACCGATACCGAGAAGACCTGATGGCAGGAATCATCATTGCCGGCTGGGACCCCCAAGAAGGGGGACAGGTCAGACACCACCACCCCCAGAACGCTGGAGCCATGGCTTTCAGTCTCTCCCCACCCCAGCCATTTTCTAGTTCTTTTTCCAGTCTCTACATCACTTATTATTAACTCTACACAGACCACTCCCACAATGGACAGGTGAATGTTTATGTACAAATGATGACATTCTTCTCTGTCTGGTAGGTGTACTCGGTGCCCATGGGGGGTATGATGGTACGACAGCCCTTTGCCATCGGGGGCTCCGGGAGCTCCTATATCTATGGCTATGTGGATGCTACCTACCGGGAAGGCATGACCAAGGAAGAATGCCTGCAGTTCACTGCCAATGGTGAGAATTTGGGCTCCTGGGTCTGTGAGCCTAAATCTTCCTAGCCAAGCCAGGTCAACATTCCTTTTCCCTTGCCATGATCCGAGCATCTGACTGTGATCCTAACTTTCTTATCTTAACCTAATTTTCTTCTTTTATCCACAGCTCTCGCTTTGGCAATGGAGCGGGATGGCTCTAGTGGAGGGGTGATCCGCCTGGCAGCCATTGCAGAACCAGGGGTAGAGCGGCAGGTACTTCTGGGAGATCAGATTCCCAAATTCACCATTGCCACTTTACCACCTCTCTGAATCCTGAGATCCTGAGATATAATGAGACACCCCATACATACTCCATTCAAAATTCAATAAACAGTTAATCAGTGAGAATCTGTGTGATTTGGGGTTCTTTCCTTGACCTCTGTCTGGGCCATTCCTGTTTGTATAAATCACTGTCCTGAGCAAGCTGGAATGGACCCTTCTCCAGGCCATCAGCCCCCACACTTTCTTTACCACATCCAGGCACTTGTGACAGGAGTGTGGTTGATATGGGGGCTTTCCACAGATGTTCCACTCCCCTTGCTATTCAAGCCCAAGGGGAACTCAAAATTTTGATGGGGACTGGAGTCACCTCCCCTCAGCCTGCCCCCTGGGAGGCTACTGGCTGTGAGGCCAGAAGGATTCCACATCTCCGACCCAGGCTCATGGTCCCCTGTGTTCACACTCACCTCTGTCACTTCATCAGAAGCAGCTCTTGGGTGGAAGGTGGACCTTGATGCAAATNATTTTGATGGGGACTGGAGTCACCTCCCCTCAGCCTGCCCCCTGGGAGGCTACTGGCTGTGAGGCCAGAAGGATTCCACATCTCCGACCCAGGCTCATGGTCCCCTGTGTTCACACTCACCTCTGTCACTTCATCAGAAGCAGCTCTTGGGTGGAAGGTGGACCTTGATGCAAATGGAGTTTAAGATTGATGTCGAGTGGGAGAGAGCGGCCACTGGGAGTGCTGTGGGTCAGCTCCAGCGACCACCTTTCCTTTGGGAGGGTGATGGGAAGTCAACTTTCAGTCCCTCGGATGGGAAACCGGGAGTGAACTCTGGCCCCTGCAAGACTGGCTGGACCCAGAGACCTCAGTGGTGCTCATTGACCATGACTGACAGTCTTCCCTCATCTGTTTCTCCAGTCAGTGGCTAAGGGAACTAACTGTGAAAGCCACATTTGGAAACCTGGTACTAGAATATAATCCTGCCTTGGGGAATTCCCTAGCAGTCCCATGGTTAGGAACTAAGATGCCATAAGTCAAGTGCCATGGCCAAAAAAACAAAAGCAAACTAAAAAACACAATCCTGCCCTGGGAGATTTAAGGGGGTACAGAGGAATCTTCTTAAGGATGTGGTGAGGTCCTGGATTAAGTGAAGAATCTCTGACCCCAAACGTGTATCTCAAGCTTAAAATAACCACTGCAGAAGTTTTGATTTTCTGTAAAACCTGTTCTCCCGGTCTTCCCTGTCTCAAAGCATCTTTATTTGCTCTTTCCCTTATACTCCACAACCCTGCAAACTCCATCCCTCCACAGAAAGGCCTTTCCTAACCTGAATTTTAAGAAACACCACCACCCTTTTCTCACATTATCTATTTATTTTCTTCACAGCAGTACATTTTAGTGTCTCATTACCATGCTTGTTTATTATCTGCCTCCTCCTACCAGAAAGCAAATTCAGTGAGAAGAGAATTCCTTGTGCTTGAGTGACTGATACATTTTCAATACCTGGCAGGGAGTGGACATTTGATATTTATCAAACGAATATGCTCCCTAGCCCAATCTGCTGTCCTGCCTACCCACTAACCGCTCCAAACTGGTTTCACCACCTTCAGCTCTGAAGCTTGGTTTCAGAAAACCTACTCCCCGCTGGGCATACCTGGGCTCTGCTGGAGATCAGGCGCCTCCTAGAGTTTAAGATTGATGTCGAGTGGGAGAGAGCGGCCACTGGGAGTGCTGTGGGTCAGCTCCAGCGACCACCTTTCCTTGGAGGGTGATGGGAAGTCAACTTTCAGTCCCTCAGATGGGAAACCGGGAGTGAACTCTGGCCCCTGCAAGACTGGCTGGACCCAGAGACCTCAGTGGTGCTCATTGACAATGACTGACAGTCTTCCCTCATCTGTTTCTCCAGTCAGTGGCTAAGGGAACTGTGAAAGCCACATTTGGAAACCTGGTACTAGAATATAATCCTGCCTTGGGGAATTCCCTAGCAGTCCCATGGTTAGGAACTAAGATGCCATAAGTCAAGTGCCATGGCCAAAAAAACAAAAGCAAACTAAAAAACACAATCCTGCCCTGGGAGATTTAAGGGGGTACAGAGGAATCTTCTTAAGGATGTGGTGAGGTCCTGGATTAAGTGAAGAATCTCTGACCCCAAACGTGTATCTCAAGCTTAAAATAACCACTGCAGAAGTTTTGATTTTCTGTAAAACCTGTTCTCCCGGTCTTCCGTCTCAAAGCATCTTTATTTGCTCTTTCCCTTATACTCCACAACCCTGCAAACTCCATCCCTCCACAGAAAGGCCTTTCCTAACCTGAATTTTAAGAAACACCACCACCCTTTTCTCACATTATCTATTTATTTTCTTCACAGCAGTACATTTTAGTGTCTCATTACCATGCTTGTTTATTATCTGCCTCCTCCTACCAGAAAGCAAATTCAGTGAGAAGAGAATTCCTTGTGCTTGAGTGACTGATACATTTTCAATACCTGGCAGGGAGTGGACATTTGATATTTATCAAACGAATATGCTCCCTAGCCCAATCTGCTGTCCTGCCTACCCACTAACCGCTCCAAACTGGTTTCACCACCTTCAGCTCTGAAGCTTGGTTTCAGAAAACCTACTCCCCGCTGGGCATACCTGGGCTCTGCTGGAGATCAGGCGCCTCCTGTTTCCCACTCCCGTGTCCTCACTCCCACCCTGCTACACTTCCCACCTCAGCCCCATCACACAGGCCTGGTGTCGTGGTCCCCATCTCCTCTCCAAAACACACCACATACACACGCACGCAATACTCAGAAACAACTCTCAGTGTATTTAATAAGAAGGTCATGAGGGTCCTGTGGGAAGGGCCTTGGGCTCAGATGAGAAGGTGGGGAAGGAAGGTTGCCAAGGCCTGAAGGTGTAGCCCCCGGTTCCCTGTATCAGATGGTGGAGTCGTTGGCTGATGCTACATCATGCAGCTGGTGGCGGAAGGAGAGGCGGGCCTTCCTGCTGAAGTAGGCACCAGACCCTAGGGATGGTATTCCTCCCTCGGCGGCAATGGGGGCTACAGCCGGGCTGCCATCTGGATCTGGAGGGGCAGCTGGATCCAGGCCTAAAAGGGACATTGGAGGGGGAAGATGGGCACAGTGGATCAGGAGGAGGAAAAGAGGCCAGGGAAGATGGCTGGGGACTTGAGGGGTGAGTGTCACCAGCACCAGATGGCGAAAGGGAGAGGGGAAGCTGGTGGCAGGGTCAGCTTCCCTGGCCCTTGACCTGTGCGCTGGCACAAGGGGCCACACTCAGAAGGGCTCCTGTGCTTGGTGTCATGCTCTGCTATCACTGTCTTGAAATTCTTTTTAATTTTTTTAATAAGGGGGGGCTCTCACTTCACTTCATACTGGCGCCTGGAAAGTGTTTAGCCAGTCCTGTGGTGAAGCAATAGATCCACTTCCCACCCAGGAAGAGAGACCATCATCCTTTCCCTTCCCTGGCCTGAGCATCTACCTTTCTCTTCAGCACAGTCTGTCTGTCTGACCGTCTGACCGCCTTTTCCTCTGTCTCCCCCATACCTGCTCCTCTGTCAGTCCTTCGCTGTCTCCGGCACCCACACCATGGGAAACACCATGCCCCCTTCAGACCCATCTCAACAGTGGAGAAGACGGAGATGCTGAGAATGGCCAGGAGGGCCCCAGGAGGGGTGTGGTTTCCAAGCCCCTCCACTGTGGGCAAAACTACCACTTAGCCTCAGACCGCCTGGTGATTATCGGCGCCAGGAGATGGAAGGGGAGAAGAGGGAGGAGGGAAGGGGTGGGAGATCCCCCACTCAAATACCTTTCCTTTTGTGCCTCCTTAATTTGGGGGTTGTCTCTGATCTCCATGGAGAAGCAGAAGACTGGGAAGAAAGGGAGGGTAGACACAGACACATACGTGCCAGACAGGCACAGTGAAAATTCATTGCACTAATGCCAGACAACTTTGTGCCAGGCTGGACCCTGCTGGGGATACATTTATATTTCACAATGAGATTCATTTCTATTTAGAATGCCCAAGATGTAAAATTGGAAAGAATAGTCTATTTTTTCAGAACAAGAAAGTTTATCGGTCAGGGAAATGTTTACATTCTCATTAAACGGTCCAGTAGCTCTTGGCCCCTCTTATGAAAATAGTCCCACTTGATTAATTATCCTGTGCCAGGTAGATCCTAGGGACTTTTACACATTATCTCATCTGATTGTGTCAATGATCTTTTAAAGTCAGTGTCATTACTATGCGACTGCACCGATGAGGAATCCGAGGCACTGAAAGATTAGGTCACTTGTCCAAGGTCACACAGGCAGTCATCAGAAGAGCAGTAACTTTCCCCCACCCTCTTCAGTCTGACCCCAGAGTCTATTCTTTACCACCTCACTTGAGCTTCCCGAGCTTATTCCTGGCAGGCTTTGATGCCCCCAGCAGGTATAGGACAGCCATAGCCCAGGCTGGGAGCCATGGGTCCCAAGTGTGCTAACCAAAGACTCTAAATGCCCTCCAAGCAACTATACTCCAATAAAAATTAATTAAAAAAAATAAACAAGGGCTTCCCTGGCAGTCCAGCAGCTAAGACTCTGTGCTCCCAATGCAGGGGGCTTGGATTCGACCCCTGGTCATGGGAACTAGAACCGGCATGCTGCAACTAAGATCCAGTGCAGCCAAATAAAAAATAAGTAAATAAAAATAAATAAATAGGGACTTCCCTGGTGGTCCAGTGGCTAAGACTTCACACTCCCAGTGCAGGGGGACCAGGTTCAATCCCTGGTCAGGGAACTAGATCCCATATGCGGCAACTAAGATTTGACATGCAGCAACTTAAAAAACATCTATTTCTGCTTTATTGACTATGCCAAAGCCTTTGACTGTGTGGATCACAATAAACTGTGGAAAATTCTGAAAGAGATGGGAATACCAGACCACCTGACCTGTCTCTTGAGAAACCTATATGCAGGTCAGGAAGTAACAGTTAGAACTGGACATGGAACAACAGACTGGTTCCAAATAGGAAAAGGAGTGCGTCAAGGCTGTATATTGTCACCCTGCTTATTTAACTTATATGAAGAGTATATCATGAAAAACGCTGGGCTGGAAGAAGCACAAGCTGGAATCAAGATTGCCGGGAGAAATATCAATAACCTCAGATATGCAGATGACACCACCATTATGGCAGAAAGTGAAGAGGAACTAAAAAGCCTCCTGATGAAAGTGAAAGAGGAGAGTGAAAAAGTTGGCTTCAAGCTCAACATTCAGAAAATGAAGATCATGGCATCTGGTCCCATCACTGCATGGGAAATAGATGGGGAAATAGTGGCAGACTTTTTTGGGGGGCTCCAAAATCACTGCAGATGGTGACTGCAGCCATGAAATTAAAAGACGCTTACTTCTTGGAAGAAAAGTTATGACCAACCTAGATAGCATATTCAAAAGCAGAGACATTACTTTGCCAACAAAGGTCCAACTAGTCGAGGCTGTGGTTTTTCCAGTGGTCATGTATGGATGTGAGAGTTGGACTGTGAAGAAAGCTGAGCGCCGAAGAATTGATGCTTTTGAACTGTGGTGTTGGAGAAGACTCTTGAGAGTCCCTTGGACTGCAAGGAGATCCAGCCAGTCCATTCTGAAGGAGTCAGCCCTGGGTGTTCTTTGGAAGGAATGATGCTAAAGCTGAAACTCCAGTACTTTGGCCACCTCATGCGAAGAGTTGACTCATTGGAAAAGACTCTGATGCTGGGAGGGATTGGGGGCAGGAGGAAAAGGGGATGACAGAGGATGAGATGGCTGGATGGCATCACCAACTCGATGGATGTGAGTCTGAGTGAACTCCGGGAGATGGTGATGGACAGGGAGGCCTGGCGTGCTGCGATTCATGGAGTCGCAAAGAGTCGGACACGACTGAGCGACTGAACTGAACTGAACTTAAAAAAAAGAATAGAGAAAAAGATCCTGCAAGCCTCAACAAGATCTGAGATCTATGCTGCAAGTAAGACCTGGCACAGGGACTTCCCTGGTGATCCAGTGGTTAAGAATTCACCTGCCGATGAAGGGAACATGGGCTCGATTCCTGGTCCGGGAAGATTTCACATGCCGCAGAGCAACAAAGCCCCATGCTGCCACTACTAAAGCCCTCGAGCCCGTGCTCCACAACAAGAGAAGCCACGGCAACGAGAAACCTGAGCACCTCAACCAGAGAATAGTTCCCACTTGCCACAAACAGAGAAAGCCCTCTAGCAGCAACAAAGACACAGCACAGCCAAAGATTAAAAAAAAAAAAAAAAAACCTGGTACAGCCAAATATTTAAATAAATAAATAAAATGCCCTCCGAGAGCTACATTGTCATTCCCTTAGGGTGTCATGATGTGGTCAGAAAGCACTGCTAACTCCATTGCCTGACTGAAATCTACACTTGATTTTTTATTTTATATTGGAACATCTGTTTATTAAATTAACTTTATTGAAGTAAAAATTTACAATTTAATGCACATATCTTAGTGTGCAGTTTCATGAGTTTTAATAAGTGCGTTGTTCAGTCGCTAAGTCATGCCTGACTCTGTGACCCCATGACCTGCAGGACGCCAGGCTTCCCTGTCCTCCACTATCTCCCAGAGTTTGCTCAAACTCGTATCCATTGAGTCGGAGATGCCATCCAACTGACTCATCCTCTGTCGCCCCCTTCTCCTCCTGCTCTCAATCTTTCCCAGCATCAGGGTCTTTTCCAATGTCAAGTGCATACACCCATGTAATCCCCACCCCAATCAAAATAGGGGACATTTCCCTTCCCCAGTTCCCTGTGTGCCCTTTACTGTCCCTCTTTTCCCCACTCCCTGCCACAGGCAACTGCAGATCTGATTTCCATCACTATAGATCGGCTTTGCTGTTTCAGAACTCAGTATTAGTGGAATCACACAGTACTCCTCTATTGTGTCTGGCTTCTTTCAGCATAATGTTTTTGAAAGTCACCCATGTTGTATGCATTAACAGTGGTGTGTATTAACAGTTGTATGTAGTAACAGTTTGTGTTTCTTGTAATAACTTTATTGAGAATAATTCATATGCCATAAAGTTCACCCTTTAGTCTACGATTCAATGGTTTTGCTTTTTTTAATTCACAGAGGTGAGCAACCATCACAGCTAATGTTACCTTCTCATCACCCTCAAAAGAAACTCTGTGCCCATTAGCAGTCACCTCTTTGTCCCTCTCCCCAGCTACTGGTCCAGCTATGGTCTCTTTGAATTTACTTATTCTGGACTTTTCATAGAAATGGACTCATACAATATGTGGTCCCTTGTGTCTGGCTTCTTTCACTTAGCATAACCTTTCAAAGTTCATCCACGTTGTAACAGGCTATCAGTACATCATTACTTTCAGGGCTGAATAATATTTCATGGTAGGGATATACCACATTTTGTTTATCCATCTATAACTTAATGGACATTTGGTTTGTGTCTACTTTTTGGTTACTTGAATAACATTGCTATGGACATTCCTGTGCAAGCTTCTGTGAAGAAATGTTTCAATTCTTTTTGGAATATACCTAGGAGTAGAATTGCTTGCCCATACACTAGTGGTAAAGAACCAAGGCATGAAACCTAAGAGACATGGGTTCAGTCCCTGGGCTGGGAAGATCCCCAGGAGAAGGAAATGGCAACCCACTCCAGTATTCTTGCCTGGAGAATCCTGTGGACAAAAAAGCCTGGCGGGCTACAGTCCATGGGGTCGCGAAGAGTCGGACACAACTAAAGTGACTTAGCACAAGCATAACACAAGCACAGTAACTCTATGCTTAACATTTTGAAATTGTTTTCCAAGGTGGCTGCACCATTTTACACTTTATTCATTTTTATTGCTGAGTAATAGTCTATAAGCCATAAATTAATCAAAATTAAAAACCTCTGCTTTTCAAAAGGCATCATTTATTTATTTGTTTTAGCTGTGCTTCGAGGCTGGGCCCTGCAGTCAGAGCCAAGTCCTAACCACTGGATAGCCAGGGAATTCCCAAAAGGCACCATTATTTTATTATTTATTTATTTATATTTTTACTTTATTTTGCTTTACAATACTGTATTGGTTTTGCCATACATTGACATGAATCAGCCACGGGTGTACATGAGTTCCCAGTCCTGAACCCCCCTCCCACCTCCCACCCCATATCATCTCTCTGGATCATCCCCATGCACCAGCCCCAAGCATCCTGTATCCTGTATAGAACATAGACTGGCGATTCGTTTCTTACCTGATAGTATACTTGTTTCAATGCCATTCTCCTAAATCATCCCACCCTCTCCCTCTCTCAGAGTCTAAAAGTCCGTTCTATACATCTGTGTCTCTTTTGCTGTCTCGCATAGAGGGCTATCATTACCACCTTTCTGCTGCTGCTAAGTCACTTCAGTCGTGTCCGACTCTGTGTGACCCTATAGACGGCAGCCCACCAGGCTCCCCCATCTCTGGGATTCTCCAGGCAAGAACATTGGAGTGGGTTGCCATTTCCTTCTCCAATGCATGAAAGTGAAAAGTGAAAGGGAAGTCGCTCAGTCATATCCCACTCTTCGCGACCCCATGGACTGCAGCCCACCAGGCTCCTCTGTCTATGGGATTTTCCTCCACCAGGCTCCCCCATCTCTGGGATTCTCCAGGCAAGAACATTGGAGTGGGTTGCCATTTCCTTCTCCAATGCATGAAAGTGAAAAGTGAAAGGGAAGTCGCTCAGTCATATCCGACTCTTAGCGACCCCATGGACTGCCGCCTACCAGGCTCCTTCGTTCATAGGATTTTCCAGGCAAGAGTACTGGAGTGGGGTGCCATTGCCTTCTCCGACCATCTTTCTAAATTCCATATATATGTGTTATTATACTGTATTGGTGTTTTTCTTTCTGGCTTACTTCACTCTGTATAATAGGCTCCAGTTTCATCCACCTCGTTAGAACTGATTCAAATGTATTCTTTTTAATGGATGAGTAATACTCCATTGTGTATATGTACCACAGCTTTCTTATCCATTCATCTGCTGATGGACATCTAGGTTGTTTCCATGTCCTGGCTATTATAAACAGTGCTGTGATGAACATTGGGGTACACATGTCTCTTTCAATTCTGGTTTCCTCGGTGTGAGCACCATTATTTTAAAAAGAGAGACTATCTTCTGGGTGAAAATATTTGTAGTACATTTATCTGATGAAGGATTTGTATCCAAAATATTGGGTTGGTCAAAAAGTTCATTTTCATTTTTCCATAACACCTTATGAAAAACCCCAAAGAACTTGAAAATTCCGAACAAACTTTTTGACCAATTTAATATATAAAGAACTCTTACAATTTAATAAGTCAAATAACATGGTTTTCTAAACAGTCAATGAAAGTATCAAACACTTAATAAGAGATACATAAAAATGGTCAATAAACACTTGAAGTATGGTCAGCATCATTAGTCATTAGAGAAATGCAAATAAAACTACGATGATGTATTATTTTACATTTACTAGCATGACTAATGCTAAAAAGATTGTCAATATCAAATCTTGGCCATGCTGCAGATCAACTGGAATTATCATACACAGATCTTGGAAATGTAAAACAGAACTACCATATCGGAAAATAGTTTGGCAGATCCCTCTCATTTAAAAATACCTCCCCCCATTTTAAAATATTTCACTTATTTAAAAAGTGCTTTTTAATGACCATTTTAAAATAGCCTTTGTCACTTTCTTTACCATGTCTCCATATAAATGTGTGCAATTAGAGATCAAATAAGTTTGGCAAGTTTCTAGCTATTTACCGAAGAGAAACGAGAAGGTATTTCTACAGAAAGACTTACCTAGGAACGTTTCAGTTCAGTTCAGTCACTCAGTCATGTCCGACTCTTTGCGACCCCATGAACCGCAGCACGCCAGGCCTCCCTGTCCATCACCGACTCCCAGAGTCCACCCAGACTCATGTCCATTGAGTCAGTGATGCCATCCAACCATTTCATCCTCTGTCATCCCCTTCTCCTCCTGCCCTCAATCTTTCCCAGCATCAGGGTCTTTTCAAATGAGTCAGCTCTTTGCATCAGGTGGCCAAAGTATTGGAATTTCAGCTTCAACATCAGTGCTTCCAAGGAACACCTAGGACTGACCTCCTTTAGAATGGACTGGTTGGATCTCCTTGCAGTTCAAGGGACTCTCAAGAGTCTTCTCCAACACCACAGTTCAAAAGCATCAATTCTTCGGCACGCAGCTTTCTTTATAGTCCAACTCTCACATCCATATATGACCACTGGAGAAACCATAGCCTTGACTAGACCGACCTTTGTTGACAAAGTAATATCTCTGCTTTTTAATATGCTGTCTAGGTTGGACATAACTTTCCTTCCAAGGAGTAAGAGTCTTTTAATTTCATGGCTGCAGTCACCATCTGCAGTGGTTGTGGAGCCCAGAAAAATAAAGTCTGACACTGTTTCCCCATCTATTTGCCATGAACTGATGGGACCGGATGCCATGATCTTAGTTTTCTGAATGCTGAGCTTTAAGCCAACTTTTTCACTCTACTTTTTCACTTTCATCAAAAGGCTCTTTAGTTCTTCACTTTCTGCCATAAGGGTGGTGTTATCTGCGTTTCTGAGGTTATTGATATTTCTCCCGGCAATCTTGATTCCTGTTTGTGCTTCTTCCAGCCCAGCGTTTCTCATGATGTACTCTGCATAAAAGTTAAATAAGGGTGACAATATACAGCCTTGACATACTCCTTTTCCTATTTGGAACCAGTCTGTTGTTCCATGTCCAGTTCTAACTGTTACTTCCTGACCTGCAAACAGGTTTCTCAAGAGGCAGGTCAGGTGGTCTGGTATTCCCATCTCTTTCAGAATTTTCCACAGTTGATTGTGATCCACACAGTCAAAGGCTTTGGCATAGTTAATAAAGCAGAAATAGATGTTTTCCTGGAACTCTCTTGCTGTTTCGATGATCCAGTGGATGTTGGCAATTTGATCTCTGGTTTTTCTGCCTTTTCTAAAACCAGCTTGAACATCTGGAAGTTCACGTATTGCTTAAGCCTGGCTTGGAGAATTTTAAGCATCACTTTACTAGTGTGTGAGATGAGTGCAATTGTGCGGTAGTTTGAGCATTCTTTGGCACTGCCTTTCTTTGGGATTGGAATGAAAACTGACCTTTTCCAGTCCTGTGGCCACTGCTGAGTTTTCCAAATTTGCTGGCATATTGAGTGCAGCACTTTCATAGCATCATCTTTGAGGATGTGAAATAGCTCAACTGGAATTCCATCACCTCCACTAGCTTTGTTTGTAGTGATGCTTCCTATATGAGCTTTATTCACAATAGACAAAAGCTAGAAACAACCCAAAATGCCATCAAGAAATGTCCATCAACCCATTCTTCCATCTAGAAGAGATAAAGGAATCTGCTTTGAAAAAAATGAAATATTTTGTCTTTTAGAATCTGAAATTTTTCCTGTTTGCCCCTAGACTGCTAGATCTAGGAGAGTAGTTCGTGTTAGTCTTGTTCATTACTGTAGGCTCGGAGTCTGGCGACGGGCAAGGACGCAATAAACAGTGAATGAATGAAAGAATGCAAGCTTGCGCACGTTAATGAATTTGTGAGCACCACCTCTCCGGCCGTTTATTATTCCTTTCTTCTACAAACGCTGGCTAAGCCGGCCCGATGTGGTTCGCAGCCCGCCCTAGAAATGAGTACTGCCAGGTCCCGGCCAGGAGCTGCAGGAGAGGATCCGGGGTGCTGGCGGCAGAGTGGAGGAAGGTCGCAGAGCGCCCACAGGGCACAGTCCGGGCCCGCGCGGACCGACGGCGCGGGACAGACGGACAGCCAGGCGGACGGCGCCGCACGGATGCGAGAAGCGGGCGGCGCGATCCAGTAGAGCTGAGGGCGGCCCCGCGTCCCGACTGCGCGCAGGACGCCGGGGCGGGCCGAGGGCGGCGGAAGCGGGACAGGACAGACGAGAATCACGCGGAGGTGAGGCCGGGGGCCCGTCCCGCCCCCGAGGGCAGGCCCTGAGCGCCCGCTCCGCCCTGGCCCTTTGGGGTGTGGACTCCAGCTCCCGCTCTGCTCCGCTCGCGAAGCCGCGCCGCCGTCCGCTCGGGCTGTCCCGGTGAGGGGGCCGGGAAGGGGGCGCCACGGAGATCCCGGGCCCAGGAGATCTGGCGGGGACAGGAATGCGCTCGGGCTGCGGGGCCTCCTGACTCAGCCGCATGCTCAGATTTCGGGGTTTCTTTCCCGGGCGGGGAACGCTTAACTTCCTCATTCCTGCCTGGACCCCTTCTTCCAGCTGGCTTGGCCTGGCTGCAGACCCGGCGGCTCGGGACCCCTTGCAACCCTCCCGGGGCCCCTTCCTCTGCCCCGCTTCGGGGCCATCCGGGCCTGGCCGGTTGTTCCTTGGCATCCTGATTAAGGGACAGGAGGCGGGGCTCGGGCGTTCTGGATGAAGGATCGGAGATAGGGGATGGAGATTAGAGGCGAGTTGGCAGGGCAGTGCGGACCGATGGATTCTAATCAAAGAGAATTTAAGAGTCAGCGGGAGCCGGGTGGGGGAAAGCGGGGGACCTGGGGAGACCGAGGACCGTGGGGGTGGGATAGGGGGATAGAGTTCTGCAGAGTGGATCACCGTTCTGAGGCCTCCCCATATTCCCAGGATGGCGGCAACCCCCCAGGGCCTTTTCCCCTCTGGGGATGAACTGGACTCCAGCCAGTTACAGATGGAGCCCGATGAGGTGGACACCCTGAAGGAGGGAGAGGACCCAGGTACACAGGGAGGACGGTCTCGGGGAGAGGAGGAGGAGGGCTGAGACCTCCTGGAGTCCACATTCTTCCACTTTCTTTCCCACCAGCCGACCG
Organism: Cephalophus harveyi; assembly: GCA_006410635.1. Lineage (NCBI taxonomy): Eukaryota > Metazoa > Chordata > Mammalia > Artiodactyla > Bovidae > Cephalophus > Cephalophus harveyi. The sequence continues at coordinate 273,597 of SJYT01085157.1, read as the reverse complement.
GATGCACCCCTTTCTGGCCATCTACCACCTCCAGCCTCTGAAAACGCACCCCTTGGTGTTTGCCCCTGGGGTCCCTGTCATAGCTCAGGTGGTGGGCACTGAAAGATACACCACTGGATCCAAGGTGGCTGGGCTGGCCCCAAGGGAGTGGGGATGGGGAGGGCTGGCCAGAGTGAGGGGCTGCCTTCCCACCAGGGAATATCCATTCAGTTCTTCCCTCCCCCAGGTGGGCACCTGCACTCTGTATTCTGTGCGCCTGACTCACGGTGACTTCACCTGGACAACCAAGAAGAAGTTCCGTCATTTCCAGGAGCTGCATCGGGACCTCCTGAGACACAAAGTCTTCATGAGTCTGCTCCCTCTGGCTCGGTGAGGGGGACAAGGCTGCCTCTTGTATAGGGCAGATGCCCCTCACCTCGAGGCAGCCGGGGGTGTCTGCCCCAGCCCCCATCTCTGCTTTCTGCCTGTCTCATCCCCAGGCCACAGCTGACCCTACCCCAGCTACTTTCCTCCCCCAACTCTGGCCACTGGGCTCCCCCCACCTCCTCTGACCCCAGTTACCAGGAAACCTTCCCTGTTCAGCTCTGCCTGTCCATGGTTCTGGGCCAGTATCTCAGCTGGGCTGGATGCCCAAAGTGCCCTTGGCAGCCTCCCACCTTTTTCTGTCTCCATCCTCAGGGTAGGGGGCATTCCTGCTGCCACCCTCTAGGTCTCCTCGCCTCTTCCAAGTCCCCGCCTCCAGTGCTTCAGGATCCCAGGCACTGAGCCTCCAGCTCCTATTGACCTTCCCTCATCCCTTCCACAGTTTTGCTGTTGCTTCATCTCCAGCCCCAGAGGGAGACAGCAGAGAGATACCCTCTCTACCCCGAGCAGGTCCTGAGGGCTCCTCCAGACGTACCTCTAGCAAGCAGGTGGGACCAGACACCAAGTCCTCTGGGAAGGTGTTTGGGTGCAAATGGCTCCGGTCCCATCCGTCTCTCTTTCTCCCATTCCTTCACTTCAGAAATACCTGGAGAATTATCTCAACCGCCTCCTGACCATGTCTTTCTACCGCAACTACCATGCCATGGTAAGGTCAGGGGCTGGCGCCAGGTCCCTTGAGATAAATCGGGGGCAGAGGACCAGGGTTGGTAGGATTTGAGGGAGTGACAACGAGTCTCTCCTCTGAGCCTTTTTCTTTCTCTGCAGACAGAGTTCCTGGAAGTCAGTCAGCTGTCCTTTATCCCAGACCTTGGATGCAAAGGATTGTGAGTGTCTGACACTTTTCACCCACCGTCTGCCAATGTCTGAATCTCTCCCTCCCCGAGAATAGGGAAAGCAGGGCAGGGTGGGCTGGGAGTCTGATTTTATCCCCACAGATTTGAACCCTGGATCCCTCTCCAGCACCTCTTCCTGGTTTTCCCCACAGGGAGGGGGTGATCCGGAAGCGCTCAGGTGGCCACCGCGTTCCTGGCCTCACCTGCTGCGGCCGAGACCAAGTTTGTTATCGCTGGTCCAAGCGGTGAGGGCTGAGCAGAGTGGCTGGACAGTGGGTGGGGGTGAGGAAGGAGATCCCAGGGTGGGGGGGGATGAAGGAACGGCTAGAGCCCTTCCACTCCAGGTGGCTGGTGGTGAAGGACTCCTTCCTGCTGTACATGTGCCTCGAGACTGGCGCCATCTCCTTTGTTCAGCTCTTTGACCCTGGCTTTGAGGTGCAGGTGGGGAAAAGGAGTACGGAAGCACGGTACGGGGTCCGGGTCGACACTTCTCACAGGTAAGGCCTCCCTGGTATGGACAGCACCTGGTGAGTGAAGAGCCAGCCTGGGGCCCTAAGGGGAGATGCGTGGAAGAGACCACGGAAGAGAGGGTGTTCCCACCCCACCCCTCTGGAGATGGCCATGATTTGGAACCAGGGAACGTTCTAGTCAGATGCTTGGGGCTGCTCCTAGAGGCTGGCCCAGAGCTTTCTCTGGGGTTGAGGGGGAGTGGGAACAAACAGGTTCCCTTGCTTGCTCACTCCCTTGGGGAGAGGGAGGAACGGAGCTGCTTCCTTATGTGGGATGAGGGTAGGGATGTGTCCAGAGGTCAGGCCTGAGGGGTGGGTTAGATGTTTTGCCCCTCCTTTAGGTGGTGTTGTGTACAGGGGGCTTTTGCTCTGGGCTTTGGGCAGTTGGGCTTTTGGTCTGTTTGTATCTTTTGTCCAAAATTTGCCCTAACTGCTCATGCACACAGTTATTTTTAGTCCCATGTAGTTTCTTTGTGTTTTATTGCTCCAGGAGAGGTGGGTCCAGGTGCAAGCGTTGCAACAAACGGTCCCAGGTCCCAGGCCTGTCTCAGGAGGGCTTTTGGTGCAAAGAAAGGGCACTCCGTCCATTCACTTATTTATTCAATAAACTTGAGGGACTTCCCTGGTGATCCAGTGGTTAAGACTCCATGCTTCCAGTGCAAGGGGCACAGGTGTGATCCCTGGTCAGGGAACTAAGATTCCACATGCCATGCTGCATAGCTCACCCCTTCCCCCCCGCCCCCCCAGAAAAAAACAGACAACAACCTTGAGTGGCTGGCACAATACTAAGTGCCAAACACCCAACTGTGAATAAGACAGATGTACACCCTGTCCCTGTGAAATCAAGTATGGACTGAGGAAGGAGGTGGGGAAGAGCAGACAGCTAAAGAAAGAGGGTTTCTGGGCCAAGCCAGAGGTATGGAGGGCAACGATGGTGGTCCATCCTTTGTTCTTCCCCAGGTCCTTGATTCTCAAGTGCAGCAGCTACCGGCAGGCACGGTGGTGGGCCCAGGAGATCACCGAGCTGGCCCAGGGCCCAGGCAGAGACTTCATTCAGCTGCACCGGCACGACAGCTACGCTCCTCCTCGGCCTGGGACCCTGGCCCGGTGGTGAGACACTGATGTCCTTTCTGAAATTGTCAGTGGTCTTTCACCCTCCTTGGTGTTCTCTGAGTCCTTGCTCTTCTCTCTCCTCTGACCCCTTCTGACCTCAGTAACCTACCCCTTTGACTTCTCCAGTCGCCCCCACCCCCTGACCTTTGATCATTCTGATTCCTCTGATTACCCTCTGATCTTTCTGAACCCCAAATTAGGTGATCTCTGACCCTGACCTCTCTGACTGACCTCCTGTGACCTTTCTAACCCCCTTTCACCCCACTGACCCTCTATTTGGTCTATTTAATAAACATTTTCTAAGCACCCATTATGTGCCAGGTCCATGGCAGGGATAAGACACAGTAGGTGATTCAATCATGAAACAGTGGGAATTTGCCATACTGGCAATAGACACAGAGTACCAAGCTCACACAAGGGGCATCTGCTCTAGTGCAGGATGTCTGGACTGGCTTTCAGAAGGCAGTAACTCTGAGGTTCACGTTAGCAAGATGAAATGGAGAAGGGCGGTCCCTGCAAAGAAGCTAGAAATAGTCTGGCGTGTTAGGGATTCACTAAGGCTGACTTGTTCCAGTTTGAGGAGCAGAAGCCGGAAAAGAGTCTGGAGCAGGGGACTTCCCTGGAGGACTAGTGATTAAGACTCAGCGCTTCCATTGCAAGGGTGTGGGTTCGATCCCTGGTCAGGGAAATAAGATCTTGCCTGCCATGTGCAGCACAGCCAAAAAAAAAAAAAGCTGGTGGTCTCAGGGCCTGATCAGCGCCTCTCCTGCTAGCTAAGGAGGTTAACTTTTATCATAAGTAGAGAGGAGTCATGGAAACAGTTTTCCCCCCCTTGGTGTTAGTGTTGAGAATTTTGTGGTTTTTTTGAATTTTTATTGGAGTTGATTTAAATGTTGTGTTGGTTTCGGAAGTACAACAAAGAGAACCAGTTATACATATGTCCGCTCTTTTTTAGATTGTTTTCCCATTAGGTCATTACAGAGTATTGAGTAGAGTTCTCTGTGCTCTATACTAGGTCCTTATTAATTATCTATTTTATATATACTACTGCTAAGATGCTTCATAGTAGTATATATATTTCAGTCCTGATCTTCCAATTTATCTCTACTTTCCCCATTACCCCCTGGTAAACATAAGTTTGTTTCCTATACTGTAACTATTTCTCTTTGTAGATAAGTTCATTTGTACCCTTTTGAAATTTATTTTTTAACAAAAGAACTGATTGTGCCAGTTAGTATAAGCCAGGAACTGTTTTGAGTGTTTTATGCTGTGTTGTTGTTGTTTAGTCACTAAGTCATGTCTAACTCTTGTGCAATGCCATGGACTGTAGCCCACCAGGCTCCTCTGTCCATGGGATTTCCTAGCCAAGAATACTGGAGTGGGTTGATATTTTCTTCTCCAGGGGATCTTCCCGACCCAGGATTAAACCTGCGTCTCTTGCACTGGCAGGCAGATTCTTCCTGCTGAGCCACCAGGGAAGCTGCTTTATGTTTATGAACTTACTCCATGACACAGGTACAATTGTTATCTCCATTTTCCAGATGAGAAAACTGAGTCAAGGAGAAGTTAAATAACTTGCCAAGGTCACACACCTTGTAAACAATAGATTCAAATGCAGGCAGTCTGGGTCAAGACCCTGCTCTTCACCATCAAACAGAACAGTTATTAAAAGTCTCACAGGGGCTTCCCTGGTGGTCCAATGGCAAGACTCCCTGTTCTCAATGCAGGGGGCCTGGGTTCAATCCCTGCTGAGGGAACTAGACCCCACATGCTGCAACAAAGAGCCTACATGTCACAACTAAGACCCTCTGCAGCCAAATAAATAAACAAATATTTTAAAAGTAAATAAAAATCTTAACAATGCAGAACTTGCACAAGCCTTTACCTGCTCTCCATACCTTAGTCCTTTCCTACTCCGCCTCCCACAAATCCCATTTCTCTCCCCAGAAGTAATCCTGGTGATAGTTTGATATTTATCTTTCCAGGTCTTTTCCTGCATATGTTCATGCACGTGCATATTTGTTACTTTTTGTTTTAATGTAAATAAGATTATGCGCCCTCTCCTTTGTTTTTTCCCATGTAATACATGTGTCAGAGATTAGGCATTTACATTATTTCCCACTTTCAGTCTTATAAACAATACTGCAATGAACGCAATATTTGCCTAAACATTTAATAGAATGTCTTCCTAGATACAGAATTACTAAGTGCATTTAATGGTATTAGGGAGTATGTACATTTAATATTCTGTTAGATACTGCCAAGTTGTCCTCTAAAAAGGCTATAAAGCCAATTTATATTCTCACAGTCTATGAGAATACTCACTTCCCCCTATGCTGATACTGAGTGTTACCTGTGATTTTAATTTTTGCCAGAGTGGATTTTAAAAGTTATTTTATTTTTAATATCAATTTGATGTCTTCCTAGATACAGAATTACTAAGTGCATTTAATGGTATTAGGGAGTATGTACATTTAATATTCTGTTAGACACTGCCAAGTTGTCCTCTAAAAAGGCAATAAAGCCAATTTATATTCTCACAGTCTATGAGAATACTCACTTCCCCCATGCTGATACTGAGTGTTACCTGTGATTTTAATTTTTGCCAGAGTGGATTTTAAAAGTTATTTTATTTTTAATATCAATTTCCTTGTTTAGCGATTGAACATCTTTTCATATGACTGGCCATTTTCTCCCTGTGAGCTATGCATTCTTATTCTTTGTTCAATTGGCTTATATGTCTTTTTGTTACTGATTTGTTGGAACTCTTTATATGTAATGTATTAATCCTCCCAGTCTTTAGTCATTTTCTTTAGTTTATTGTGTCTTTTGTAACTTTTATTTTTATTTAGTTCATACTAGCAAGTTTATCCCACTTTGAAATATTTGCTACTATCTGACCTCTGTGATCACTCTTGGTCTTTAACCTTGCTATCACCTCTGACCCGTGACTGTCCTTCGATCTTCACTCTCCAGAGCTTTCTGGCTTCTGACTTCCCTGATCTCCTTGGCTTGGCCTCCCCCCAGGTTTGTGAATGGGGCAGGTTACTTTGCTGCTGTGGCAGATGCCATCCTGCGAGCTCAAGAAGAGATTTTCATCACAGACTGGTGGTAAGTGGGAGAAGAACCTGAGCAAGAGAGGGTGGGTTAGTACCTGCAACAGATCAGCTTATGGATCAGAAAAGGAGTGGAAGGGGAGGAGTGGCTGTTGTTGGGAGCTTAGCTTATCCTCACCTGCTGCCCTGAATCCCAGGTTGAGTCCTGAGATTTACCTGAAGCGTCCAGCCCATTCAGATGACTGGAGACTGGACATTATGCTCAAGAAGAAGGCGGTGAGGAGAATGGTTTGGCTGGAGGGGAGGTATGGTCAAGGGGTGGGTTGTGGGTGGAGATTGGTTGGAAGAGACTATAGCATGGCGGGGGGTGGGGAGGAAGGTAAGGAATCTAAAACTTGAGGAAGAGGAAATGTACCCATCCTGGTTCAGTCTCGCAGACATCACCTCTTCCACTTCCCTGGGGAGAACTCCCTTAGAGAAGAGGACCAACCTCTCTGTTCTTGCCCTTCCTCTCCTTGATGTAGACTTTCCTCCCAATATCCTATACACTTTATTATGTTATGGGGGATGGACATATCTGTCTCTCTCATTGGGCTGATGAATACCACTAGCTGCAGTACAAGGCACAGTGTCTGCTATGTTGGGAGCATCCATAGATGTTGATGGATGGAAGGAAAGATACGTGGATGATGGAGAGTGTGTGGGTGAGGGGATGGATAGATGATGGAAAGGGAGATAGATAGAAGGATATGAGGTTGGGAAGGTAGATCCCAGGAGAGTGGTAGATAAATAGATAAATGATAGATGGTAGATAAGGGGATGAGTAAATTGTTGGAAAGATGGATGGCTAGATAATGCTAGGTAGGTGGGTAGATGTGTGGATGGATGAGTGAGTGAGCAGACAGATGATATTCAATCTAAGTTTGCTGTAAGCATCAAAACAGGGTGTCAGTGGCATAGCATTGAGGATCTGTGGGTGGAGAGGAGGAACATACAGGAACCCTGAGGGTGGGAAAGGGTCATTAGGATCTGATTCCCTCACTGACCATCAGGAGGAGGGCGTCCGAGTGTCTGTACTGCTGTTCAAGGAAGTGGAGTTGGCCTTGGCCATCAACAGTGGCTACAGCAAGAGGGTACTGATGCTGCTGCATCCCAACATAAAGGTGACTCAGGCCCCAGAGACCCCTCCCCTCTGGCCCTCCTCACTACACATCCCCCCCTACCAACCCTCCCTGTCCTTGAACGTCTCATCTTTCCATCTTCCTGTTCCCCGCCTCCTCAAACGCTGCCTCTGGCTTCTCCCACCTACGCCCACACTCATGAACTCCCCCATACCTGCTCCAGGTGATGCGCCACCCAGACCAGGTGACACTGTGGGCCCATCATGAGAAGCTCCTGGTGGTAGACCAAGTAGTGGCCTTCCTGGGTGGGCTGGACCTCGCCTATGGCCGCTGGGATGACCTACACTACAGACTGACTGATCTGGGGCTGTCTCTTCTGTCTTCCAGTGCTCCTTTCTTCTCTTTGGCCTGGCTTTGTGTGACCCATGACCTCTCCTTGCCCCCGGCTTGGGTGTGTTCCCCCTACAGCCTCCCACCTCATGCTCAGACCTTCCAGCTACCCCCGACCTCACTCACAACCAACTCTTCTGGCTGGGCAAGGACTACAGCAATCTGATCACTAAGGACTGGGTGCAGCTGGATCGGCCTTTTGATGGTAGGGGGTCCATCTTCTTCAAAGTCCCTGAGAGTTGGGAGCTGGGGCAGACGGCGGGCCTGGGTCTGAGGATGGGATGAACCGGGTCAAGGGTAATGCCACCTTCTCTCTGGCCAGCACCTCCTTCTCCCTGACCCACGTGTTCCCAAGGGACCGTCCCTGATCTCTTCCCTGACTCTCCTGGGACATTCTCCCTTCCCCCAGATTTCATTGACAGGGAGACTATGCCACGGATGCCATGGCGGGACATTGGGGTGGCGGTCCACGGCTCACCTGCCCGGGACCTTGCCAGGCACTTCATCCAGCGCTGGAATTTCACCAAGGTGCTTGATCCCTCCGAGTCTGGAGGGTGGGCGGGAGCCAGGGGCAGCTAGCCATCTCCCGCTGATTCTGCCACCCCTCCGCCTTAGACTACCAAGGCCAAGTACAAGATACCCATGTACCCCTACCTGCTGCCCAAATCCACCAGCACCGCAAACCAGCTCCCTTTCACGCTTTCCGGAGGGCAGTGCGCCACTGTGCAGGTGAGGCTTGGAATTCAGCCAGCCCTCTCCCTGCTCCCTTCAGCGCAACCTCACTTCAGCACTCTCCCTGACCCAGTGCGCCCTCCCGCCCCCGCCCCCGAACCCCTCCTCTCCTGGACTCAGGAGGCACATCCTATCCGTCGTTCCCGCAGGTCTTGCGGTCAGTGGACCGCTGGTCAGCGGGCACCCTGGAGAACTCCATTCTCAATGCTTATCTGCACACCATCAGAGAGAGCCGGCACTTCCTCTACATTGAGGTCTGTCGGAGTGAGGGTGGAACAGAGAAACTTAGAATATCCTGTCGGTGGGCGGAGAACTTGGTGAAGCCGGGACGCAGGGCCGGGAGCCTGGGGATGGGGATGGCGACAGGGAGCTGAGGGCAGGACGTGCTGACGGGGGACCGGACTGCTGACGTCTGTCATTGGTCCCTACTCCAGAATCAGTTTTTCATTAGCTGCTCAGATGCGCGGACGGTGCTGAACAAGGTGGGCGATGAAATTGTGGACAGAATCCTGAAGGCCCACAAGTAAGGCGGACCAGCTTGGAACCTGGGGGTTATGGGCGTGTTTTAAGACTAACAGAGGGGTGAGGGGAGGGGTGGGGCTTGGGAGACGGGTCACACCTCTGACTCCGCCCCTCTCCAGACAGGGGCAGTGCTTCCGAGTCTACGTGCTTTTGCCCCTGCTCCCTGGGTTCGAGGGTGACATCTCCACAGGTGGTGGTAACTCCATCCAGGCCATTCTGCACTTCACTTACAGGTGACCACCGCCTCGCCCTTCTCACCCCAACCCCTGCCAGACTCTGTCCCTCCATGGCCCCATCCTGATCCCTTCTTGCTGGACTGTTGAGGTCCACCTCTTTTCTGACATCCCCCTCCCCCACCCCCCCCCCCACCCCCCCCCCCCCCCTAACCC